>CM053623.1:253355319-253370682 GCA_028646595.1 Phalanger gymnotis
CACACACACACACACACACACAGTTGCCTCCCTCTCCGCTCCAACATACCCTGTTAATGGCAGAGTCTTCAAAGGAGGCAATTAATTCCTTATCTAAAGGGCACTCACAAAATAATGTTCCTATTTGTAATTACAATGTAAGTAGATTAGTCCCAATTAGGAAATCTGTTCCTTAAAGAACATTATTTTTATTTATTTTTATTTCAGGTCAAGGGGAGGTAAGGAATTCCATTAACCTGAGCTCAGATTAAAACAACAACATTCTAAGAGAATGTGAAGGCTGTCTATTCCGTTTTGTGGCAGGCCCCTCCCAACCACAAGCTCTCATATGTGACTTTGGTGACAGGCACACACAGCTGTCATTAGATGTTCTACTTGGAACTGTATGGTTAGCCCTGCTTACTTTTTAAATTTTTTTTCCCTGTTTTCTTTTTCCCTGCTTACTTTTTGTGGAGCATTTATGTGCTTATTTATCAGCTCAATGGTGACATGCTAAATGGCAGGTTTGTCTACCACTAATCATCTGTCTATACCTCTGGATCATGGCTAGAATCTGCTGGCCTGCTGCTCAACAACTGAGCTTTTAAGCTGTCAGCAAATTCTATAATCAGTGGGGTGGGGGAAAAGAAAACATGGATACTGACAAATACATAAATTTATAGCTTGTGGCCCCAAAGCAAATATTTTCTAATGGATTCTCTTCCTTGTTAATTCCAAAATGAATAGAACTTCAGCAGAGTTGAGATGGGGGATAAGTATATTTCATTACTTCCTTCCGTAGTGCAGGGCCACCTATTTACACTTATATATACCAGCAATATCTTCTGAAAGATATCTACAAGGCAAAATAATATCACTTGTTCATGTTGAGACTGTTAGGAATATGTTCTCATAAATACTCTGCTGGAGCCCCTGTCATTGAAATGCTTTTCTCTGTCTCTGCTTATTTCATTCTTAGGATAAATGAATAGTTTCCTGCAACATCAAGGATGGTATGTCAAGCTTCAGAGTAATGAGACAGAAACATTCATACTGGAAAGGTGGCAGCTTAATATATAAAAGTCTCAAACACAAATGTGTCAGAGCCAATGGAGACAGATTTTTCATTCCTTGGTTCAGGGAATGGATTCAAATTTTCTCTCTCTCTGAAATAAGTATTTCATGCACAACAACTTTACAGGTATGTGCCACATTGACAAATGGAAATTGCTTTTCTTATGAATTATAGGTATGCATGTTACACTGAGCTTTCATGAGCTACTTATTATTTGAGGCAAATAATTTGAGACAAATTTAGGGACCCTGGATTCATGCTGACCATGATAAATAAAGGTTTCATAGGGTATGTATGGAGGGTAATTTAGTAAAAGGGCAATTAAGTGATAGTCTTGACGGCACCATGAAAAATGAATTCTGAGAGGGAAAATGTTTTTTTTACTAGATTTGAACCCAACACTTCATTTATAAGTAGTCTGTCTGGAGAAGGCTTTATCCTGTCAAGTGATTAACAGCCTGGATGTTTGTTAGTTATTGCAGTAGATACAATTCTACACCTGAGTTTAAAACCTGTTTCAGACCTTACTAGCTATGGTACTTTGGGTTGACATTCAAACTTGTTTCTCCTTCTTTGAAATAGAGATGACAATAGCACCCAATTCACAGTGATTTGTGAAGACATGAGGAAACATTTGTAAAACTTCATGTACTTTAAATTGCTACATAAATCTTAGCTATTGTTGCTGTTTTCATTGTTATTACTGTTATTAGGCACCAAAGATTGACCATGACTTGGTTAGTATATTGAGCCAGAATACCATGTCATCCAATAAATTCATTTTGATGATGAAGAGACAAATTCCAGGGGAGGAAATTAATTTCCCAAGATCATAGAAATAGTTAAGAGGGAGAGTAAGAATTTGAACTTAGATCCTCTGATTTCAAATCCAGTGTATTTTATATTGTGATTTTCAGCCCTCCATCTGTGATTGGTTGAATTGACATGGACTGAACTGGAAATTTATATGATCAAAAGAATAGGGCTCCAAATATTGTTGATCCAAAATGGAGGCTTCATATCAACTTTTTGCATGATACAACAAACTTTATTCATCCATTGAAGATTTCAGATGATGAAGAGATGTTTTTATAAAATAAGGAACAAAGACTGAAGACATTACCAAAGACATGGAAGGATCATATGGCAGAACCAAAACCATAGTTTGTGAATTGATGATAAAGAAAAAAAAATATTTTGTTGATAGAATTAGTATGTGTACATTTCTCTTCTCCTCAAAAATCTGCAATTTCTCTCTTTTGCATATTGAGCAGGTTTTAAATTCCTTTCCCTGGAGATCAAGACCTTTTATAATTTTTCACTTTATCTTTACATTTTGTCTCACATTACTCCCTTCCATTCATGCTATGTTCTAGCCAAAATGAATTACTTTCTTTCCCTAAATATGAACCAATGTATGCAGTTTTGTTCATCATTCTCCCTATGCCTCATGCATTTTCTTTCTTCTACTTTGTTTAATTCTAGGTCATTCTTTAAGGCCAAATTCAGATGGCCTATCCTTTTTGAAGGCTTCCTTGACTCTCTGGTCAATCATTACCTCATTCCCACAACCACCTATTGAAGTATACGTAATACTTTGTTTTGTACCTATCAAAACTACATGGTGTTTAATACTGCATATTATAAATAATTTAATTAAACATCCAATAAAATCAAGGCTCTAGAGGCACAAATAAAAATAAAATAATCTTTGATCTCAAACAGATTACTTTCTACTGGAAGGATATTATGTGTCTTAGGTAAACAGATACAGGGAAATTTAAAGGAGGAAATGAGATCAAAGTAAAAGGAAAATTACTACACATACAAAAACATTTTAGCAACTCTTTTTGTATTGATAAAGACATCTAAACTGAGGGATGGGAAATACCCAACAACTGGGCAATGGTTGAATGAATTGTGGTATGTGAATTTAATACAGCACAAAACATACATGTAATATTATAATATAAGAAGAGAAGAAAATGAAAGTTTCAAGAGGCCTGGAAACATTTGTATGAATTAAGGTAGACTGAAGTGAACACATCTAGAAGAACAATTTATATTGCAACATAAACGTGGTAAAAATGGACAATTCTGAAACACTTTATAACCTTCATGAACAAAGTGACCAACCCTGATCTCAGAGGCCTAAAAAAGAAGGCTTTCCACCTCATGACAGCAAGATGATGGACTAATTCATAGAACAAAGAATGCATATATGGATGTACTCAACATGGAAATCAGTTTTATTTGACTATGGTTGCATTTAAAAGGTGTTCTATGTTTTATTGTTTTCATCCTTCCTTTATTTTTAATACATGGGATTAAATAAGAAAGAGAAAAAAATTCATCATTATTACGGGAAAAATAAAAGAGAAAAAATGAAGTCCAGAAAGGATCACAGACAGGTAGGACAGTTTTTAAAGTTAACTATTAAATTTATTTTATATTTAAAAGAAAACAAAATTGTATGTACCAGAGATCCAAAATTTTATGTCTATGCTAAGTATTGGAAAGCCCAATATTATGTTTGTGTTTTTTGAGTTCAGAAATTTTTTTTGTGAAAAAATAAATGTAGGGATCCAGAGAACCTTCATCAAGAAAACAGTACCTGATCTTTAAAGGAACATTAGGTTCCTAAAAGGTAGGGATGAGGATGGAGTGTGTTATCAGAAGGCAGGACAGCTTTGGGGGAAAAAGCAGGGAGAAAAGAAGTAGAACATCAAGTATGGGGGAACCACTGGAAGGTAATATGCTTGGAATATAAAAGTAAATGATTTTAAATAAGGTTGGAAATAAGGTGGAAGTAGGTTATGAAAGGGCTCAAGGGCCAATCGGAGTGGTTTTCATTTATTATAGAAATAACAGGCAGCCACTGGAGAATTTTGAAGAAAGGAGTGACAATCAGATTTGTAACTTAGAAAGATCATTTAGCTAATGTGGAAATGTTTTACATGATTGCACAAGTATAATATATGTCAGATTGCTTACTGTCTTGGGGGAAAATAAGGAAAGAATTGAATTTGGAACTTAAAACTGAACAAAAAACAAAGACTGTTAAAATTGTTTTTACATGTAATATGGGGAAAATATAATATTAAAAAAAGAAAGATCATTGAGGCAGCTACGTGTAGGCTGAATGTGGTGGGGGGAGGATATTAGAAGCAAGCATAATATATTTAACACCCTTATTTGACTGGAAACTCCATAAGGGCAGAAACTGTATAAGACAAGATGCTCTGCCCACAGCCCACAACACACAGGATGTGATTAATAAATTATTTGTTGAACTGAGCTGAAATTGAATCAATAATGAAAATATTTAAAAAGTTACATGCATATATTTAAATCAAATATAACTTTTATGTCTTTGCAAATATGTATAAAAGGAAGAATGCTGTATAGAAGGCAAGTCAGTTATCTTTGTAATGTCTCCAGAGGACTCCCTAAGTTTCCAACTTGCAGAACAATTTCATAATTGTAGAACTGAATTGTTTGGTAGAAGGGGTGTTTCTTCCCTACACACTGAGATAATCACAAGTCAGAACAATAATAACACACAAGACAAAGGGGAAACCAAAGGTAATTCTGCATTAGTCCTTGAAGTGCTTCCTTATTTTACTTCTTGAATATATGTCATCAACATCTCAGTGACTGTGCAGTTTGAACATAGACTCTTATGGGAATCTGAACACTAGCATAATTCAGACCCCCAAAAGAGTACCATACAGCTGTTGTTTACAGAAATTTCCACTGGAAAACCTGACCAAAGTTGACGGATAAATGAGACGTGTTCTTCCCAAAGCATAAAGTGTTCTATGAAATAGAGAAAGTTCTCTGACAGAAACCAGAATTTGGCCAGTGCATTCAAAGTACACAAAGGTCTTTTTGCTGACTTCTGGAAAATAAAAGAATCAAATTACACCCTCTTTTCTCTTATCATAAATAGTTCTAACAGAAACCAACTATGTTTTTTGTACACCAACCTATGTATTCATAGACTACTGTGGGACATTTGATAGAATATGAAGCCACTGGAAATATCCATTTTCAAAGTTTTGATCATAAATATAAGAATTCTTATATGAAGTCATCTTCATTCTATGTATATTTATAATCTACTTACCTAGGGAAACATATCTCGACAATGGGTTTTTCCAAACTGTGACATCATGGTAATAGAACTAACATGAAAGCCTACTGTTTAGCTTGTAGGGCCATGAAAAAATATCTGCTCTGAGCATTATTGTTATTCATAGACCTGACATCACCTGAAGACTAGCTCTTTGATTACCTAAGGATAGTGGTAGAGGGAAACCTCAGGAATAAAACAAAACAAATCAAATATAGGCTAGACAGAATACTCTTCCTTGGTATTACAAAACCATCACTGTTCATGCCCCCTCCCCCTTTTTATACTCTCTCCCTTTCTCTCAGGAAATTTTCTGCCAGCTAACATGACAAACTAAAATGCGTTTGTACCATAGTAGCTCTTTGTGGGTGAATGTGTTCTCACCAGATAGCTGGTTTTTTTGTTGGTTTTTAGCAAAGGATTTATGGGAAGTTACATGTTTGCTAGAAATTTAAACAGAACTAGCTATTACTGCAGATATTGGATCTTTTGGTGTCCTTCAAATCGTATATAATTTGCTTTAGGGACCACATTTCAATTTCTAACACAGTGTTTTATAAAAACAGATGTGTCATAAGTTCATATTAACTGTAGTATTATACCAGGTCATTTCATGTTAATCGAAGTGTTATATTAAAATAACACTATTATATTGCTTTAAAAAAAAGGAAAATTTTTATTTTTTTTTTGCAGAAGACAATTTGTATTATACAACTCATCCAATATACTATTAAAAATCCCTTTAAAATTAATAGGACTTTACTTTCCAATCTGTGCTAAAGATGCAATATATAGCTTCACATTCTTTTGATGTGTCTATATTGCGCAGGGCGTGGAGCTATGAATTGAGTTCAAATTCTTCCTCAAACACTTTTTGTGTCTGAGGGAAACACTCATTTAACTGTGTGTCCTTGAATGAGTCATTTAACCTTTCTGAGCCTCAGTTTCTTCATCTGTAAAATGAGTATAATAATATCTATCTCACAGTGTTATTGTAAAGTTAAATCGAGATACCATAAGCAAAGTGCTTTACAAAGTTTAAAGTACCATATAGATATCAGTTTTTACTATTGTCGCCTAGTATTGTGTAAATTAGAGCAAATAAAAGCAAAGAACTATGGGAAAGCTTTTGAGTTAGAAAATACTCTGGAAAACTATTAACAGATGAGGTATACTGCAGTCATTTCCCTTAAGTCTTTCATTGAAGAAAATATTTCAAGTACAGTAGCACTTAACAACAAAAGTAATGTTAATAATATCATAGGATTATAGAATTACAGCTAGAAATGGTGTTAGAGACCATGTAGCTCAATTCCATCTTATTTACAAATAAGAAAATTTAGGTTCAGCAAAGCTACTTACTCATTTTCACACAGCTACACAGAGTCGAAGGAAGATGTGATCACAAGTCTTCCTGGCTTCAAGACATACTTTCAAGCAAAAATTTGGTAGCTACATATAGTTATGGGAACAATTTTATATTTTGTCCATGTGGTTTAAAATATTTGTTTCAAAACATTTTTTATTCAGCTTTGTTGAAGACTATTTTCCATATAAAGCCCTGCTAATTATCTGTTAATGCAGTCAGGCACCCAATTGAAACCTTCTCTGTTTCTATATAGAAAAATTATATTTAGAGGGGGACTGTTGAGACAAATCATAATAAAAAGCAGAATGAATGTCTCTTTGACTCACTCATTCAGTGAAGAAAAAATACTTTGGGAATTATCTCAATATCAGATAGATGCTACTAAGCCATGGATAACCATTACTACCATTGCCATGTGCCACAAAGATCAATTAACTTGGGCATTTGGTTTGTTTTGTGTGTGCATTATGCATTTGTAACAACAATGTGGTTAGCAGCTGCTGTAGGGCTATAAGACATAACAAGACCAGCAACAAGTGCTACCAGCACAGGTTATCTGATCCACTTTTCCAAGGAAAGCAACTTTAAGGGGTTAACAATCCCACTTTAATCAAACATGCATATATCATTCACTTAGTTCAGGGGGAAAAGTGAGCACACTGAACTTCAGAGCATATACAAATTGAAATTACAAACAGAAAATATCAACAGATCAAATAACACAATTCAACAGACAGGCTTTGTCTAATCAAGACATCACACTCATAGTTACCAAAAAGAGACGCACCAACACCTGAGTTTTCTTCAAAGCCAGGGGTCTGCTCAACAGCTACCCAGACTCTCCATACCAACATTATTCCAGTGAGTGAGAAACCTAAATTGCTAAGGTCTGAGCATATATACTGTTCTTAGGGCCTGAAGGCTTAACACCTAATCAGGAAAAGGGTGTGGGCCTGGAGCTTTGCACCTAATAAGTCTTAACCAAAGGCAATTGATTACTTTAGCATTCTAAAAGAGAAAACAGTAAAAAAAAAGTCCCACCCTACTTAACATTACAGCATTACAATTCTTAAGGATAGGATAGTTTCATATAGGTTAACACAGATGAGCAAAAATTTTCTTAATGATTTATGTTCAGAAGAACATTTACCAAACTGTTTCACTTTCCAGGGATGATATTTGCCTTCATTCCTTTCATATATTACATATTACATATTTCTTAATACAACATAAAGTACTAAGTATATACAAATAAATTGTTACCAATAAAACTACAAATAAAACTTCTTTTTTGATATTTTTTATTTTTAGCTTAAAACACTCAGTTCTACATAATTATGAGTTCCAGATTTTAAAGCCTTAAAGAGTTGCCTAGGGCCCAAATAGTATATTTCAAAGGCAGAACTTTGTCTTCCTAGCTTTGAGGCTTACTTTCTATACTGAAGCTATTAACTACCTCCTTGAAAAAAGTGTGCTAGACTACTATACTCATCTCTTCACTTGCATCTGCTTAAATATTTTCATCTAGTTTCTCCTCTGTCTAAATCAGAGTCTGAAAGTGGAATAAAAAGTGAAACAATGACATTTGGTTTTAATGAAGTGTGGCAATGCTAGAATGAAATGAAACTACTTCTGATTAAGTGTAGTACAATTTGTGACACTATCAGCATTAGTTTTAGTATGATTCCAGAATGCATTTTTAATAATGTAAAACAACATCTAGGAAGGGGGAAAAGATCTAATTTTCTTTGCCCTTTTAGGCTTAATGCTTCCATTAAATTATTCGAGAACAATTAATCTCTGAATAAAAATATCATTGCTGTGGGCTATAGCTACATTGATCAACTGCCCCTACTCACCTTGTACATAAATTAGAACTGTCAAAGGGCAGCTGTTGCCTGAGATTCCAACTCAAAGCAAATGCATGATATTATGGTCAAAGAGGAAGGCCTCTAGATGTTAACCAAGCCAAACTTTCCTACAGTATTAGAGCAAGAATTTGTGTGATGAAAGACATTAATGCCTACAGAAATTTGCAAAATGGCCAAAAATGGAAGTCCTCCTGGTAAAGAGTTTGGAAAGGGTAGAGCAGATTGAGGAACCGGAATTTATCTTCTGAGGAATTTAAATGACAACTTTGCTTTCTGAAAATACTACTACTATTACTATTACCATTTTAATAATGATAATAATAAATAGCTAGCACTTTAAGATTTTCAAAGCACATTACTAATGTTATCTTATTTGATGCTCACAATAACCCTGGGAGATAAGTACTCTTATGCCCATTTTGCAGATGAGAAAAATGAGGCACACAGAGGTTAAATGTGTTTAACACAGTCACAGCCATTAAGCATCCCAAGCTGGATTTGAACTGAAGTCTTCCTAACTCCAGGAATAGTGCTGTACCTATTATCAACTAAAAACTTCGCTTTTAAGGAAAAGTTAAGAGAAAAATTAAGAGATGATCATCATTGTACAATTGTGATAAATCATCAAGAGGCAGAGTGCATAGAATAATATTACATACATTACAGATGACCCACAGTCAAATCCCTCCTTAGAAATTTGTTTGTTTTATAACTATGAGAAATTCATTTAATGCTCTGAACTTGAGTTTCTTCCTTGGTAAAGGGATCTTACAGTGTTAGTGTGAAAATAAAATGTGTAAGAATTATGTGGTGGCTTGAAAACTTGAAAAGCACTATAAAAATGTTAGTTATTATTAAAATAAACTTAGGCCTCTCCTTATCCTTTTAAAAAATAGAGATATCTATAATAACTCACCCTTACAATAGGAAGCACTTAAATGTTTAGAAAGTGCTATGTGAAGAATAGGTGAGACCTGATATTCGAATGGCTCTGGGATCCTATAAATTCAAGAGCTCTTGTTAATTATATGTCATGACCCAGTCATATGATCTCATTTCCCGAGATTGTCCTATGCTCATGTGTGGAGATACACACACACACACACACACACACACACACATACACACACCCCTCCATGAGGATCTACCCAAAGTTCTGTAGACAATCCTTTAAGACTTTTACTATGTTGTACATGTAAGCACAGAATCAGTCTATTCATCTGTTATCTTTCAGTCTTGCAGTTGCTATTGAGGGTACTGTTTCCCATCGAGACACCCAGATTTAAAAACTTGCAATTACTCTTGTTATTTCCCTTACCCTCACCACCTGCCTCATTACCTTGAACTCAATGTTTAATCAATCACCAATAATATTTTTAATTTTCTCCTCTCTTTACTTATATCACCATCTCTTCAGTTTGCTCTTTCATCATCATTTCTCATCTGAACCATCATAACCTCCTTATAAGTTTTCCTCCTTTTAGTTTCTCTCCTCTGACTGTTACAAAATTAGTATTCCTAAAACCACAAGTAAGACCATATCATTCTCCACTCAAGAAGTCCCAAGTAGCTCCCTATTTTGTCCAAGACAAAATAGATCTTGTTCATCCTAGTATTTAAAGTCTGTAAAAATCTGGGTCTCAGACAAATATCACATTCCCCCCCTTTTGCACTATGGCAAAAAAAAACAATTGTTCTACTTACCATTTTCTATATCCAACATAATCTCTGTGAGATGTTACAAGTATAATCCCCATTTCTATAAAGGTATAAACTGGTTCAGTGAAGCAAGGTGACTTCCAAGTTGTTAAATGGTAAATTTAATATTTGAACCTTGCTCCTCAGATTATATGTCCTTCTATTCTATTGTATCAGTGTCATTTAGATAATTTTCTTTAACTTCTTCAAAACACCTGCCTTTTCTCCATCCCTAATCAAACGTATGTCCCTTTAAATGGTAAGAAATTTTTCTTTCTTTTAAATAGACTGTGAGTGAAAACTTTTCCTGTAACTAGTTTCAAAGTACATCATTGCAAATGTCAACACAACAGGCTGCTTTAAAGCAACATGTTCAGTTCTTCAGCAATGAAGCATCTGATTCAATATACTCCTGTGGGAAGATAATTTGTTTTCTAGGCTAACATCATTTGAAATCTAATTTATACAGAATAGAAAGTATTCAAAATTGGAGGAATGGGGGTAATTCCTTTAATTTTAGTTTTAGAATTTTCATCTAGAAAGTATCTGAGACAGTCTAAGGAGAAAATTAATATCCCAAAGTACATTGTGTGTAATTTTTCATTCAATATACATTACATGTGACTCTATCAATATGTCAGCATTTAATGGTTCAGTCAGTGTTCCTATACATAGAAGCTCCTGTCAACTTCAAGGAAAATAGTAGAGGCTACTTATGTTAATTTCCCTGTGGGAGGTTTAAATATGTAGTCATTAATTTATTCTTACTCTGTTGAGCAATAAATTGCTAAAGATGCTTTCAGAAACAACATCTGCTCTAAGTTAAAATTTCAAATCTCTTTTTCCTTCTATCACATTATCCCAGAATTATATATTTTTTAATTAGTCATTTTTTCAGATGTGTCTGACTCTTCCCCCATTTGTTAGCTAATATATTAAAATATCTTGCAATTTCCTTCTACAGTTCATCTTACTGATGAGGAAACTGAGGCAAACAAGGTTAAGCAACTTGCCCAGGTCCACACAGTTAATAAGTGTCTGAGGCAATGTTTGAACTCAAGAAGATGAATTTTCCTGACTCCAGGCCCAGTACTCCACCTACTATGACACTTAGCTGCCCAAATATATAGATATAGACATAGACGGAGATAGAGATACAGATACAGATAGAGATACAGATACAGATAGAGATATATGTACTTGTATATCTACATTTGTGTATATGTATGTATATGTATATAGGTATATTTTATATTTATATATGATGGATACATACACGTATGTGTGGACCCACACATGCATATATATACAAAATATATGTGTTTGTATATGTATATATGTGGGTGTATATAAATTTTCCCAAAGTATTACACCTAGGACTTCATAAGGTTTTCCAACTGTCTTAACAAGGCGAAGTGTAGAATTATCACTGTCCATTTCTTATGCAGCTTACTATTATTTTGATTTTTGTTTTGTTTTGTTTGTTGTTATGTCATTTTGATTTTGGGGATCAGCAAAACCCAAAGACCTTCATTTACCCATAAGAAAGAAATATTGCCCAGTAATAGCTATTTTTTTCTCTATTCAGTTTCGTTTAATAACTGGCACCTCCCTGCAGAGGAGGAAGTGGGCAACTAGGTGGTAGCAGGGAGGATGTTCACTTGAAGATCTTGACCTGATTGAAGGGTTTGCCCATGTGCTGGAAGGAGAAGTACTTTCAGATCACGGTCTAGGTCTCCTCACTGCCAGGATCCAGCTTACACCACTTGTAGGACTCATAATCTACCTGCCAGTCTGGACTCAGTGGGAAGGCAAGTTCCTGGCCCTGGAAAACCCAGAGTCCAGAAATGGCACCACTATTGTTGGTGCCAAAAAGGATGACACTGGCAGACGCATTCTTTCTCAGCTTCTCCAGACGCTGGAACATTCCAGCAATGAGGTTGCTGCTCATGAAGGTCTGGCTGAGTTCCTGGGAGAATCCATACTCGGCATGCCACAGGGACGAGCCGTCACAGTCAAAGTGCTCCCAGAAGTACGGCAGGGCCACTGTCAGTTTTTCCTCATTGGAGTACTTTCACTTAAACTCATTCAACACAAACGTACTTTTGGGCAGGTGGGCAAAGGGATCCTTGGCCTTGGGCTCTGCAGCCAGAGTCTGGTCATGCTCGTCTATCTCCTTCTCGCGGCCAGGGGCTGTGGCCACCTTATTCTCTTCCTTCCGCTTGGCCTGGGCCTTGTGTTTCTCTTTTCTCTATCCCTTCTCCTTTCTTTGGGCCTCCTTCTTAGACTGACTCTCAGCAAACTTTTTAGCGTCCAACTGTGCCATCTTCTCACAGAGCTTCACCTCTCCCAACACAGTCCCTAACTGGGGCTGGTGGATGCAGGTGAGGAACTAGCAGTTGGTGTTGGGAAAGGCCTGCCAGAAAGAGGGCTCTAGAACCTGCTTGTAGAGCCACAAGAGGGTACACACAACTGTGATATCACCTAGAGTCACACACTCCCCAACCAGGAAAGTCCAAGTCTTCAGGTGGGCATCAAGCAGCCCCAGAACCTGCCTCATCAACTCTTTTGCATTCTCTGTAGCCTGTTTGTTTTGGTGCATGATGCCAAGAGTGGGGAACACCTAGGTATTGGCTAGAGGGACGATGTCACTGTCAGCAAAGGTCACCCACTGGATCACCTGGGCGGCTGCCTCTGGAGTAGAGCCTTGAAGGTCATCGTTGCTCACATAGTGGGCAATAGCATTGCTTTCAAACACACAGAACCCATTGTCACCCTTAAATGCTGGAACCTTACCTGCAGGAAATTTTCGGAGGAATTTGTAGTGTGATTGGCCTGACCAAAGTGGAAGTGGGGAGGTGCAGACAGCACGTGGATCTGGGCCCCACTGTACTGTGCAGCAATGAGGTCCTTGAAGGCCTGCAAGTTTTCAGAGTAAGTGTACAGAGTCCAGGCCGCCATGGTGATTCCACAGAGAAAAAAGCAGTAATAGCTATTCTTATGAGCTTGAATACCAGTTATGTTACCTGTGACTGAGCCAAGATATTGGTGAAATAGGACATTTTCTAGAGAAAGCCCACACTATTTGCGCTTGCTTGTTTGCACTTAGTGATAATTTAGGTAACTGTTAAGATTGAAGTTGATATTTCCAATATTTTAGAGAAATTGACTTGACTAAAGCAAAGAAGAACATAAGAAGATTCACAATTTATAGATTAAAGAAAACTGTTTCCATGTACTTTTGAAGTAATCATGTACACAGCAGCAAGATAATAACCATGTAAGATGCACCTAGCTTTACTAAGAATTTTCTATACCCACTACTGGTTATTAGGATACCTACTCTTTAAAGCCAAACCTTTACTAAGCAACATCTAATTAACTTACAATTCTGCTCTTAGGTATGGTACAATCTGTTTCTGAAATGTACATCATTTCCCCTCCATGTGACCCTTCAGGGTAACACCTGATTTAATAAAAATCCTTTTTAAAAAAGGAAAGGGAGAATCCTTCCACATCTCCATGATGAGGTAGTACATGCATGAATAAATTCACTAAAATGTTCATACCCTTTGACTCAGATATATATATATATATATATATATCTCAAAATATTTAGAGTGGTATGCTTTGTAATAAAGAATTGGAAACAACATAGGTGCCCATCAATTAAGAATAGCTAAACTAATAATAGTATATTATTATGATGGAATATTATTGTACTGTAAGAAATGATACATATGGTGAATAGGGAGAAGCATGGAATAGTCTATGCCAATTAATGCAGAGTGAAGTAAGCAGAGTAAAAAAACCAATATCCATAATGATTACAACAATGTGGGAATGAACTTACAAAAAGAAGTCTAAAGTGTTGCAGAATTACCAAAGACCAGAATATCTCCAGAGAAGAAATACCATAAGATATGCCCAGCCCACCCATTTGCAGAATTAGGAGGTCCAAGTGTGATTCATATCATATATTTTCTGACTTTTGTAATCTATTATTAAGCTTTGTTTATTTTTTCACTTTTTATCTTTTTGCGTGTTTAATATACATTATTATATGGAGTAGTTTTCTGCAAAGAGAAGGGGGGAAAGGGAGGGAATTTTGATGATGTTTCTAAAAGGACACAAATAAAAATTAATGTGCAAAAAGGACTGTGAAGAGTATGGTATAACAGATGAGTTGAGGTTCAGGATGATGAGTGTTTAAGACTCATCTCTGAAATATCCTGGCCATGTTACACAGGGAAGTCATTAAACTACAGGGAACTCTCTAAGATTAACAATTATAACATGGTTGTAAATCTGTTTTTATGGACAGAATTTTCTAATTAAAAGCTCAGCATATCGAAGAAAACCTCTTGTATTCTCCTACTTATGATTACATATATACAACTATGTTCCAGATTATACCGTCAATAAATATGTTCACAGAAACATATATTCACACACAATATATGTGTATGTATTAAATATATGTGTATAGCTATCTATATGGAAGGAGACAGAGAGAGAGAGAGAGAGAGAAGTCCGTTTAATCTCTTTGCCCAGGACCTTTTTTGTTTTTCAAGTGAGAAGAGTTGCACAGACTAGATATTTGAACAGTTGATGTGTATTAGATGCTTTTATTTTTTCATACTTAGACTTTGAACAGAATAGTTAGAAGATCCTGGATTGAGATGTCCCATACGATTTTCTAACTAAGAATAAAGGGAAAAATAATAAAACATTATATGAATCTATATACTTCATGCTGTGCTTTTATGTACAATATCCCATCTGCTCTTCAAAGCAACTCTACTTTTAAGACTACCAATTACTTGAAAGCAGGAATAATGTGGAATCACAGGTGTCTTCCCTTAACACACAAATGAGGATTATCTCTTCTCTCCAAAGCTTCCATACCAATTCCACAGTTCATGCAGACATGCCGGTTGGCATCAGCATGGCACTCATGATTTCCTGTCTGCCTACCCCAAACAGAAATCATTTATGAGTCAGGTTACATTCAATAACCTCACATTCTTCTTTTTCATCATAAACTCCATACAAGTGTGTCATAAGGCAAAAAATTGTCTCCTTAGCACTTAGTTCAACAAGTGCCCTTGAAGAGTTTGGATTTTGTCATTGAATCTTGCTAAGTGCTAAGCCCAGGCCCAAACCCCTATTAGGTATAACATTGACACTATTATATGACAGTAATTAAAGTGGGACATTTTGCTTTTCTTCTCTT
>CM053623.1:253371182-253391783 GCA_028646595.1 Phalanger gymnotis
TCACCAATCCACACCCACACAGGTTTCACACCTGACAGGGCCCTGGGCCTGGGGCTTAGCACTTAATAGCTGAAAGTACTTCCACTCAAAAGAAACAAAAGCCATGCTAATGAGACAATTTTGCTTAACAACACAATGTTCTATCACTAAAATTTGATATTATGAGGGACACAATTAGGAACACAATTACAAAGTCTCAATTATTAACTATGACATTATAAAAGATAGTCACCTTGTTAACATGTAACATGTAATCTAAACCTAAATTCAGTCACAATTTTAGTATGTTACTGATTATAAACATTAAGTCAAAACAGATAAGCAGTAAAAACTAAAAGTTCCAAGTATTAGTAGTGAGAAGAGTTAATAATATGTTAGAATTTTTTTTAAATGGACAAAAGGAGCAACACCTAGAAAAAGAGAAGGACAACAAAAGCATGGTGTATGCTAGTCAAATGGAGACACCTCAAGGCACCTTGGCTTTTTGTTTCTTTTAGCCTTATTCCTTAGACGATTTCTTTAATTGTATTCATTTCAAATTGAGATAGTTACTCATCCATAGCACCATTAAAAGTTTATACTAACTAAATACAACAGACTCATTTCCCTAGTAATCTCAGTGAACCAAAACAGTGTGGAAAAGAGAAATTGAAATCCAAAGTATTGTGTTGCAGCTCAAAGAAACATGGAATCAGAATCAGAAGTTGTAGTCTGTAACTAATTCAGTGTGTAGACTAGAACAATGCATTTAACCATTAAGGGTTCAATTTCTTTGTCTGTAAAATGACAATTTTGGGCATGATGACTACCTAAGGTTATCTTTGCCTCTAAGATTCTATGGTTCTTATTCTATAATGCCTACCTAATGGAAAATAATTTGATGTCAGATTTGATCCTCTGCCCATACTAACCCACTTATAGTGGACTTGCCAAGTTTGTTTAGAATTATTTTACTGGAAATCAATGTAACATTTTTTTTTTGTAGACACTGACATCATTGTCTGTCTTATGTTTTTCAAACTTGATTTTCTTCCAAGATTTTAGAAACTAATTTTAACATATCTTAGAAAAGTTCATGAATATGCACCAATGGGCCTCTAAATGTTCTAATAATTATGAATGATTGATACTGATTACACACCAGTGATAATATTTGCTAGTAATCAATTTGAACCAATCGCTCACAAAATTGTTTCAGAATAGACTGGATGACTTTAGTGGAACTGTGTTCATTTATTTCACATAACCATATACAGCTAATAGTGATGCTGGAAAAAAAATTCTGAACTATCTCTCTATGGATTGCTTAATTATTTCTGATACATGAATGTTGAATGACACTTATCTTTGCTCATATAGTCATAGACCTTTTGCTTATACTTCATGGTTTAATTTTTATTAATGAACAAAAATACTTATTCCTTATAAATAAAAAATCAGTACTTGATTGAGATGTTTAGACAACTCAATTATGAAGAATGTGCTCATCTTTATTTTTGACTTCCTTGAAATCCTATTACATTTATTTTCATACCACACAATAAAATAATTTTATTGTATAGTCTATCTCCTATATTTCATCCATGTAATGTGTTTATTGTCATAATAGTGACATGTTTAAAAGAGTTGGGAAACCATCATATGTGAGGAACAATGCTGACTGCTACTTGGAGTACAAAAAAAAGTAAAAGAAAATCATTTCAATCATGTAGTGGAGATAAGAAATACATACAACTAACTAGAGAACAAATTATAAAATTGAAAAAAAAATAATTTCAGGTGTTCAGAAACAGCAGAGATTATTTCTGACTAGAGAAATCAGGGAAAGTTTCATGAAGGTTATTGCCCTTGAGTTAGGTCTTTAAAAATGTAGAGAAATTAGATGAGCAGAGGTGGCAGAAGAGGGTATTACAGATGGAGGGAAATCATAGACACAATAAAATGAAAAGCATATCTGGATTTCTTTGAGTATAGGGTATGTGTAAAGTCAACATCACCATTATCATCCTTATTTTCAACATTATCATCTGAATTAAAGGAAGATGCAGTTGTAATGCAGTTATAGTTTATAAAGCACAAACTTTATAATAATTTTTGAAAGCAATAATACAAGTGTTATTATCTTCATTTTTCACACTAAAAACATTCTAAGTTCCAAAGAGTTGAGGTGACTTAACCAAGTTGACATTAACAATAATTGAAGAGCCAATATTCAAATCAAGTTTTTCTGCCTTCAAATAAGTGAGAAAAAAAACGTAAAATGAAAGCTGAAGCCTTAAATAATATGGAAATGACTTTCTCAATCTTTATAATAATATTTTATAACCAAAATTAATGAAAACAATAACAATAAAAGCCAATACATCTTGACTAAAGCAAGTTTTGTGTTGAAATTATCATAAGAATTGTCTCAGTTATTCCTTTGCTTGGAAATAGACTTAGTATTTAGAAGATTCAATGAATATAACCCATTTCCTGAGGACAGTGTTATATTCAATTGAAACTTCAATACCAATTATTTTTAAATGACTCACTAATGTGGAAGTGCCAAGCAGGTGAAAAAAAATTGAGTATTGAAAAAATGTAGATATCCATCATGAACATGCAACCATAAGCAAGATAAAAAAATCAGTGAGATGAAAATGGACTCTGGGTACCTTTATATGTTAGTTCCCTCTCTGAAACACCAAAACACCAATCCATACTTATGTCTTCAGTAAAATCCTATATATGCATGTATATATATGTATATATATGTATATATAATTTCTCTCTCTCTCTTTCTGTCTCTCTCTCTCTCTCTCTCTCTCTCCCTCACTCCCTCACTCTCATTCCCTCCCATCCCCTCTCTGTGGTATATTGCATAGAGAGTTGATTCAGACAAAAACAAAAAGCAACGTGTGTTCAGGTTCAGTCTCTGACACATTTATACCTGCGGGATTCTAGGGCAAGTCATTTAATCTCACAGTGTCACTCTCAGACTCTACATTATGACACAATTTCTGATCTGCATTGGAATAGTAGGATTATGCACAAGGATTTCTCCATAATAATGATATCAGAGATTCAGATCAAAAAAACAGTTATGTCCCAATATAGCAAGATATTTGGCATTGCAACTTTAAATAGGTTTCTTATAGCAGAGGAAATGTACACATGATAAATGTCATGAGTGGATCGCAATTAAACATAGAAATAATGGAATACCATGGGAGACTCATTTTATCAGATGTCAAATTTAATAACATTAACAAAACATTTATCAGTTCAGTTGTTTCTGACTCTCTGTGACCCCATTTGGGATTTTCTTGGCAAGTATACTAATTTTGCCAGTAACTTATCCAGCTCATTTTACAGATGAGGAAACTGAGGCAAAGAGAGAGACTTACACTGGGTCACACAGCTAATAAGTGTCTGAGGCTGGATTTGAAAGACTCATGAAGATGAGTCTTTCTGCCTTTCTAGCATTCTATCCCCTCAGTCATCTTCTGCCCCCAAATGGTTATAAACACCTACTATGTACAAGGTCACATACTAGACTCTGGGTCTATAAAGACAAATTTTTGCCCTCAAAGAATTTACATTCTGTTGAGGGTGGGAAAGGAGGGGGAAACTTGTATGTATACAGATGAATAAATACATAGTAGCTATATGAGGAAGAGGAATCAATAATTGAAAAATTGTTAAGGCAGTGGGTGAGATTCAGTGAATACTCCACAAAGAGGGGGCCACTTGGGCCAAACTTTAAAAACATATATAAACTCTGAAAGAGAGAAATGAAAAAGGAGTGTGTTCTTCCTTGATATAAGATGCAAGGAAAATTGTGAGGGGTGGCATTAGTAGTATGTTTGGGCTAGAACATAGAGTATGAGAAAAAAATACCAAATTTGAAAGAGTAGATATGGGTAAAATTATGGGAAATTTTAAATTCCAGGTGTAAGAGTTAATATTTTATTCATGATAATAGAGAAGTATTTTTTAAGTTACTACATTTTTCTTAAGCTTATGATGCCTCTTTATTTTAACAATGATTCTTTTTTTGGTTACATAGCCATACAAAGCCATAATTAAGAGGATATTTCAATAGTCGAAAGAATCCTTTTTCTGCATCTTCCAAAAAAAATTCTTATTTATCAATCTTCTTACTAATGCAGAATTCTGGCCTTATAATTGCCACCAATAGTATTATAAATTTGTGAATTCCACAGAAGGAAATTAAAGCACATTTAGCAATCTTGCAGAGACTTTTAAAAGAATAACCTCACCTCCTAAATATGCTTGAGTAACTAAGCAACTTAGTTTCCTTCTGATGTACAAAAATTCTTACGTATAGATAGTGCTAGTGGGCTACTGGCCCTAAATGACACTCAATACAATTTTTTGTTTGTTTATGTCTTCTTGTCTTTATCTTTTGGTGGTGGTGCTTAGGAATGGAGGTTAATATGAAGGCAAAGGATAATTTTTGTATAGTTAACGCTATGGTATTCTAATATGTATATGTAGAATCTGATTTGGAAAGAATCATCATTTTTGAGAAAAAGTGTGCCCCTTGTGGTTATTCTTCTTGCTAGTGCCTGTCAGATCAAATGAGATAGAGGAATTTGAGAAGTCTGTGTCCTTTTCTAAAAATTATTATCTTAGTAAGATTCTATTTGGTAATATAAAGTAGTGAAAGTTAGCCTTGCCCAGTCAAGGATCTTTCAACAATTTCATTGTGAACTCAATTATTCTGAGACTTATAACCGCTGTAAAAATTCATACAAAGAATGTCTCAGCCAATAGGGAAATTAGTATTATTAAATATTACTTTGAAATATTATGTTGGACTACCTCCAAGCCACAGAATTACTAAAAGCAAAAGACTTCAAAAAAAGAAACAGAGGATGAAAGTCACAGCTCTGGAAAGATTGCTCAGAGAACACCCAGTCAAGCTTCCTCATTTTTCTGAAAAAGAAGCTTGAGGCCAAAACAGAAGTGGCATGTCTAGGTTCACATACCTGCTTGATGGAGAAGCTGATACCAGAACTTGAGTTTCCTGTTTCTTTCGTGGTCCTTTTCTAATACTCCATAACATCTCTCAAATGTCATTGACTATTAAAGATATTTTATTTTAAAAGAAATAGATTTTAAAGGTAAAGATGAAATCAGAAAAAAAAGTTTATCAGTTTCATGCTTTTCAACTGTGTTTCTGAAAACTTCTTTTATTTTTTTGTAATTGCAACAAGAAAGTTTTTAAACTTTAAATATGCTTCTCTCCTCCAAAACCTTTCTCTCCCTAGAAAAACTCTTCAAGAGCAGGGATAGTTTTATTTTTGTTTTTCTATCTCAATTTCATAATGTAATGTTAGATATATGTTTGTATGATGAAATGGAACATATTATATATTATTTTTACTAATTTTGAAATATCTAATATTTTCTCATTGTGGCCAGTGATGGCAAAATGTCATCACTATATTTACTGTATTATTTCAGTAGCAATTCTAGTGAAATAAAACAGCCTAAAATCAAGGAGCATTTAATTTTTTTTAATGTTAGTGTGAGAAGCCAACTAAGCTTGTTTGTAACATTGACAGTTAAATTCACAAGAGTAGCTGTTCCACCTTAATCATTTGGAAAGATCACCCAAACCAGAACCTTTCAGATTGTAGAAATGTAGCTGCAATGGTAACAGATTCATACAATAAACCATCATAGGTTCGAAGTTGAGGATCACCTACCTGGCCCTATAAGAGTGACATCCGGTGGTTCTCGAGTATTGCTGCAGATTCAGCATAGAGAATGATCACAATGCATTGGGTTATTCGAGCTTTTAGAAGAAAAGTAGAATAACTGACAGCTAATGCTTTCTTTAACTTAACAGAGGCTTTCTCCTCTATGGAGAACTAAGCTTACCATTTAGCTAATGTAACAAGAAGACCTGTAATGTCTCCTTTTTCCAAAGAATTGGAATTGGAAACGTTAGCAATATTAGTCCCCTGGGTTCCAGGAAATGAGATATTAGTGGAGCTTTAAAAAAAAAAAGCGTAAAGGTTTTGCTGAGTCGGGGAAATATTAGGCATCTCAGTTTACTGCAAATTTCCTAAAAAATCATGTGATTATAGGAACCTCTTACCAGCTTGGTACAGTGGAAATAGCAGCAACTCAGGAATGAGGGCACCTAGATTCAAGTGTGAAATGTAATATTTATATGACCTTTAGTAAGTCTCTTTATGTTTCCAGCCCTCAGTTCTCTCTTTTGTAAAATAGGTGGGAGGCACTTACTGGCCTAAATCTATAATCTTGTGAACTCTAAGAAAGCTAAAGTCTTATAAATTTAGTCCAAAACAAACGAAGGTGGAGCCGCACCCAGGAGGTGAATAGACAATTTATACCTTCTAAACCTCTTAAAGTAAAGTGCTTGTAAATTCCTGGTCTACATTTGACAGGAAAAAATACTCATAAGTTTTAATCATTCATTTGAGAATGATTTCTTTTTTGAAGAGATAATATAGGGAGAGCTCCATACCTGGGGTACTTGACCTGGGATTTGTCAACTTATTTTTTTCACATGTTGATAATTATGTTTTATTATGATTGATTGCCTTTGTAACCTTATATATTTTATTTAATGCATTTAATGATATTCTAAGAAGGAGTCCGTAGGTTTCATCAGACCTGCAAAAGGGTCCCTGACACAAAATAATTTTTAAGAAACTGCAATAAACAAAAAAAATATTGAATCCAATGATAAGGAAATAAACATTTGTTAAGTGCCTACCATGTACAGATAAATACTAGGTGTCTTACGAATACTTCTCATTTTATCCTCACAGCATTATTTCTTCATTTTACAGTGGAGGAAACTGAAGAAGACAGAAGTTAAGGTAATTGCTCAGTGTCACACAGATAGTAAATGTCTGAGGCTAAATTTGAACAGAGGTGTAAGTGCCAGTAGGTCTACTACCCTAGCCAATAGTACACTAGACACCTAGATGCCTCTAAAATAATGGTGACATTGAAGGTGAGCTTAAATTAATGATTCACATTCTCTTCCCTAATGCTTGAAATATTGTGTCCTATTATGTATGTGTGTGTATGTGTGTGTTTAATGTTTTTGTTTGGTCAAATTTCCAGTGATAGATAGGATTTACAAAGGAGCCTGAGATTTTTATCATTCCTTCAATTTCCAAATCTTTGCCACTGTTGAAAAGAGCTGCCATAAATTTTTTATGTACTTATATGTCCTTTTCCTTTTTGTTTTTTAACTCTTTGGGGTACACCTAGTAGTGGTATTGCTGTGCCTGCCTAAGAGAAATTAGAAGGTCAGCAGAAAAGTTCTGTCGCAGTGGGGTGAAGCACAGTTACCACAGGCAGTGCCTTGGTAAACCAGCAGCAGACCTTGTAGAAGACTGAGTTATTGGCTGCTGTGGCAGTTTCTGGACTTCTCAGCCCAAAAACACTAAGGGAGTCAGACAGGTTGCTAGAATGACATTATAAGGGTCCCTCTGTATATTGATAATGCATTTTTGCTTAACTGGAAGATCTTCCCCATCCATGTGGGGAAGGCCCATGTGGCCTGCTTAAATCACAGGGAAGTTAAAGTCATATGTGGTGGGAGGAGCTTGCTGAACAAGTGGAACAGTAAAGGGTGGAGCAGGAAGGAAGCTAGTCAGAGTAGGTAGAGCTGAGGATGAGAGAAGAGGGAAGCTAGCTGTGCTGTGAGTGTTTGTGGGAAGGCCTCAGGTGTGGGGAGGGTGGGGGGGAAGTCTATGGGATGGAGTTGCTCTCTGTAGTGATAATGTGTTTTAAGTTCTTTTAAAAATATATATTTATTTTAATTTATTATTATTATTATTTTGTTTTTGGTTATGAGTCTCGATTCCACAAGTTTTTGAGTTCAAATTTTCTCTCCCTCCCTATCGTCCCTCCTGCCTGCCAAGACAGCATGTAATCTGATTTCAGTTCTATATACACCATCAACTTAAACTAAGTTACACAATAGTCAAGTTGTAAAGAAGAATCATAACCAATGGAATGAATCAGGACAAAGAAGAAACAAAACCAAAAATAAAAGAGAGAGGTCAAATAGTTTGCCTCAATCTACATTCAGATTTTGTAATTCTTTCTCTGGATGTGCATAGCTTTTTCCATCATGAGACTTTTGGAGCTGTCTTTGAACCTTACAATGATGATAAGTGCCAAGTCTATCAAAGTTAGTCATCACAGATATCTTGTGTCTGTGATAGCGTATAGTGTTCTTTTGTTTCTGTTCCCCTCACTCAGCACCAAATCAGATACCTTTTTCCATATCATTATGAGGTCTGTCTGTTCCTCATTTCTTATAGCCCAATAGTATTCCATTGCATTTATATACCACGATTGGTCTAGCCATTCCCCAGGTGATGGGCATTCCCTTGATTTCCAATTCTTTGCCAACACAAAAAGAGCTGCTATAAATATTTTTGTACATATGAGTCCTTTTCTCTGCTTTGAAGTGGTACCGCTGGGTCAAAGAGTATGCACATTTTATAGCCCTTTGGGCATAGTTCCAAATTGCCCTTCAGAATGGCTGGATCAGTTCACAACTCCACCAACAATGTAACAATATTCCTATTTTGCCACATCTTCCAGCATTTACCATTTTCCTGTTTTATCTTGTTAGCCAGACAGGGGAGATGAGGTACCTAAGAGTTGTTTTGATTTGCATTTCTCTAATCAATAGTAATTCAGAGCATTTTTCATATGACTACAGATATCTTTAATTTCTTCCTCTGAAAACTGTTTGGTCATATCCTTTGACCATTTCTCAATTGAGGAATGACTTGGGTACCTATAAATTTGACATCATTCTCTGTACATTTTAGAGATGAGGCCTTTATCAGACTCACTGCTTGTAAAAAATTCTTTCCCAATTTTATGCTTCCCTCCTAATCTTGGTTGCATTGCCACTTTTTGTACAAAAACTCTACAATTTAACATAATCAACAATCAACTTATCCATTAGGCAAACACTCTTTATTCTGGTTTGGTCACAAATTCTTCCCTTCTCCATAAATCTGACAGGTGAATTATTCCTTTCTCTTCCAAATTGCTTATAATATCAGCCTTTATACCTAAATTGGGAATACATTTTGACTTCATTTTGGTACATGGTGCAAGATATTTGTCTATGCCCATTTTCTGCCATACTATTATAAAGTTTTCCCAGCAATTTTTGTGAAATAATGAGTTCTTAACCCAGAAATTGGACACCTTGGGTTTATCAAAGAGTAGATTGCTATAGTCATTGACTACTGCATCTTGTGTACCTAACCTATTCCACTAATTCATGATTCTGTTTCTTAGCCAGTACCAAGTAGTTTTGATCACTGTTGCTTTATAATGCAATTTAATATGTCGTATGGCTTGGCCACCTTCTCTAACATTTCTTTCCACTAATTTCCTTGATATTCAGGACCTTTTGTTCTTCTAGATGAATTTTGTTATTACTTTATCTATCTCTATATAATAAGTTTTGGTAGTTTGATTGGTATGTCACTGAATAAGTAAATCAACTTAGATAAAATTATCATTCTTATTGTATTACCTCAGCCTATCCATGAGGAACTGATGGTTTTTTTTCATTTATTTAGATCTGACTTTATGTCAAAACTGTTTTGTAATTGTGTTCTTATAGGTCCTGGGTTTCTCTTGGCAGGCAGACTCCTAAATTTTTTTAGTGTCTAAAATAACTTTAAATGGACTTTCTCTTTCTATCTCTTGCTGTTTGGCTTTATTAGTAATATGTGAGCATGCCTAGGATTTTGTGGGTTTATTTTATATCCTACAACTTTGTTAAAGTTCTTTATTATTTCAAGTACCTGAAATAATGTTTTACTTGATTCTTAAGGATTCTCTAAGTAATTTATTGTATCATCCACAAAGCATAATTACATACTTTCTTCTTTGCCTATTCTACTTTTTGAATTTCTTTTTCTTCTATTAATACTAAAGGTAACAATTTTGGTACCAAATTAAATAATAGCAGTGGTAATAGATGTCCTTATTTCACCCCAATCTTATTGGAACTGCATCTAGCTTATACCCATTACATGTAATGCTTGCTGATGGTTTTTAGTAGATGCTACTTATCATTTTAAGGAAGACTCCATTTATTTCTATGCTTTCTAGTGTGTTTTTTTTAATAGGAATGGGTGCTGTATTTTGTCAAAAGCTTTTTTTACAACTATTGAGATAATCATATAGTTTCTGCTAGTTTTGTTGTTGATGTGATCAATTATGCTGATTATTTTCCTAATATTGAATGAGCCTTGCATTCTTGGAATAAATCCTGCCTAGCCATAGTGTATTATTTTTTTGTAATAAGTTGCTATAATCTTTTTGTTAATATTTTATTTAAAATTTTGGCTTCATTGGAATTCAATTGGCTTCATGGAATCAATATTCATTAGGGAAATTGATGTATAATTTTCTTTCTCTCTTTTGAGAGAAATCTCCTATTCATCACTGGAAATTTGCCAAACGAATACATTAAACACACACATACACACACATACATAATAGGACACAATATTTCAAGCATTAAGGAAGAGAATGTGAATCATTAATTTCCTGGTTTAGGTATTAGCGCCATATTTGTGTCACAAAAGGAATTTGTTAGGACTCCTACTTTGCCTATTTTCCAAAATGATCTATGAAGTATAGGAATTAATTGTTCTTTAAATATTTGGTAGAATTCACTTGTAAATCCATCTGGCCATGGAGATTTTTTTCTTAGGGTGTACGTTGATGGCTTGCTCTGTTTGTTATTCTGATATGGGGTTATTTAGGTATTTTACTTCCTCTTCTGTTTATCCAGGCAATTTATATTTTTGTAAACATTCATCCATTTCCTTAAGATTATCAAATTTATGGGCATAAAATTGTGCAAAATAATTCCTAATTATTATTTTAATTTCCTCTTCATTGGAGGTGAATTCACCCTTTCCTTTTTTGATACTGGTGATTTGGATTTCTTCTTTCTTATTTTTTTAAATCAAATTGACCATAGGTTTATCAATTTTATTTTTTTTATGTTTTAACTTCTTTGTTGCTGTGATAGATTTGTTGGTTTTTTTTTTTGGTGTGAGAATTTGGATTTCTGGTGTCTGAATAAATGTTTTGCTTCTGTCTTCTATATGGAGACTCTTATATTTTGTGATTCAGAACCACACTGGTATATTCATAGTAATAACAACCACTGTGAATATTGCCTTGGCAATGCATTTGGCATCACAAACAGGATTGCAGGGTGTAAAATTTCCACTTAGAGCCAGAAAGGTTTTAGTGGAAGAAATCCATATCCCAGGATGAGAGGATTTGCCTCATTGCTCCTTGGCAAAAATGGGCCAAAAGCAATGGAATCCCCCCCCCCAAAGCAACAGACCCTGTGAAAACTGGGAACCAATGCCACAGAATGGAGAACCTAGAGATTTGGATAGATGTTCGCCAGGAATATGAATAAAGTCAGGGAAAGAACTGGAAGGAGTGTATAGAAGAGGATGGATTTCACTAACAGGCTACTGTACTATATGTTAAAGCAGAGACAAACTGTTGAGAAAGCTCAGATAGAGAAGGAGTTGGCTGGTGTTTTACACAGTTTGAATTTTCCTTTAAGAGCAATCTGGAAGGTCTCAGGTGATAGAAGAGGAAATTATTGTTCAGGAGTAGTTTGGATTGCATGAGGATCATTTAGATAAGAAAAAGTGAAAACTAACAAAAAGAAAGTGCATGCAACTCTGGCACAGACTGAGCCTAGTTGCCACAATGATGACTGCCAGGTAAGTGCATGGGCAGAAAATGAAACAATGTTAGATGAGAATCCTTAGACAGAAGCACACCCAGTACTAAGAAGAAAACAGTAGAACCAGGGTGGCAACACAGTGTTCTGAGAGATATTTGAGGATTTTACTCAGCAGGAGGTCACAAATATTTTGAATCAGTTCACTCAAAGGGTACAAAAATCATTAGTGTCTTGCATCCAAGTGATGAAGGGATGAAAAAAGCATGAGTAGATATCATGGATTGCTTGAAATTCATTGGTATTAGTCAGAATCTTTTTGTACAGCAAGGAGCTAATAAGACAATTAATCTGTTAGCTTAAGAAGCAACAGGATGCAACAGAGAGTATCCCACTGACTCTATATGGCCTAGTGTAGATAGACCCTGGTATTCATTTGGGGCTGAAAGTTAAAGGAGGAGGTAATGAGGATGGCAATGATGGGAGACAATTGATGGGATTGATGGGAGACAAAGTGGCTTATAATAATACTCCCTTAGGAGTTTCTCCTAGAAATATAATACTGAAGATAGCTCCTCCTTCTTATAAGCACCTAGTTCTTATTCTTCTAATTGGGGAGATAGGGCATCTCTTTCACAGGTGCTGGATAAGTTTGCACAGTTAAATGACTTAGGGGATGGGGGAAAAGACATATTTCCTTGAGAGAGAAGAGTAAATAGCCAATGGATTCAAAGTCAGAACAGATTGACAAGAAAAGAATTGTTCACTGCTCTTTAGAGAGCTGAGGTAGATTTTGGAAAAATAGATGGTATCCCAAATAATGAGCTATACAAAATGTAGTGAGAAAAGGGACTTAATAGTAGAAGGAATAGGGAAGTAAGAACTGCACCTACAGATCCTACTGAATCCTTCTATCTGAGTGTGTCATACCATCAGGGAGACTAGGAAATAGGCCAAGGCCTAGCTCAGATTAAAGAAATACACAGATTAGTTTACAGATCCCCCATCAATTTGACTATATTTTGGAAAAACAGATCAAATAATATAACTAGGACATTAATAGACACTGGGGCAGAGGGCCCCTTATATATGGAAACCCTGATAAGTTTAAACATTGCTTAATTTTATGATCTTTCCCATCCATTAATAGGTCCATGTGATGTGCTTAAAGCACATGGAAGCATAAGTCACATGTGGTGGGAGGGGCTTGATGAATGAGTGGAACAGGAAAAGGTGGAGCAGGAAGGATGCTGATCAGAACAGTTAGAGCTCCAGGAGAGGGAGGATACAACCTAGCTGTGCTATGCTTATTCCTTAGAAAGCCCCAACAGGGGTAGGGTGGAGGGGGTTAGGGGGGTGTCCGGAGGCAGGGAAGGTTATGGGATGGAGTTGCTCTCTGTAGTGATAATGTGTTTTAACTTCTTTGTTGTTATGATGGATTTGGTTTACTGTTGTTGGGATTTGACTTTCAAATGTCTGAAGAAATATTTTGCTTTTGTCTTCTATGTGGAGAATCTGTTATATTTTGTGATTCAGAACCATGCTGGCACATTCACAGTAACAGCAACCACTGTGAATATTGCCTTGGTAATACACTTTGCTGGTATCAGGGGCAGGATTCTGTTGCATTACCCATGCTTAGATCTGAGTCACAGTCCTGGTTCTAAGGCTCTGGGCAAAGAGGATCATCAGCACACCATAGCTTATAGTCACAGAGAAGCAGGGACTCTGGTCACAGTTCCAGGGCTAAAAAGACTATCTATGGTGACTCACAGTCAAGAATACTGGTCAGGAGAGTAGTAAACACATCTCCCATTAGATCATGCTACCTTGGAAGAACTGAAAATGTATAGGTCCCTAGAATTAGCTCTGAAAATAGCTGCATAAAAATCCTGAAGTTTGGGACAATGTACCCTCAATTTTGGTAGCAGAAGCCCACCTTAGCATAATGTTAAAAATCAAGAAATAGACTAGGAAAATGATCAATAACAACAACAACGAAAAGATCCTGACCATTGAAAGTTACTATGGTGACAGGGAAAATCAAAACACAAACTCAGAAGACAACAAAGTCAAAACTCAAAAGCCTCAAAAAATGTGAATTGGCCTCAAACCCCATAAGAATTCCTAGAAGAACTAAAAAGGACTTAAAATATCAAATAAGAGAGGTAAGGGAAAATTGTGGAAAGAAATTAAAATGATACAAGAAAACCATGAAAAATGACAACATTTTGGGAAAGGAAGCACAAAAATTACTGAAGATAATAATACTCTAAAAAATCAGAATGGGCTAAGTGTGGAAAGGGACACAAAATACAATGAAAAGAAGAATGCCTTCAAAAGCAGAATAGGCTGAATGGAGGAAGAGGTGCAAATATTCACCGAAGAAAAGAATTCCTTAAAAAGTAAAATTGGCCAAAGGAAATAATAAAGGTGTAAACATTCACTGAAGAAGATAATTTATTAAAAATTAGAATTGGGAAAATAGATGATAATAGTTCCATGAGACATCAAGAAACAGTAAAACAAAATGAAAAGAATGAAAAAGTAGAAAAAAATGTGAAATATCTTGTTGAAAAAGCAACTAACCTAGAAAATAGGTCCAGGAGATATAATTTAAGAATTATTGGACTAACTGAAACTATGATCAAAAAAACAAAAAAAGAAAACAAAAGAGCTGAAACCATCTTTCAAGAAATCATCATGAAAACTACCTTGATATTCTAGAACCAGAGGATGAAATAGAAAGAATCCACCAATCACCTCTTGAAAGAGATCCCAAAATTAAAACTTCCAGGCATGTTATGCCCAAATTTTAGAGCCCTTAGGTCAAGGCAAAACTATTGCAAGACACCAGAAAGAAACATTTCAAATATTGTAGAGCCACAGTCAGGATAACACAGGATCTAGCAGCTTCTAATTTAAAAGATCATAGGGCTTAGTATATAATATTCTGGAGGGTAAAGGAGATAGGATTACAATCAACAATTGTCTACTTAGCAAAAGCGGAGAAAAGTAGAAATCTTAATAAATGGAAGATTGTCAAATGTTCCTAATGAAAATATCAGAGCCAAATAGGAAATTTAACTTTGAAAAAAAGACTCAAAAAAGTAAATAGGAAAGAGAAATCATGAGGGATTCCATAAGGTTAAGATGTTTACTTTCCTTCATGGAAAGATGATACTTTGTTACTCCTAAAAAATGTCTCATTAGGACAGGGAAGAGTATACATAGACAGAGGACACAGGTATGATTGGAATATAATGGGGTGGTTCACTAAAAAAAAATAAAATTAAGGGGTGAGTAAGAGGAATGCACTGAGAGAAGGGGAAAGGGAGGGCAATTGAGTAAATTATCTCACTTAAAGGAGTGTGGAGTAAATTATCTCACATAAAAGAGGCATAAAAAACTTTTACAATAGAGAAGATGAGGGGAGGGGAGAGCACTCATAGGAATAGGCTCAAAGAGGGAATAGCATAAATACTCGGTTATAGAAATCTACAGAGTAGGAGGGGAAGGTGATTAAAAAAGTGTGGGGCTGAGAGAAAGGAGGACAGATTGGGGAAAAATGGTAGTCAGAAGCAAAATACTTTTGAGGATGGATAGGGTGAAATGAGAGAGAGTAGGACAAATTGGGAGGAAAATAGAATGGAAAGAGAAACACAGTATTCACAAATGTGAAAAAACATTTTACAGCAAGTTTCTCTGATATAGGTCTTATTTCTCAAACTTATAGAGGACTAGGTCAAATTCATAAAAAAAATAAGTTATTTTTCAACTGATAAATGGTCAAAGGATGTGAATAGGTAGTTTTCAGATGAAATAATCACAGCTATGTATAATCTTATGAAAAAAATACTGTAAATCACTACGGATTAGAGAAAAGCAAATTAAAATAAATCTGAGGTATCACTCCATGCCAATCAGATTGGCTAATATGACAGAAAAAGTAAAATGACGAATTATGGAGATGTGAGAAAATTGGGGGCACTAATGTATTGTTGGTGGAGTTGTATACTTATTCGGCTGTTCTGTTCAGCAATTTAGAACTATGCCAAAGGACTATAACACCATGCACCATTTCACCCAGCAATGTCCTTCTCATTCCCTTACTATCTGTGAACTGAGAAGTTCAGAAGCTGCCACTGCAGCTGATGGCTCAGTTGCCTGCAGGGTCTTCCGCTGGTTTACTGGGGCATGCCCCACTTCCAGGACCTCTGATGGATTTTGCTTCATACCTCAGTGCCACAGACTCTTTTTACTGATCTTCTAAGTTGTCTTATGCTGGAAAATTGCTTCCCTCTATCATATTGTAGGCGCTGTCTCTCCAGAACCTTTCTGAGGTGTCATTTAAAAATTTTGGAGGAGAATTTGAGAGAACTCAGAGGAATCCCTTTCTTTTCTTTGCAGTCTTGCCTCCTCCCCTTCAGGGCACATTTTAGATATCTCAATCACAATTAAGTTACACTGCTTTGTTCTCTCACATGGTTTGATATCCATTGGACAGTATGTAGTGAAGTCCCCAACCTGGGGAATGAGACCTGGAAATAAGCCTGATTCATCACCTCTAGAAAAACACAGAGGCCCAGTTACATCCAGGTTAACAGAGAATAGAACTTCACTCTTAACTAAATGTCAACCTTTGTTATTCTTAAACATGAGTTATTTGAAATTTGAGTTTAACATTAATTTTTTGGCCTCCTATTCCTCAGTATTTCTTATTATTGACCAAAGCAGGATCAAAGTGTTGTGTTCCCTCTAGCTATGTATTTTGACATATAATGTGGATTAAATGCTAATTATAAATATTGTAAAAAGGAAAAATGTGCTTTGCTGGTACAGGCTATTAACACTGCCTGGCTGAATGGGAACAATTGCTCCCAGTAGGCTGAAATACATGTTTTACTATGTAAAGGAGTGATACCAAAATTATGCCTCTGAATCCTTAAAGTATTTTTATTAATTTTTCCTTCTAAAGTAAATGTTTAGGCCTCTAGGGATAAATTATATCCCTAGAGATATCTAGGGATAAATTATGTCCCATATTACATCATATTAACTTTGTTAAATTCACAATCACAGTTCTACCACTCTAATTATCTGAAAGGAGTGTCCACTAGCAGTCTTCCTGTAGTTTTCTCAAGATCCTAGGAAGGGTAGTTCCCTAGACCACTGCAAATCCATTTACTGGTCTTTAGCATCCTAAAAGCAAAACAGATCGCATATGTGTAAGCTCAGGACTTAGCAAGATGTGTGATTCTCTTTTAAGGGGAATAAAGGGAAATGAAAATCAAACTGCTACTCTGCTGGAACTTGCAGAAATAATCCTTTTCCTGAATGACAAATTTGATACATAAATGAACCATTATTTCTTATTTCACTCTTTGGGAACGAATGATATCTCCTGGATTCATAGGAACTGCCCCGAAGACAAAAATATGTTCTCCTAGTGGCACACCAAGGAAAGCTGTGTCTCTATCATATAGGTCAGATGACAAATTACCATGCTGACATAAACAGTATAAATTCCTTTAGAGAATGGTCACACACTGGAAATTATTTAACCAAAGTGCTTAGGACCACTGAGTCATAAATTGAATGCTGGAAGGAACTCTAAAGGACATCTCTTCAAACACCCTCATTTTGCATACAAAGAAAGTGAGAGTCCCTGAAGTTAAGTGATTTGATCAGGGTTGCACAGTCAGGTAGAATCAGAGTCAAAATTTGAATCCGTGTCTTCAAAGTCAAATATTTTATCTGCTATTAATGTCAAAATAATTATCTCCGCACATTTTCTCTGAGTTTTTTAGAAATGTTTACAGATTGTTCCAAAATATTTAGTTCTGGCCTCCCACATTCTTTTTAGTCCTGAAAACAATGAGGGCAAGAGAAATATCTAAGGGGGAACTTTTGTTCCAGGCAACAGCGCAATTTGGAAAAGTCTTTATGATATAACTATTGCACAAGTACATGTTTAACCAGTCTGCAGAAGTTTTAATTCTTTGACATGTTTTAAAACCCTACATTGTGTGTGTGTGTGTGTGTGTGTGTGTGTGTGTGTGTGTGTGTATGCATAGACCATACAAAACCCCCCAGTCTGTCATTGGGTTGTATGGATATGACTGAGGAAAATGCTGCATAAATTTTTTTTAAAAAAAGTTTATTTGGCCAGAATAGACACAACCAGGATTAAAAGTTGGACAGCAATATCCTAAATAGCAGCAATATCTATGAGGAGAAATAGAACATTGAATGGGATTTTAAATCCTTCTTTCTCCATTTTCCAATGGATAAAGAAAAGGTTCAGACATAACCACAGTGGCTTTCTGTTTTCCTAATTTGAGTATTTCTTTGGGGGTATATTTAATCTGCTTATAACAACCTATTTCAAAATAATCCTCTGAGACAGATCGAAACAGCTTGTCAAGGCATGTGTGAACATGAGCACTCTAACTCCAAAAGCATGCTTGCATTCAGTTATTCATTCACCCTCACATTCGTTACTTCAGTGGATATCACCTCCATCATTGCAGATTAGAATCCATACATGCATTCAAATGCTTTGCAACTAGATATCCCATAGACATTGAGACTCAATATGTCAAAAACTACTTAGTGTCTTTCTCCTGAAGTCCATCCGTCTCCTTAATTTTCCTATTTTTATCCAGAATGCTACACTCTTTCCAGTAACTGAGGTTTGCAACTTCACAGACATCATTGACTCTTATCTCTCACCCCTTCCCAATACCCAACCAGTTTCAAAACCTAGTGCATTATATCTTCATATCTTGTAAATCCATCTCCTTTCCATAGAGACAACCTTAATTCACTCCCTCATCAATTGGACTGTTGCAAGATGCTCATAGTTGGTCTTTCTGACACCAGGTGCTCCCCTCACCAACACAGCCCCCCAATTGAAATTATTCCCCTGGTGAGAAGTTTCTTTGTCTACCTACTGCCCCTAAGACAAAAATATGTTCTCCTAGTGGCATTTAATCTATTTTGAATTCTAGTTCCTGCTTATCTTCATTGAGTGATTTCAAATTATCCCTTTCAAGCTGGTTTACTTTCTGTTCTCCATATGTGAAATTCCATCTCCTCCCTCATTTCTTTGTATGGATTGTTTCCATTCCTGGAATATTTTCTCCATTCAATTGTGACTCTTGTTATCTCTAGCTCCTTGCAAAAGTTAGTCGAAATACCATCACCTTCTGAGACTTTTTTCTGATGTCTCTACTTGTTAATATCTTCCCTAAGTCCCCCCAATTTACTTGTTCTCAATTGGCTTACATTTTTATTTATTTGTGTGCATGCTAATTTCTTCCAGTTGAGTGTAATATGCTTATGAGAATGAACTATTTTGGTGTCTTTGTATTTCCAGGGCTCAAGACATTGCCTGGCACATTGTAGGAGCTCAATTGCTGCTTATGGATTTGAATGCATTCCTCTTGATCAGGTGTTCGTAACCTTTTGTCTGTCATGGTCTCCTTTGAAAATCTGGTGAAATCTATAGACCCCTTCTCAGAAGAATGTTATGAAATGTTCAAAATAGAATATATAGAGTTACAAAGGAAACAAATTATGAAATTTAGTTGTCAAAATATGAAAAAAAGTCTGTGGACTGAAACTTAAGAGCCTCTTCTTTTAGATCTCGTGTTTCTGTGTCTAATAACATAAAATTCAAGCTGTCTATTTGATCTTTCATTTTGGGTACTTGTATAGCCCATCTTCATTTCTGGCTTTCTATGTCTTCTAAGATAACCTTTACAATGCTTCTTTAGTATGAGTCATTGCTTTTATAAACTATAGCATGCTAATACCTCCTACCTTCATATGACTTTCTATTCATTTGCCATTCTTTATTTCTCTGACATTCATGCATTTATTCATTTAGTTTTCTCCATTGTTTTATTATTGAATCTCACCTACATGTAATATAAATGATTATCAGGAGGGGACACAAAGCAAAATAGGACATAGTCTCTGCTCCCAAATATACAAGGAAAAAATAGCTTCAACTGGGATGAGCATACACATCAGTCTTTCCATCTGACACATTGTTAAAGTAAGTAGGTGTAAAATTTTGCTAAAGGATAACAGTTTTAATTACGTTATATGTTTGAAATCTCAGCTGAATATAATATAACTTTACTAGCTCATTTCACCTAAGGCATCAACATCATTTATCACTGCTACTGCCATCTGGCATGTCTGAGCCGTCATGATCAGCAGTTTATGTGGAAATGAAAGCATTCAATGGGTCTCTCTTCAATAATGCTCTGAGGTCAGGGACAATATTGCCAAGAGCAGTGAAGATGCATTTTTATCACACACTTGGGAGGCATCCATTTGACATATTTTATAGTTTTCTAGGTTAGGACCAGCCAAGCTTTTCCTTATTTGCACTGACTTGACACAGAGGTCACTCTGTATAATAACTACCTAAGAATCATTCAGAGCTCTTGCCTAACTATTGTGCTTCTAAAATCACAGGCAGCCACTTGTCCGAAAGCTAGCAGGAATCATCACCCTACTTTTTAAATTCTTTGTTAAACAATATAGGAACTACAGAATAGCAGCATGGGACTAGTAAACAATGATGTGCATTTGTATAACACTTTTTTGGACCTATAATTACACTTATGTAGGGAATACTCAATGAGGAAATTCCCTTCACTGTTCTAAATTGCCAATGCATCTTTAACTTGTCTTAGAATACTATTTCTTAACCTGGAGTTTTTAAACTTAAGAAAAGAGAATACATAGCTTTTTTTTCAGTACATTTGCTTCTCTTTGAGATCAATCCTATGTACTTTGTTAACTTGTTTAAAACCTTATTC
>CM053623.1:253392283-253411656 GCA_028646595.1 Phalanger gymnotis
AAATTTGTAATTCAAACGCCTGTGAAAATCAATGCTGAAAACCAAACATGTCAAAAATTAATTAAAATAAAAATAAAATTAAAACAACTCTTAGGTACCACAAAAAAAAAGAAACCTTTCCTGACCCTAAAAAAAAAAAAAAAAGAAAATGGCCTTATCTTAGTACATTCTAATTCAAACTAATTCGTTAAATTCATTTCTACAGAAGGTGGAGCCAAGATGGTGTAAATAAGTCAGGACGTTGTTGTAGCTCTCTCTATTTTACCTCAGAAATAACATTAAAGCAAGCCTCTAAACGAATTCTGGAGTGACAGAATCTATAAAAAGTTGGTGTGAAACAATTTCGCATGACAAAATAACTTAGAAGGACTTCAGGAAAAGTTTGTCTCATTTGGATAAAAGGGAAATAAAGCCCAGCAAAGACAGTGTCCAGGCACACCAGCAGGAGGCTTTTAGTCATAGCATAGATCAGCAAATGAGATCCCTCCTTCCTGGCTCAACAGAATAGTGGCACAGGAGGCCAACTGTGATGACTTTAGACCCAGCTCAGTAGGCAAGTTGCCATGTCTAGAAAACAGACAATAGCAGGCCATGTCATGGCAGTGAGCAAACTCCCAGGACCAGGGGTCCCAGTGCACAAAGACAGTGACTAGATCCTTAGCCCTAAGCACAAGTAGCTTGGGACAGTGCCTACTGTGACCCAGGAGGACAGCTCAATTTTAAGAGCCACAAAATAGACAAACAACAGCAAGAATCAGAAAAGAACCTTGATAGCACAAAATTACTGTGGAACAGGGAAGACCAAAACATAAACACAGAAGAGGACAATATTGGTAAAACACCTAGAACTGAAATGTCAAAGGGGGAAATGAATTGGATTCAAGCCCAAATGGCCTTCTTGGAGGAGCTCAAAAAGGATATTAAAAGTCAGATAAGAGAGGTAGAAGAAAAATTGGGAAAAGAAATGAGAAGTATGGAAGAGAGAGTCAACAGCTTGGAAAATGAAGGACAAAAATTGACTGAAGAAAACAATTGCTAAACAACAACACAAAACAAAACAAAACAAAAAACAATAATTGGCCAAAAGGAAAAGAAAATATACTGAAGAAAACAACTACTTAAAAACTAGATCTAGCCAAAAGAAAAAGGAGGTACAAAACCTCAATGAAGAAAATAATTTCTTAAGAATTAGAATGGGGTGGACCAAGATGGTGGCTGGAAAGGAGGGACTTGGGTGAGCTCCCCCCACATGGCCCTCCAAAAAGTTATAAAAATGGCTCTGAATAAATTCAAGAGCTGCAGAACCCACAGAATAGCAGAGGGAATGAGGGCTCCAGCGCAGGACAGCCTGGATGGACACTGGGTAAGGTCTATCCCATGGACCTGGGAGAGGAGAGGAGCAGAGCCCTGACTGGGAACCAGGTGGGACAGGCCTTAGCACCCTGAATCAGTGAGCTGTGGCAGTGACCAGACTTCTCAACCCACAAACACCAAAATATCGGAGGTTGGTGGGAAAAGCTGCTGGGACAGAGTGAAAGGAGTTTGCAGTATAGCCACTGCCCCTGGAGCAGTAGAGGTGATGCAGGTCTGAGGACAGCCCTATACCTGCAGTTGCTTCAGGCCCCAGCTCCAGCTGGTAGGAAGAATTAAGTGGAGGATCAGAGCAGGAGTGCAGAGACTGCTTAAGATCTGAATCATGGTCAGGGTTGGCAGTTTTGGGGGGAGGAGGAACACTAGTGTGGCAGAGCTCACTGAGCAGAAATAGCTCTGAAAAGAATAATGCATATCCTCAAGCTTGTAACAAAGTACTCTCTACTCTACAAGCAGTCAACCCCATGCAAAAACTCAAGGGTCAAGAAGTTGGATGGGAACATGGCCAGGCAGCGAAAATGGATTCAGATTCTGACTCAAACTTTTGGAATCTTCTTTGGTGACAAAGAAGACCAAAACATACAGCCAGAAGAAGTCGACAAAGTCAAAGAGCCTAAAGCAAAAGCCTCCAAGAAAAACATGAACTGGTCTCAGGCCATGGAACACATCAAAAAGGATTTGGAAAAGCAAGTTAGAGAAGAAGAGGGAAAATTGGGAAAAGAAATGAGAGTGATGCGAACAAACCATGACAAACAAGTCAATGACTTGCTAAAGGAGACTCAAAAAAATTCTGAAGAAAATAACACTTTAAAAAATCGACTAACTTAAATGGCAAAAGAGCTCCAAAAAGTCAATGAAAACAAGAATGCCTTGAAAGGCAGAATTAGCCAAATGGAAAAGGAGGTCCAAAAGAACACTGAAAATAATACTACCTTAGAAATTAGACCTGAGCAAGTGGAAGCTAGTGACTTCATGAGAAACAAGATATTATAAAACAGAACAAAAGGAATGAAAAAGTGGAAGGCAATGTGAAATATCTCAATGGAAAAACCCTTGACCTGGAAAATAGATGCAGGAGAGATAATTTAAAAATTATTGGACTACTTGAAAGTCACAATTAAAAAAAGAGCCTTGATATCATCTTTCAAGAAATTATCAAGGAGAATTGCCCTGATATTCTAGAGGCAGAGGGCAAAATAGAAATAGAAAGAATCCACCAATTGCCTCCTGAAAAAGATCCCCAAAAGAAAACTCCTAGGAATAGTGTTCCCAAATTCCAGAGATCCCAGATCAAGGAGAAAATACTACAGGCATCCAGAAAAGAACAATTTGAATATTGTTGAAACACAGTCAGAATGACAGAAGATCTAGAAGCTTCTACATTAAGGGATCAAAGGAATATGATATTTTGGAGGACGATGGAGCCAGGATTTAAACCCAGAGTCACCTACCCAGCAAAACTGAGTATCATGCTCCAAGGAAAAATATGAATTTTCAATGTAATAGAGGACTTATAAGCATTCTCAGTGAAAAGTCCAGAGCTGAATAGAAAATATGACTTTCAAACACAAGAATCAAAGAGAACCATGAAAAAGTAATCAAGAAAGAGAAATCATAAGGGACTTACAAAAGTGAACTCTTTTGTTTAGATTCCTACATGGAATGATGATGTGCATAATTCATGAGACCTCAATATTAAGGTACCTGAAGGGAATATATATATGTGTGTGTGTGCATGTGTATGTGTATACATATATATGTGTTTATATATGTATATATATATGTATGTATGCATAAATATACATACACACACATATATATCATATATATACACACATATATATCTATGGACAAAGGGCATAGGGTGATTTGAGTATAAAGGGATGATATCTAAAAACAATTAAATTAAGGGATAAGAGAGGAATATACTGAGAAAGGGAGAAAGGGAATGATAGAATGGGGTAAGTTATCTCACATGAGAATGGCAAGATAAAGCAGTTCCGTTGAGAGGGAAGAGGGGGCAGGTGAGAGGGAATGAGTGAATCTTGCTCTCATCAGATTTAACCAGAGGAGGGAGTAACATACACACTCAATTGGGTATGTTACCCCATAGGAAAGAATGAGGAAGGAGATAAAAAGAGGTGACAATAGAAAGGAGGGCAGATTGGGGGAGGAGGTAATCAAAAGCAAACACTTTTGAAAAGGGACAGGGTCAAGGGAGAAAATTGGATAAAGTGGGATAGGATAGGAAGGAGCAAAATATAGTTGGTCTTTCACAACATGAGTATTATGGAAGAGTTTTGCATAATGATACATATGTGGCCTATGTTGAATAGGTTGCCTTCTTCAGGAGGGTGGGTGGGTGGGGAAGGAACAGGGGAGAGAATGTGGAATTCAAAGTTTTAAAAGCAGAAGTTTTTGCATGCAACTAGGAAATAAGATATACAGGGAATGTGTCATAAAAATCTATTTTGCCTACAAGAAAGTAAGGGAAAAGGGGATAGGGGTAGTGGGGTGACAGAAGGGAGGGTTGCCTGGGGAATGGGACAGTGAGAATATATGCCATCTTGGAGTGGGGGGTGGGTAGAAACGGGGAGAAATTTTGTAATTCAAACTCTTGTGAAAATTAATTCTAAAAACTAAAAGTATTAAGTAAATAAATAATGGTTAAAAAAAGAATTTGAATTGGGCAAATAGAACCTAATGACTTTACGAGGCATCAAGAATCTGTCAAACGAAATCAATAGAAAGAAAAAAAAATAAAAGAAAATGTAAACTATTCCTTAGAAAAGCAACTGATATAAAGAATAGATCCGGGAAAGACAATTTAAGAATTATTAGAGGAGAAGATTCAGGAAAGATGGCAGCGTAGGTCAGAAAATTCCAAGCTCTCAAGATTTTGCCCCACAAAATATTTAAAATAACACCTTGGTGAGGCACGGCCAAGATGGGGGCTAGAAAGCAGGGACTTGCCTAGGGCTCTCCCCCAGGACCCTTGAAAAATTTACAAAAAAATGGCTCTGAAGAAATTCTAGAACTGAAGAATCCAGGAAATAGCAGAGGGAAGGAGGGCTAGAGGCCATGGCAGCCTGGATGGTCGCTGTGTAATGTCTATCACATGTAGCTGGGAGCAGAGCACAGCAGAGCCCAGCGTCGGTGACAAGAGGACCAAATAGACTGTGAGCTGGGCAGAACAGGCCCTAGTGCACTGAATCAGTGAGCTGTGTCAGTTACCAGACTTCTCAACCTACAAACACCAAAGACAACAGAGAAGATTATTGGGAAAAGCTGCCAGGGACAGAGTGAAAGGAGTTCACAGTTTAGCCACTGCCTTGGAGGCAGCAGAGGTGGTGCAGCTACAGAACTAGAGCTGTAGTTGCTTCTGACCTCAGGCCCACTTGGTGGGAGGAATTAACTGGCAGATCAGAACAGAATTGCAGAGCCTGCTTGAAATCTGAGTCATGGTCAGGGTTGGCGATTCTTGGGTAGCGGGGAGCATTAGTGTGGCAGAGCTTGCTGTGCAGAAATAGCTCTGAAAAGAACAATGCATACCTTCAAGCTTAGAAGAAAGTACTCTCTACTCTACAAGCAGTTATACCCCGAGGAAAAAATCGAGGGTCAAGAAATTGGATGGGAATGCGGCCAGGCTGTAAAAATGGATTCAGATTCAGACTCAGACTTTGGAATCATTTTTGATGACAAAGAAGACAAAAAAGCCTGCTAAAAGAAGTCAATAAAGTCAAAGAGCCTACATTAAAAGTAAAACATGAACTGGTCTCAAGCCACAGAGGAGTTCAAAAAGGATTTGGAAGTGCAAGTTAGAGAAGTAGAGGAAAAATTGGGAAGAGAAATGAGAAAGATGTGAGCATACCATGAAAAACAAGTCAATGACTTGCTAAAGGAGACCCCATAAAATACTGAAGGAAAGAACACCTTAAAAATAGACTAACTCAAAGAGCAAAAGAGCTCCAAAAAGGCAATGTTAGGAGAAGAATGCCTTGAAAGGCAGAATTAGCCAAATGGAAAAGGACGTCCAAAAGACCACTGAAGAAAATGCTGCTTTAAAAATGAGATTGGAGCAAGTGGAAGCTAGTGACTTGATGAGAAATCAAGATATTATAAACAGAACCAAAGGAATGAAAAAGTGGAAGACAATGTGAAATACCTCCTTGGAAAAACCACCGACCTGGAAAATAGATCCAGGAGAGATAATTTAAAAATTATTAGACTACCCAAAAGCCATGATCAAAAAAAGAGCCTAGATGTCATCTTTCAAGAAATTAACAAGAAGAACTGCCCTAATATTCTGAAGCCAGAGGGTAAAACAGAAATAGAAAGAATCCTCCGATCACCTCCTCAAAAAGATCCCAAAAAGAAAACTCCTAGGAGTATTGTTGCCAAATTCCAGAGCTCCCAGATCAAGGAGAAAATATTGCAAGGGGCCTGAAAGAACAATTTGAGTATTGTGGAAACACAATCAGGATTACACAAGATCTAGAAGCTTCTACATTAAGGGATCAAAAGGCTTGGAATATTATATTCCGGAGGTCAATGGAGCTAGGATTAAAAGCAAGAATCACCTACCCAGCAAAACTGAGTATCCTCCTCCAAGGCAAAATCAATAAAATAGAGGACTTTCAAGCTTTCTCAGTGAAAAGACCAGAGCTGAATAGAAAATTTGACCTTCAAACACAAGAATCAAAAGAAGTATGGAAAGGTAAACCAGAAAGAGAAATCTCAAGGGACTTGGTAAAGGTGAATCGTTTTGTTTACATTCCTACATGGAAAAATGATGTGTATAATTCATGATACCTCAGTATTAGGGTAGATGAAGGCAATATACATACATACATACATACATACATACATACATACATACACACACACACACATATATAGACAGAAGGCACAGGGTGAGTTGAATATGAAGGGATGATATCTAATCAAAATAAAATCAAATTAAAGGATGAGAGAAGAGTACATTGTGAGAGGGAGAAAGGGAGAGATAGAATGGGGTAAATTATGTCACATAAAAATGGCAAGAAAAAGCAGTTTTGTTGGTAGGGAAGAGGGGGTAGATGAGAAAGAATGAGTGAATCTTGCTCTCATTGGATTTGACCTGAAGAAGAAATAATATACACACTCAATTGGGTATCTTACCCCACAGAAAAGAAGCAAGAAGGGGACAAAAAGGGAGGACGATAGAAGGGAGGGAAGATAAGGGTAGCAGGTAATCAAAAGGAAACACCTTTGAAAATGGAAAGTGTCAAGGGATAAAATTGGATAAAGGGGCATAGGATAGGATAGGAAGGAGCAAAATATAGTTAGTCTTTCACAACATGAGTATTGTGGAAAGATTTTGCATAATGATACACATGTGGCCTATGTTGAATTGGTTGCCTTCCTAGGGAGGGTGGGTGGGGAGGGAAGAGGGGAGAGAATTTGAAACTCAAATTTTTAAAAGAAGGTATTTAAAAAAAGGGGTTTTTTTTGCATATAACTAGCAAATAAGATATATAGACAATGTGGCATGAACATCTATCTTTCCCTACAAGAAAGTAAGGGAAAAAGGCATGGTGGGGGGGAGTGGGGTGACAGAAGAGATGGCTGACTGGGGAATGGGACAATCAGAATATATGCCATCTTGGAGTGGGAGAGTGGGTAGAAATGTGGAGAAAATTTGTAATTCCAACTCTTGTGACAATTAATGCTGAAAAATAAAAATAGCAAATAAATAAATAATGATTTATTAAAAAAAAGAAATAATCATCTCTGTCAAAAGATAAATCAAAATGGCCATTCCTGGTGTCTTCATGCTTAGCCACTCTTTTATTGATGTGGGAGGACAAAGGGATTTTTTCTCTGGCCTGTTCCTTGAAAGGCAAAGAAGCCCATACCACATATCCTTTTGAGTTTTAGTCTTTTTCAACAACTAATATCCCTTCTGAAAAGTGTGTGAGGCCTAGCTGCTTGGAGAAGAATGGAGAAAGTAATGAAACTTTGGAAGAGAGTACCATTAAAATGTCATATAATGAGCTTTGCTTTATCCTGCAGAGAGTGACTTCGGCATGAGATTTACCTTTTTACTGAGCTGCCTCAAGACTTAAGGACTCATCTTGAAAAGAAATGTTTTGTATAATCATCCATATGTCTGTCCAAAGCATAGTTTGATCATCAGTACTATTATCAGAACTAATGAGCTTTGATACTGTATTGACTTTGCCCATGTTAACTTATTTTATTTACTTTCATCATGAAGTGTGCATTACATAGCTTTACCCCAAGGAAGGGCAGAATAGACTGAACTGGCATGTACCTATGCACTCTGGCATTTAGACTGTGCTATTATGGTAAAAATAGACTATAATTTCTGATTTATTATGAAACCCTGATATATTTATTAATATCAGTAATAAAATGCCTAAAGTAGATTAAGTTTGTCAAGGGTGGTCTGACACCAGCTGTCAATCCATTTCTCCTTTCATCTGGGAGAATAGCTTGTTTCAATGACTTTATTTAATCCCAAAAACTTAATATTGTGCCATTTGAGTTGGCTCTTTAGTATTCAGCTGTACTCATGCTACTGTCTTTGGAAGGAAAACAGGTATGAATATTAAGCGTATTTTACCCTTAACACATTTTCCTACACATACATTTGAGATTCTGGTAAATGCACATGTTGTGTTCCTATAATTATGATATCAATGAAACATCAATCCCTTTATACTCACAAAAACAAAAATCATTGTATTGTAACATCCAGGTAGGCAGGAATGATTTGAATTTGTCTTTGTATCCACAGTGCCTAGCAGAGTGACTGGAACAGTAAATATCTAATAAATGCTTGTGGAAATAAATTTATAAATCACATTCTCTCATCATCTAATCTAATCATCATAAAAACCCTATGAAATAGGTAGGAAAGTTATTGTACCCATTCCGCTGATGAGCAAACTGTGACTCAGTCAAATTAGTTGAATTGTCCAAATCACATAACTAGTAAGTACTATAATATAAAGTGCAGTTCTGGGCAGTCATGGAGAGAAAATAAATAAAAAATAACTTTTAGAGTTTTTGTTGCTGTTGTTGTTCACTTGCTTTCAATTTTTTCTAACTATCCATGATTCCATTTAGGTTTTTTTTGGGCAGAGATAATAGAGTTTTTTTTCTTGCCATTTCCTTCTGTAAAGGCAAACAGTAAATGAGAAGACCTTTCCTGCACATTTGAATAGGCTTGCAGGGGGGCTCTCTGGGTCCTAAGGGGAGTAGCTAAGACTCGTACTGATGGTAGGCACCTGAGTTCTGGTGGCTCAGATGATGTTCTAGTCTAAGGGATGAAGTCTGGGGACTATATAAAAAGGAGAGAACACAGCTTAGAGATTGAGATGTAGTGGAGGGAGGAGAAACAATGGTGGTGGCAGCAGGAGAAGCGGTGGTGGCAGCAGCGGTGGCAGCAGTGGAAGTGGCGCCAGCAGCAGCTGCAGGCACTACCTAAACAGGACTGGCCCTAGTGCAGACCAGAGAGTGCTGAGCAAGAGCTTGAGGCCAGTGGGTAATCTTCTTACTGGAGGGCCCTAGCATTGGGTGGGTTGGAGGAAGCACCAGTATAGCTTGGCTTGCTGCCATAACATTTTTCTGTAACCTCCTGGTCACTATTGTGAGATGGGCATATTGGTTTTGGAAGGTTCTTGCCAGGATTTTGGATTGGGGACATTGGTCTGTGGGTCTGCTATTTTGGAGCTTGAACAAATGCGTTTACTCCTCTGCCTTCTACTTAGAGAGTTTCTTATATCTTGCGATTCTGGACCATTCAGGCATATTCTTGATTTTCTTTGAAATCATGAATTCTGCCTTAATGATATATCTGGCAACGAGGATGCGATTGCTAGGTATAGGGACTCTATTTAGAAACATAAGAATTCCAGAGGAAGAGACGAATATCCCAGAGTGGGAGGATCCATTTTGTTCCTCCCTAGCAAAGGAATGGGTTAAAAGAGCTGGAGTCTGTGAAAACTGGGAACCAAGGTTATAGACAGGAGATCCCACGGATTTGGAAAGATATTTACAAGAGGTTAGAATTCAGTCAGGGCATCATTATCTAGCCAAAGCTGGATAGTGTTATCAGCCTACTGGCTAATACATAAAACAATGAGTTTAAATGAAAGAAATGGGGGCACTCCTACACCATGACAAGATGGGGAATCTCAGACAGCAAGAGAACAAATTGTTGCTCACGAGTCTACTGAGTCAAATGAGAATTTTTCCATTAATGTGGGTAGGAGCAACAGGAGGCCAAATAAAAGAGTGTATTTCAAGTTAGCCCAGGTCAAGCCTGACTGCCTGCTTTGTCCTTGCCATGGTGGCAATGGAAGGGAGTGAAGAGAAAATGAGAAAATATCAGGGGCTGAGGCACAAAATGTTACTAGAGTTCAGGATGTCCCTCACATAGAGAATGGCAGATGGTCAAATACTCAGAGAGATGTTCGTCCCATAAAAGGAGGAGGACAGAAACCCAAGGTGACTATTCAGTTACAAGGGAAATTCAGGAAGATTTTTCACAGCAAGCAATCAGACATTTTGAGTAGATTCACCCAAAGAATGGGAGAACCATTAATATCTTGGACAGTAAGACTCAGTGATCAAGGTGCTGGTGGAATATCAGTAGATAGTGTGGATTGTATGAGATTCATAGGTATCAGCCAAGATCCTCTAGTTCAACAAGCATTTAGGGAACATCATCAGCAAAGAGATGGAGATAACAAGACTAATCTGTTGGTGTTAGCCACTGATGGATGTAATAAGAGATATGCTATTGGTTCTATGTGGCCTGTTCAGAATAAACCTTGGTATTCACTTAGAGATTGAATCGTAAAACTAAAGGAAGAGGTAATGAAGACTGCTACCATGACATGAACTGCAAACACATATTATAATGATCCTTTGGGAGTCCCTCATAGGAGTTTAATAGTCAGGACAGCTCCTCCTGCTTATAAACACCTAATTTTGACTCTGTTACTTGGGGAAATAGGGAGCTGTCATTCAGTGGTGATAGATAAGATTTCATAGTTAAGTTATTTAGGAGAATGGGGAAGGGATAGATCTCCCTGAGAGAGAAGAATGAATAGCCAGAAAATCTGGTGCCAAAATAGAGTGACCAGAAAAGAAATGTTCACTGCTCTAGTGAGAGCTGGGGTAGACTTTGAAAAGATGGCATTACAACCAATGAACTGCACAGAATGTACTGAGATAAAGGACTTGATAACAGACAAAATAGGGAAATAAGAACTGCTCCTGTAGATGCTACAGACCCTGAACCTTTACATCCAAGTGAGTCACATGTTAGGGAATGCTATGAAACAGTCTAAATTAAGGAAATAGGCAGGCTGGAATGCAGACCCCACATGAACTTGACTATATATTGGAAAAATGAGTCAAGTATGGTAACTAGGGCATTAATTGATACTAGGGCAGAGGCCACCCTTATCTATGGAAATCCAGACAAGTTCAGCCATGGAACTCCTATTACCATCACAGAGGGGCTGAAATATCAGCCAGACAAGTTAAATTGATTATGAAAATTGGACAGGTGCACAAGAAAGAATATACTGTGGTTATTGTGCCGATTCCTGAAAACATCATTGGAATAGATGTATTGAAGGGTATGACCTTGAATTTCCCTGAAGGGAAATACTAATTTGCTGTGAGGAAAATAGGCATTAATGCAGTCTTAGTGGGGAAAATAAGGATGGATCCAATCACTTTGTCCAAACCTTCTGAAGTAATTACTTTGAGGGAATATTGTGTGCCAAGTGGGCAAGATGAAATTGCCAGTATAATAAAGGAATGTGTTGAAGTGGGAGTGTTAGTCCCTACAACTACTCAGTGTAACAACCCTGTCTGGTCAGTTTGAAAGTCAGATGGAACATGGAGGATGACAGTAGATTATAGACAGCTGAACAAAGTGACTCCTCCCCTGTATGCTGCTGTTCCAGACACTGTTACTTTAATAGAGAGAATACAGAAACATGAAGGAACTTGGTATGCAGTTATTGATTTGGCCAATGCCTTCTTTATGATACCAATAGACACCAAATAATGGGACCAGTTTGCTTTTACTTGGCAAGGCAGACAGTATACGTTTACACACCTGCCACAAGGATATTTCCATAGCCCAACTATTTGCCACAGGATTGTAGCTGAGCAATTAGATGAATTAAAGTTACCTGATGGACAGCTTACCCACTACACAGATGACATCATGATACAGGGAGAAAATATAAAAGAAGTGGAGAAGAGTTTTACACTATCAATTGACCACATGAAAAGCAAAGGATGGGAAATTAACCCTGCAAAGGTTCAAGGGCCAGCTGAAACAGTAAAATTTTTGGAGATACACTGGAATAAAGGAATACGAGAAATTCTCCCACAAGCTTGACAAAAAATCCAGAATTTTCCCACTCCTACTAATAAGAAAGGGGCCCAAAAGTTCATAGGACTATCTGGTTATTGGAGATACTACATCCCACACTTGGAACAGAATTTGAATCCCTTGCATAAAGTTACCAGGAAGAAATACGAATTTGGTTGGGGACTTGAACAAAGTAGAGCTTTTGAGGAACCAAAGGCTGTTACACAACTAGCTCTGGATTTGTGGCTTATGCAAAATAGGCCAGTGGAATTACAAGTGACTGTGCAAGATGACTGTGCAAATTGGAGTTAATGGCAAAAACGACAAAGCCTAAGTGTACCTTTAGGATTTTAGTCAAGGAAACTACCTTCATCTGGAATGCAATATACACCTTTTAAGAAGCAGCTTTTAGTTGCATTTTGGGCTTTGGTAGAAACTGACCAACTGACTCTGGGTCATGAAGTGGTATTAAGGCCTGGAATTCCAATTATGACTTGGGTAATGACTACCCCAGCTTCTCACGGAATTGGACATGTGCAAGTGGCAAGCATAATCAAATGGAAGTGGTATATTCAGAATAGGTGGAGAACAGGCAAAAGGGGAGTTTCTGCTCTACATGAATCTGTGGCTAACATTGACACTGAGGGGAATGAAAAAACCCCTGAACCTAAGCAACAGATGGTACTATCCTTAGAGAAATGGAATAATGGATATGATGAACTAACCAAGGAACAGAAGAAATATGCTTGTTTTACTAATGGGACCGCAAAATATTTGAGATACAAGAGACATTGGAAAGCAGTAGCCTATAACCCCTCTACTAGGTGAAACTTCTATGATAGGTGGAATTAGCCAATATGCCGAAGTGATGGCAGTGCGTCAAGCCATCAAAATGCAGAAAGGAGGACAGTGTCATATATTTACTGACTTATATGTGGTAGCTAATGGGTTAGCTACATGGATGCCTATATGAAGGAATCAGAATTGGGAGATTCATGGCAAACAAGTTTGGGGTAAAGAGTTATGGGAAGATACATGGGATATGCCTCTGGTTATGAGTTTATCAGTTTTTCATATTGATGCTCACAAGACCCTGACCAAACAAGAAGGTGAGTACAATGCACACGCAGAATCCCACCCATTGAATCATTGCTACTGAGAGTATTGTCCCTACTCCGACTTCAACTGATGACCCAGCTTGAGCAAAATGGGTCCACCAGACCACCAGCCATTTAGGGGTCCAGGCTACCCATCAGTGGGTACAGGATCAAGGTATTAGTATTTCTCATGCATTGCTAAAACAAATAATAGAGGAGTGTTGTATATGCCAATAGGAAAAAAAGAATGAACTGTTCCTAGGATATTAACTGGCGAAAAACCAAGGTGAAATGTTCCAGACCAAATTTGGCAGATAGATTATATTGGATCACTACCCCATGGTAAAAGATGTAAATATATATGTACATGTGTTGATGGCTATTCAGGTGTACTAGTGGCCTGTCCTTATAAGGATGCAACTCAGAAAAACACCTGTAAAACCCTAGATATTGTAAGTTTATATTATGGAACTCCAATGCAGATTCAAAGTGACAATGGGTCATATTTCAAGGGTAATGAAATTAAAAGATATTGTATATTGAATAATATGGAGTGGATATATCATATTCCATATTACCCACAAGGCTAATTGAAAGAATAGATTGTTGAAAAATGGCTAAGAAAATTAAGCTCTAATAATACATATTGACATTGGAAGGATAATTTGTCTATTGCCTTATGTAATTTGAGGGAGTACACCTCCAGCCAGAATTATTACCCCAAATCTGTAGATTAGAGAACAGCAAACACGTGAGATCCAAAATACTGAATTTTTGACTGTGAAGGAAGATGTCCCACCACCGTGTCCAGGGCACCTGGCTCGGCAGGATATGATTTATATTGTATAGAGAATTTTAGGTTGAATAGGAAGGAGATAAGAAAAACCTCTACTTGGGCATATATGAGAATCTCCAAGAATCATTTTGGACAGATATTACCTAAACCAGGATTAGCAGCTCAAAGAGTATATGTATTGGCTGCAGTTATCAATTCTAATTATCAAAGAGAAATTGTTGTGACAATCCAGAATTTGGGGAAAAACCTGTACAATTTTGTAGAAATGATAGGATACTTCAGGTGATTATTATCTCTTGTGAAAAACATACCCTTTGTGAAAACTGACCCTCCTCCCAAAATAACTACTAGAGGAATGAAAGGGTCTGGCTCTATTGATAGAATAAAATTGGGATTGGTATGAGTAAAACAGAAGCAGGATGACATTCCAAAGGCTGCAGAAGTCATAGCCAATGGAAAGGACAACACTGTAGCGGTTGTCTATTCAGGGGAAGATAATTACCACAACATACCCTTGAACCATATATTTTACAGTGATTATGGCTATAATAATAGATTCATGGACTCCAGAAGTACAGCTGATGCTGATAAATGCCACAAGCCACTCAGAGGGAAAGTGATCTTGTGTGATTAACAGATGAAAGTATCTGGGGAAAAGGCCTGGAGGGCAATACTAGTCTCCATCTAGGATGGGACCCTTCTGAATTAGTTTCCTTATTGTGTTCCCTTTGAAAAGAAACATTTCCTACCTGAGTTGGGCTATGAGATCAAGTTTTTGTATAATTGGAGTCTCAACCAGAATGGGAATGATTTTGTTTAAAGCATACTAGCCCATGCTTGACTACTTTTTGTTCTTTGTTTTGGTTAACCTTGTTGCTAGTTCTGTTTCCTTTAGGCTTAAGTACCTTACACTTTCAGATGCCTGTCTAAGCACCTAGCATTCCTGGAATTCCTGCCAGCTTGCTAAAGAACTGACCTCTGGAATGGGACTTTTCGGGCACCAACAGCTCTAAGTCCAATTTCAGCAAGAGGAAGCTATGAAAAATGAGAACTTCACTCCTTACCCCAAGATTCTGAGGCCCATTTGTTTGAGGGGGGGGGATGATAATTTTGTTCTGTGTACTTATTTGGTATCATACATGCTGTATTGTTTTATTGTTATGGTATTATTGACACCCATTTCCCATTGTCCTACGTAATAGATACGAAGATCTGGGGGCCAACAAGTGAGCCATGTGGCCACTCCAATGATGAGATATTATGTTAAGTATTTTGCAAATGTGATGTGTTCATTTCGGGGGTGGGATTCTATTGTACAAAAAAAAGGGAAGAAAAAGAGTTTGTACCTACTTAGATACAAGTTACTTATGTAATGGACATGAAAGATCTTGGGGCCAAAAGTAAAGGCAATCAGTAAATGAGAAGATCTTTCCCACCCATTTGAATAGGCTTCGGAGTGGGAGGGGGCTTTCAGCATCCTAGAGAGAGTGGCTAAGACCAGAGCCAATGGTAGGCACCTGAGATCTGGTCACTCAGATGACGTTCTAGTCAATGGGATGATGTCTGGTGACTATATAAAAAGGAGAGTATAGAACTTGGAGATTGAGTCATAGTGGAGGCAGGAGAAGGAGAAGTGGTAGTGGTGGCAGCAGGCACTACTGAAACAGGACTGACCCTAGTGCAGACTGGAGAGTGCTGAGCAAGGGCTTGAAGCCAGTGGGTAATCTTCTTACTGGAACACCCTAGCACTGTGGGGAGAAGCACCAGTATGGGTTGACTTGCTGCCATAATATTTTTCTGTAAACTTCTGGTCACTATTGTGAGATGGGCATATTGGTTTTGGAAGGTTCTTGCCAAGATGTTGGACTGGGGACACTGATCCATGGGTCTGCTATTTTGGAGCTTGAATAAATGTGTTTACTCCTCTGCCTTCTACTTAGAGAGTTTCTTATATCTTGAGATTCTGGACTATTCAGGCATATTCTTGATTTTCTTTGAAATCATGAATTCTGCCTTAATATACCTTCTCCAGCTCAAATTATAGATAAAGAACTGAGGCAAACAGAATTAAGTGACTTGCCTAGGATTATACAGCTAGTAGTTGTCTGAGGCTAGATTTGAACTCAAGAAGATGAGTCTTCCTGATTCTTCACATGGAACTCTATACACTGCACCACCTAGCTGTCCTTTTAGAAACTGCTATCTCATAGTTCGATGGATATTATTAACATGAGCATAAATAGCCATTGTAGGGTTCCAATAGAAAGGGCTTTTAGTGAGCCCCTCCAAGAGGTCAATTCTTCCAAAGCATACTGGTGGCCACACTAGGCATTTTCTAGCTGAGGAGGATGTGGATAAATTGAGAGAATGAGACCATAAGACATAATGAGGCCTAAAACTTGCACATGCTTCAGAAACTTTTGAGTCTAACAAATTAATGGCATCTTCTTTTCTAGTAAGAACTCACCACTGTCTCCTAATGTAAAATTCTCAAAGCTGAAAACTGACTCCTTCTCTGTTTTTCCTCATGGTTATAGTTATGACCTTCTGGTTTTTCCCTTTGACACTATCACTTGCCTCACATTTTTCCCAGCTAGGAGATTTGTTTATTATGATCAAAGGTGTGTTACTCCAGGCTCCCTACAACTATATGACGTAGGACTTCCAACTTATTCTTCTTTTCTTGTTCCCAAAGAGTAGAAAACCTAAATCTCCACAGTAGAACTCACTCAGCCATGGCTTTTTCAAGGCACCAGCCAAAGATTAGCCACCTAGATTGGTGCAACTACCTTCAAAGAGCTCACCAGCTAGTTAAATTTGGAAATATCATTATTTATAGATGTTGGCATCACTTTCTTATCTAATGTTTTCTTTAAAAATTAATTTTCTTTTTTATTATGAACATAACACAGATATTCTAACATGAAGAATCAGAATTATAAAAGAAACTTAACATATTATTTAGAGTTTTTAAAATATATATTAAAGTTAAGTTAGTAAAAAATAATTTGTGACCTGCTTCTTTAAAAAAAAAGCAGCTTAGTAGGTATTTGTTGACTGCTATGTGCATAGAACTATTAACTGTTGAGCTAATTAGGAAAAAAAATCCTACAAATTTCAGCTAGATATTATCTCTGTACAAATAAACTAAATAGAAAGCAATACTTAAGTGCATAAGAGGCACAAACACAGTATTATGTAAAATTCTTTGGAGATTTATTTTGACTTTGAAGTTGCCTTAAAGATCACCTAGTCCAATACTCTGATTAAACTGATGAAGAAAGAGATAACCAGATAAAATAAAGGACCCAAAACTGCACAGATAAATGGCAGGGAATGATTTGAACACAGCCCTTATAATTATAAATATATGCTAGTATGCTAGTACTCTTTTTATTGGACTGGGAGATACCAAAGAGATTCCATTCACTTATACAATCAATTAATAAAAGTCTAATATGTGCTAAGTGCTGAGAACGAAGAGACAGGAAAAAATATTGTCAGCCTTCAAAGAGTTTACTTTTTGTTTCTGAGAGGCAACATGTAAAAAGAAAATTAAATAAAAAATTAAAAAGCCATTACATAGCTGAGGATACCAGAACCTGGTAGTTGAGGGGATCAAGATATGCTTTTTGTAGGAGCTAGAAACTGAGTTAAGCTTTGAGGGGAGCTAGGTATTCTATAAGGTTGAGGTGAGGGGATGGAAGGAGAGAAAATTCCAGGTGTGGGGCAAAGAATGCAAAAGTTTGGAGATGGAGCATAAAACACAATATGTATAGGAAAGGAGAAGCCTGAGAGTTTGCCAGAACATAGAGGAGGTGAAAGAGAGTGATGTATAATAATCATGGAAAAGTAGGCTATATAGCCAGACCCTGAACAACTTCAGATACCTAACAACGAAATTTATGTTTAAATTAGAGGCAAAAGGGAGTCACTGGAGTTTCTCAAGGAAGAAGAAGCCTTATGCAATATCAATCAATTCGGGACATTTTTATAGTTTTAGAATGATAAATAAATTATATCTTTTTGATTGAGCCTTACTAGGTGCAAAGCCAGGCTCAAACTCCTATCTACTAGGTGGTAAGCCTGTGTGGACATGAAGCCTACAGGGTGCTATGGGGAGTTCCTTACCCCAGAGCCAATAGTAGGAGCCTAAGTACTGGTCTCTCAGATGCTGTTTGATGATGGCTAAAGAGTGTATAAAAAGAGAGAAAGAAGCTGTTTGTGAAAGGCTCTCATTACTGGAGGAGTGTTGGTTTGGGACTCTGGACAGCCACTCTATGGGCTTCTGGGCTCACCCAGATGTGGATGGTTTCTTGGTAACTAAGAATTGTATTTGGTCTGTTTATAAAGTATGTTTGTAATTTGTTTGTATTTTCTCTGAAGTTCAGGGTATTGGCTTTTTCCCCTGAACTAAGTGAATGATACATGTAAATGTTGGATTAAAGTAAGATTGTTAACCCCTAAACATTACTTTCCTTAGTAAGGCCAATCAAAGAACCTGTGCTGGCAGCGTTGTAGTCAGGCTTGTGTTGGTCTTTCGCCACCAAAGAAGCTGCTAGCCAAATTGTTGCAACACTTAATCAGACCAGTACATTAGAAATGTCACTTTTGCTGTTGTGTGGAGGATGTATTGGAGACTAGATGAAGATAAATCATGTATAAGCATATTACAATATTTCAGGTGAGAAGTGTCAATAATTCAAACCAGGGTGGTGGCCATGTGAATGAATGACATTTTACTTCAACTTTAAAAGATGGATGGAAATTCAACAAGTAAAATGAAGATGTAAATGTGGTTACATGTTAGGCCTAGAGATTGTAACAACAATGCTGCTTTCTGCTATTGTGGCTGTGTAAGTCCAATAACACCAGGGCACAGTAGGGCTGCTAGTACAGGTACTTTGATCTGCTTTTCTAAGGAAAGCAACCTTAAGGGGTTTACAATTTCACTTTAATTAAACATACATACATCATTCACTTAGTTCAGGGGAAAAAGTCAGCACGCTGAACTTCATAGAAAATTCAAACCAAAATTACAGAGAAAATAATAGAAATCAACAGACAGGCTTCTGTCTGACCATAGCAATACATGCCAGAGAGAGAAGCACTAAGATTTGGGTTTTTAAAGCTGCTGAGGGTGAGGTGCTCCTTAATGGCTACCTAGAGTCTAGTCTGGCAAAACCATATGAACACTCTTCCAATGAGTGAGCCCCAGAAGCAAAATGCTAACCACAGAGTATATATAAATTTCTTCAGGTTCAGAGAGCAACACAAACATGTGACTCAAACTCATGTGACTTTTGACTTAAGCAGGTCATCAAAGACTCTTGATCCAATCAAAGATTGAATTTTCTTCGTTTGAAGTTTTCTTGATGGAAAGTTTCATGATGGAAACAAAGACAAGATGCAATCAAAGGCACTTAATTGCATTAGTGTTGAGGAGAATTTCAAAAGAAAACAAAAGTAAAAAGTCTCAATTTGCTTGCCATTACATTTCCACCCTTCCAGAATACTTGGCCTTACAATTCACTGTAAAAGCTTTTTCTTGCTTTGTTTATGTAAGATAATTTACCCCATTCTACCCTCTCCTTTCTCTTTCTCCAAATATATTCCTCTCTCACCCCTTAATTTTATTTTTAGATACCATCCCTTCATATTCCACTCACCCTTTGCCCTCAGTCTCTGTGTCTCCATCTCC
>CM053623.1:253412156-253428831 GCA_028646595.1 Phalanger gymnotis
TTTTTTGAGTCTCCTTTAGCAAGTCATTGACTTGTTTTTCATGATTTTCTCTCATTCTTCTCATTTCTCTTCCCAGTTTTTCCTCTACTTCTCTAACTTTCTTTTCCAAATCCTTTTTGAGCTCTTCCATGGCCTGAGACCAGTTCATGTTTTTCTTGGAGGCTTTTGTTGTAGGCTCTTCTTCTGACTGTATGTTTTGGTCTTCTTTGTCACCAAAGAAAGATTCCAGAGTCTGAGACTGAATCTGGGTGTGTTTTCACTGCCTGGCCATGGTCCCAGCCAACTTACTTGACCCTTGAATTTTTCAGCGGCGTATGACTGCTTGTAGAGTAAAGAATACTGTGTTCCAAGCTTGAGGGGATGCACTGTTGTTTTCAGAAGTATTACAACCAGCTCTGCCACACCAGTACTCCTCCTTCTCCAAGAACCCCCAACCCAGACTGGACTCAGATCTTTAGCAGGCTCTGCACTCCTGCTCTGATCCACCACTTAATTCCTCCCACCAGGTGGGCCTGGGGCCAGAAGCAACTGCAGGTATAGTTCCTTTGGCTGCCCCACTCTGCTGCCCCTAGGGCAGTGGCGAAAGCATGATCTCCTCCTTTCACTCTGTCCCCAGCAGCTTTTCCCACTAACCGTCTCTTTTGTCTTTGGTGTTTGTGGGTTGAGAAGTCTGGTAACAGCCACAGCTTACTGATTCAGCATACTAGGGCCCACTCAGCCTGCCTCCTCATCTGGTTGGTCCTGCCATCACCTGCGCTGGGCTCTGCTCCACTCTCTTCCACTCCCCTTATCTCCCAGCTCCATGTGTGATAGACCTCACCCAGGGACCGTCCAGGCTGTCCTGGCCTGGAGCCCTGCTTCCCTTTGCTATTTTGTGGGTTCTGCAGTTCTAGAATTGGTTCAGAGCCATTTTAATAGGTTTTTGGAGGGACTTGGCAGAGAGCTCATGCTAGTCTCTGCTTTCCAGGTGCAGTCTTGGTTTGTACAGTATATTAGCTAGAGAATTGGCCATGTAGTCAGGAAGATTAGATTTCGAATTCTGACTCTAGCCCGTACTGGCTTTTGACCTTAGGCAAGTCACTTAATTTTTTTGCAATCCCAGACATCTCTTTAATGCATTAAATTACAGTTAAATTTACTGAGCTTCATAAGAAGGAAGACAAAGTATCGTAAAAGTAAACATGAGTTCCCAATACTTCGGAAATCTGAAGCTGGGGGAGGGAAAAGAGAAAAGTTAAAGAAATTTTAGGGATTTTTTTTAATATGATTCAAATGAAAGTGACATGGAATTTCAACATGACTAGTCACAGATTGTAATCCAGATTAAAGTATTTGTACTAATGGTGGCAATCTCAATGAGCACTGGGGTAACTGATGGATAAGAAGGACTTTGACATGTAATTCAATTTTATTTTGATATAACTGCATTAGGAAAAAAAAACAAAATTGATGTGTGAGGAAAGCTGTTTAGTATAAAAAGTTTTATTTGTCTCTTTTTAGATCAGGAAGTTATAATTTCCCTTTTTCACATCCTACTTAAAAGAAAGTAAGTAGTAACAAAAAAAAAAAATAAACACTCCTCCATGTGTGGTTTCAAAGAATTTTGGCAAAGAACATAAAATTTAATCCTGCCACTCTTGATCAAATTATTAGGATAAGGGTTTTTTTTTTTCCTTCATCCACTTAATTTTTGCTAAGTAAGCACAGAACTTTTTGGAGGAACAAACTTCTAACTTACATTATGAAATTTGGGGGGTTTTTGAGATTTTTTATTTTTAGTTTACAATACTTGGTTCTACATAATTTTGAGCTCCATATTTTCTTCCTCCCTCCCACCTCCCTCTCCAAGACAGCATGGAATCCAATATTATTCTATGTATAACTTCACATTGAACTTATTTACATGCTAGTCAAGTTGAGAAGAAGAATTATGACTAATGGAATGAAGCATTACATGATGAAAATTAATGATTCTGCATCAACCAGGTACCATTTAGTAGTTCTTTGAGGTCAATGAGTTTTTATTTCTCAGAGAGTTACTTAGGACTGCAATAATAAAACTAAAATCTTTCAACAGTCACCTACAAAAGTAGCATCTTTCCTCTTTTTTTAGGACTATGGCTTCTTTCTAAATAAAGACACTCTCAAAATATTTTTAAATGATATACATTTCTTGGCAGTCTACTATATTCTGAGTAAACCCTATGTAGAGGGTATATGGGAGAGCATGGAGATGAAGAGGGGCTCTGATATTGATAATTACATAAGATGCCTGCATTGATGGACTCACAGATATATGACATTTCCTGGTACCCATTAGCTGAAATGTATTAAATGATTTATCAAATATCACTACAAGAGGAGAATGAAAATATAACTTTAAGAGAAGAATTCTCACACTACACAGAAATATCTTGGTACATGAGAGAAGACACTTTTTTTCCAGCAATACTGATGGACCAGAAGCAACAGCGAAGTGTAGTAGGAAGGCCGAATTTATAATCTCAAATATAATCATGTATATGTTTGAATGGTTCGAAATCACAAGGTATGAGAGATTCTCTAAGTAGAAAGCAACAGAACATTTATTTAGGTCCCACAGCAACTGATTTGCACACCAGCCTCCCCATTCCAACATCTTGACCAAAAAACTCGAGGCCCAGTAGGCCTGCCTCACAAGAGTAACCAGGAGGCCACATAAAAACAAGATATTATTTAGCCAAATCATATTTACTGGCCTCAGGTCCTTGCTCGCACTCCTGGTTTCACACAGGTCTCCTGCTTCGGCTTTTTTCAGCTTCAGCTGTAGTTGGTCTCTTAGCTCGCCTCTCCTCCCAGCTGAGCCTCTGGCGTTCTCAAGCCCCGCCTCAACGACCAGAGACCAGAGACCATTGGTTCCTGAGTTGGCCCATCTGAAGTCATTAATCTATGTCCACTCAGGTTTCGCACCTGATAGGGCTTTGGGCCTGGGGCTTAGCACTTAACAGCTGAAAGTACTTTCACTCAAGGTAAACAAAAGCCAAAACTCTTGAAGTGCCTTTCACTCAAAGTAAACAAAAGTAAACAAAAGCCAAACTCCTCAAGGGCACCATTAAACTAAGTGCTAAGAAGCCCTATCAACACAGGAAGATAAGACAGTAGAGAGATTAACAACAACAAAAAGAACAACAACAACATGTAGCATTTCTATAATACTTTCAGATTTGCAAAAAACTTTATAAATATAATTTCTTTTGATCCTAGCAAGAACCCGGAGTAGTAGGTGCTATTATCACCCCCATTTGTCAGTTTAGGAAACTGAGACAACATAGGTGACTTGTCCAGAATCATATAACTAGAAAGTCTCTGTGGCTGGTTTTCAACTTCAGTCTTCCTGATGCCAAGTCTAGAACTCATGGGAACCAATAAACTAGGAGGTAGTGACAAGAAATACCAAATGTTACAGAAGAAAAGGTTAATGATAACATTCAGGTCTTTGGATGGAAGAAGCAACATAAAGGATGCTGTACCACAATTAAATAGTTGGGACAGGACATAGTAAAATATTTAGGCATAGGGGAGGTTGGAAAAAAAAAGAAAGCAAACATGAGTATCCAAGCACTGAGGTTACAAAGGTGGTATTAAAGGGGTAAAATGGTGAGAATGGAGGAAACATTTCAGTATTTAATTACTTAATTAATTTAATTAGGTTGTAACAGTAGAAAGAGCACAATGTTTAAGAGGGTTAATTTTAGTAGTTGAAGTCAGAATTCCTGATTTTATCCTGATTTGCAATTATTACCAATTTACCTCTCTGAACATTGATTTCCTTATTTGTAAAAGGGGGTTAGGTTAAATGGTGTGGAGACCCCTTCTAGCTCTTGAACCTAATGGAAACAGAATTAGATAAATGTCTTGGGTTATTCCTCAAAGTAAAAACAGCAAATTCCAGTGTTGTCCTTTTCTTTTTGTTTGTATTCATAAAGCTCTGCTGCAATATCAAATGCCATTACTATAAGTAGATGTTCATATTCTCTGACTCTGGCAAGATAGAAAAAGCAGTCATAAATAAAAACCTTAAAGTAGATAACTCAGTATGCATATTTAAATATATTATTTTGTTTTTAAATTTAAATATATTGTTTTGTTCCAGTTAATTTGCACACCACTGTAGTTAATGTGGGTATTGATGAGGAGGTATTTAACTTAGCTCAACGTTATTATTTCTAATCATTTGGCTTTCCATTGTAAAGCTATATTTTCTGTTGTCTTCTCAAGTTTATATTAATATCTATGTATAACAATGTTTGAATTACTGGGACAATGTAAAATAATTAAATGTATTTATCTAGTCTAGAAACTTATAACTTTCCACGTCCTTAAAATACTTAATATGCAATTATATACAATCATTTTTTCTATATGGTCTTGAAATTAGAAGATATGGATGCATGTGTGTGTATGTATAATATGCATGTGTGCATAGTTATATGTATGTGTGTGTAAACATTGAGCATAAAAGACAAATAGCTCACTTCTTTGAAGTCTAGCTTTAAATGCTGTTTATAGATTTTCAATGAACTTTGAATTAATCAACTTCTTAGGCCTTTGAAGAATTTTTATCTTCATCATTGGGGAAAATTCTTAATCTCTCATGGCACGATGCAAGTTTGTATTGAAGCAGTCCATTTCCACCTAAGAATTTTTATTGCAGTAATTGTGGCAAAATTGTGCATTTCAACATCTATATATTTATCAAAGTTCCTCATTCCATCAAGGGGTACAATATTTCTAACCCCACCAGAAGTAAAATATCCCCCAAACATTTCTGGGTAGATGTTTTACAGTATGATTAAAATGCACAGATCTTACAGGTTCAACTGTATTCTAAAGCTTTTGATAGAGCCTAAAGTTGAACTTGCAATATCCGAGCAACTCAATACTCCAGTTTTCGTATTGTCAAATCCAGGAAAGAAATTTCCTTCAAAGAAAAAGTTAACAACTGTGTTCTCAACATTATTTCAATTCGAAGAAGACATTATAAAGAAATCAACAATAATCCCTTTAGCTGTCAAGTCTCCCGGAGTATTTTCACTTATTTACTGAGTATTAATTAGGCAATTTTTCATTAATAGTTTGTCATTTATTAATTTTGTTTTTCATTTTTGACTATTTCATCACAATCCTTTTTACAACTGATCCAGTTTCAATGTAGCATTCAATAATTTTTCAACAACTTAAGAAAATAAACAGTGCTATACAAGTGTTCTTACAGAACTGCATTTTATTGCCACTTTTATGTGAGATAATTTACCCCATTCTAGCTCTCCCTTTCTCCCTCTCTCAATATATTCCAAGATTCATATAATGGAGAAGTAACTAAAATCAGGATACATAATTAAATTTGGTTTCATTTGATCAAGATCAGACACTGCAAGTTAGCTTAGTATAGAAGAACACTTGACTATCACTATCACAATGAATCTATATGAAAATTATCACTTGAACCAAGTAATTCTCATACCATTGTATCTGCTTTATGATTTATGAGTTTTTGGGAAATGTACTTCTTTCATTCTGTGGAGGATTATGGGATATTTACAGTATCATATTTTTGGAAAATTGGAAAGGATTTCAAAGGCGATGCAAAGTCCTCATTTTACTTTACTGTCCTTTCTTTGAATTTGAAGTTGTTTCTACTAATCAGTTGTAGAATTTGCTTCTGAATTAACTTGTTAGATTTAACCATAGTATGTCTTGGAGACTACAGCCATGTTTTATTTTTGAGACAAACTCTGAATTTTATTTTCTTTTTTTAGAAGTTGTGGAAAATTAACATCCATTATTTTCTTCTTTATGAAGTTGAAGTGTTTTTGTTGGTTTTTGGTGTTTTGTTTTGGTGCTATTCTGGGAGACCTATGATCCTTAGGTTGTTTATACACATTTTGCCTTGAAATAAGCATGTTTTGATATTTTGTGAGTGTTTTTGTGTATGTGTGTGTGTGTGTTTTGTTAGCATTTTCTTTCCACGAGGAGCACATTTTCTTTTGATGTTATTATTTTTGCTCTCTTCTAGATTGTCCTTTACTTCTGTGTATTTGAATTCCTAATCTATTCTTCTCTCTTTTCTTCATTGGTTTGGCTTTCTTGTCATTGTAAATTCAAATTTTCTGTTCTGAGTATTGTTGCAGTACGAGAAAAAAATGTGTTTTCATAATTCTTACTTTTCTTTTGAACCACTCAGGAACAGTGTGTTGTAGTTCCACATTCTCAAATTCTACAAGGTCTTCTATCCTATCAACTGTTAAATCAGTTTTCTCAATTTTGCTGTGTTTATTAATAAATTCCCAAACTCATTTATTAAATTTGGAGGCCAATTTTCCTTCTGTTGTTATGGTTTTTCTTGTTGCTTTACCTATTTATGTGCAAGGACTTTAAGCTTTCTTCTTCCTGAAATCTTTGGTAACTTTAGTCTCTCTCCCCCACTTCATTTTTTCCTATCATTCACTTTCTGACTCCCTCCCACTCTGATTGTGGTTTTCTTTGGGGTTTGGAGGATAAAGCATCTTAGCCTCCTCTCACACTGGGCAATTCATGATTCATCATCTAAGGTCACTTCCCTAACTGATATTTGAGTAATCATAACTAGTCCCAACTGGATACTATCCTCTTTATCTCAGGCTTACTGTAGTGCTGCCCAGATGCCCCCACAACTCCCTGCCCTGCCACACACACACACACACACACACACACACACACACACACACAGAGTATTCTAGCCTAATAATCTGTCCCACTCTCTTTTTTCTCAAATCTCTGGTCTAGCAGCAGCAGTTCAGTCCCTGCTTTCCCAGTATTAGCAGTTCAGATTTTTGCAACACTGGTGTTTCCAGGTTGCAAAATTGGGCAAGCTTTCACTTAAAGGGCTATGGCCATGATGGCTATTGAGGGCCAAGTAAACTTACAAAACCTTGAACCAGGATCTTCTCCATGGCACTGGAAAGACAAAGGGGATACCAGGGGGAGGAGTAAATTTTGTTGTAAGCCTGTGTCATGTCCTTGGGTCTTCTAGAACAGCTCTACTTTCTGTAGCACATGAAATATAGGAAGAGTGCAGAGTAGCTCAATTTTTGTTTTTTCTTTTCTTTTCTTTTGAATTCTGTGTGTCCTAGACCATGGAGACTTCTAAAGTTGCTTTCTCTTTGTTGGAAAATTTTTGTTTTGGAGAGATTTGAAAGGTGATAGGGATCAGAGAAAATTCTAGTCTTCTGTCTTGTTACTTATATAACCTTGAATTCCCCAAAGCTTTCATTTTATTTTGAGGGAACAGGTGAAAGCAATGTGAATGACTTCTCCAAGGTCATATGAGCAAAAAAAGTCACTGGAGGAAGTATTGGAGCCTACGTTCCTTGACTCTACAGTCAACCCTTTTCCCACTCTACCATGTTGTCATAAAGAGGAGTGGTACAGTTTTCATAGTTTTAAGAAATGCCCACAGAGTAACTGAGGAAAACATGAAATACTATTTGAAAAATAGTACCCACATCAGTGACATCATTTATCCATTTATCTAATATCCATAGGAGACAAGTTAAGCAAGTATCAAGCTAGTACCCACCTCAGTGGCCCCTCAGGTTATTGACTAATCAAAGATTCATTCTGAGTAGGAGAAGCACTTTAAAGGAATGCTAAATTAGCAGGAGATGGAAATAAAGCTACTGATAAATAAGGATTTTTAACAATTAAGGCCACTAATATATCCCTGAGTTTTCTTTCTGACATCAGAGAAAGCCTCTATAAAACCTAAGACAAACTGAGAAACCACATCTAAAAATGTTAAAATTATTTTGGAGGGAGGTTCACTACCCCCCAAAGTAGTTTATGAAACCTAGATTGTTGGTAAGGATGATTTAATGAAATAGCTAAAGCACATTGACAAAAATATCTAAATCTACGCTGTAAAAGTGAGAACAATTATATTATATTTATATATGTATACATAAATGTGTATGTGTGTGTATAATATGTCCTATTACCCATTACAATAACAAAAATTACATGTGTATGAAGCATTAAAATGATGATAGAAGATTTGCTTGCATTATTCCACTCAATTCCTCAGGAATGCATGTAAGGTTGGAATCATAAATATGCTTCACAATAAAGATGGAGTATTACTATGTTATAGAGATGAAATTGGGTGTTAGGTGTCTTTGCAAGGTCACATAGTTGTAAAATGCAGAGCCAGAAATCAAACACTTAAGTTCTGACTCCAATTCCAGCGCATTCATTAAAAAGATCTAGTGGGGGTAGGGCTAAGATGACAGTGTGAAAGCAGGGACTTACTAGGCCTCTTTTACAAATTCTGTCAGGCACCTCTAAAAAATTGAATCAGAGCAGATTTGAGAGAGATAGAAGCCACTAGGAGATTGAGCATGTATAACAACAATCTGCCAGTAGCTACTGTGGCAATGTAAAACCAACAAAAACAGCACACAAAGTGTTGCCAACACAAGTTCTTTTGATCAGCTTTATTAAAGAAAGTAACTTTAAGCGGTTAATAATCTTACTTTAATACAACATATAAATATCATTCACTTACTTCAGGAGGAAAAGCCACCACCCTGAACTTCAGAGCAAATACAGACAAATTACAAACATACACAATATAAACAGATCAAATCAAAATTCCTCGTTACCAAGGAAGCATCAAACTCTGGGTTTACAAGCTGGGGGCTCTTAAAATGGCTGCCCAGAGTCTCATGCCACTATTCCAGTGATTGAGAGCCGCAAGGGAGAATGCTAAACTCTCAGTTTATATGTCTATTCAGGGTCAAAGGGCATCACAATGTGTGATTCAAACCCATGTGATCTAAAATCGTCACAAGCCTGGGACTCAAAACCACATGGCCAAAAAGCCTCTGGCATCACAAACGTGTCACTCAAACTCATGCAAAGTAAGCTTTCCCTTGAGGGAAGGAAGTTGTCAAAGACTCCTAATTTAGTCAAAGTAACAAAGGCCAGACTCATCAAGAGCATTTGATTAAATAAGTGCTAAAAGAGAAAACATTAAAAAAGTCCCACCTTAATTACTAATACAGCATGGCAGATTTCCAAGCCAGGAGATGTCAACAGGATGGATCTGTGGGCTGGGAGAGTGCTGGGCATGTGGAACTAAACCATACCAGAGGCGGAACAAGAGCAGGCCCAGGGCTGAAGAGTTGGCTGTGGTGGTGATCCCCAGGCCTCTTATCCCAGGATGGGAGTCTGTTGGAGGTACAGCAGAGAGAAACACAGAGCCTGTGGCCAAGGCCCCAGCTACTCAGGAGGCATTCATCCTATAGTCTAAAGGTTTGAAACTCACCTTCCTGAACTTCTAGGAGCTGTGAGACAAGAGCACCAGGTAAAATGGCTCTCATCCCTCCCTTCTTCACCCAGAGAATACTTCCCTAGGAGAAACCCTGGAATAGAGTAGCCAGAAGTGGGGCTTCAGTAGCGTTTTACCTTGGTAGGCTGGGGAAATGGCCCCACTTGTGGTGGCAGAAGGAGATAATTGCAGGAAGGGAGGAGTCCCAGCAGGTCCCACCTCAGCAGACCAGTGGGAATCCTGAGCCCCAGGGGGGTGGAGCCAGCAAGGGTCAACAACAGAACCACTGACATACCCTTCACACAATTAGGGGAAGTGGCAGACACAAGTGCAGACAATAGATGGGACCACACAAGCTGTAACAATGCCTTAGGGAAAGAGGAGACTTTCAGCATCCAGACTACACCTCCCCCACACTTCACACAAGAAGATTCAGGGTAACTCAGAAAAACTCAGAAAATATCCATGAGGCCTCAACCTGAACACACAAGCCAGCTCAAGCTAAGCACCAGGTGAGCAGTGTTATATGGGCTATAGCTGACAAAACCAGATGTGACAGAACACAAAGCCAGTAACCAGGCTGATTGTTCCCAGCACAAGAAGTTTGGGACAGAGACCCCTGAGCACCAGAAGCAGAGATCTACTTCAAAAGCTAGGAAATTAAGATAAACACCACAAAGAAACAATCCAGAAAAAAACAAGGAATATTGATTCTAATTATGGAGATAAGGATGATCAAAATACTAATTAAGAAGGTGACAGTGTTGACAATATACCCACATTTGAAACTCCACAAGGGAAATTGAACTGGTCTCAAGACCAAAAAGCATTCCTTGAACATCTCAAGAAGGATTTTAAAAACAAAATTAGAGAAGTAAAAGAACAAAAAGAAAAAAAAATAACTGATGAGAAAAAAATCAATTTTTCTAGGTAATTGATCCTTGGTTGTAGTCCAAGCTCCTTTGCTTTATGGGATATCATATTCCAGTTGCTCTGGATATCATATTCCAATTTCTCCTGTGTTTTAATATAGAAGTTGCAAGGTCCTCCTTGATCCTGACTGCTGTTCTATGATATTTGGATTGTTTCTTTCTGGCTACTTGCAGCATTTTCTCTTGGATTTGATAATTCTAGATTTTGCCTACAATATTCCTTGGAGTTTTCGATTTGAGATCTTTTCAGGGGATGATTGGCAGATTCTTGTGATGATTATTTTACCCTCTAGTTTTAGATCCTTGGGATAGTTTTACTTTAGAATTTCTTTTAAGATACTCTCCAGGCTCTTTTTTTTTCATCATGGCTTTCCAGTAGACCAGTAATTCTTAGATTATCTCTCCTGGATCTATTTTCCAGGTCATTTGATTTTGAATCAGATCTTTCACATCTTATTTGATTTTTTCATTCTTTAGCTCTTCTTCGACTGATTCTTGATGCCTCATAGAGTCATTACCTTCTAATTTTCCAATTCTGATTTTTAATGAATTGTTTTCTTCTTCTAGCTTCTGTGCCTCCTTTTCCATTTGGCCAATTTTACTTTTCAAGGAGTCATTTTCTCCAATTAGTTTTTGTCCCTCCTTAAACATTTTGCCAATTTTACTTTTTAAAGATGTTTTTTTCCAATATCTTACACCATATACCGAAGTAAAGTCAAAATTCATTCATGATTTAGGAATAAAGGCTGATACTTTAAGCAATTTGGAAGACCAAGAAATAGTTTTCCTGCCAGATCAAAGGAGAAGGGAAGAATTCATGACCCAACAAGAGACAGAGAGTCACATAAAATACAAAATGGATAATTTTGATTGTTAAATTGAAAAGTTTTTGTACAAACAAAGCAAATGTAACAAAGATTGTGAGGGAAGCAGAAAACTGGGAAAGAATATTTACAACCAGTGTTTCTCATAAATGCTTCATCTCTAAAATGCACAGGGAAGTGAGCCAAATTTAGAAGAATACAAGTCATTCTCCAAATACAAATAGGCAGTTTTCAGAGGAAGAAATTAAAGATATACATACATATATTTATATATAATATATATAGTCAAATGAAAAAAAAATGCTCTACATCACTATTGATTAGAGAAATGCAAATTAAAACAACTTTTAGGTACCACATCTCTCCTGTCAGATTGGCTAGCATGACAAAACAGGAAAATGATAAATGCTGAAGAAGATGCAGGAGAATTGCAACATTGTTATATTGTTGCTGTAGTTGTGAACTCATCCAGCTATTCTGGACAGCAATTTGGAACTATACACAAAGGCCATATAAATGGGCGTATGCTTTGACCCAGTAATACCATTTCTATGGCTGTATCCCAAAGACAACACACAAGTGGGAAATGGCCAAGTATGTAAAAAAATTATAGTATCTCTTTTTGTGGTGGCAAAGAATTGGAAATCACAGGGATGCCCATCAATTGGGAATGGCTAAACAGATTGTGGTATGTGAATGTAATGGAATACTACTGTGTTATAAGAAATGAGGAGCAGATTGACTTCATTATATCCTGAAAGACTTATATGAACTGATGCTGAGTGAGGGGAGCAGAACCAGGAGAACCTTAAATTTGATTACAGACACTTGGTATCTTTAAGTACTGTCATTGATAGACTTGGCTCTTCTCATCAATGCATGGTTCAAAGACAGCTCCAAAAGACTCATGATGGAAAAAAAACAGCTATGCACATTCAGATAAAGAATTATGAAGTCTGAATGCTGATTGAGGCTAACGATTTGTCATCTTATTTTTCCTTGTTTTTTGGTTGTTTCATTTTCTCACGATTCATTCCATTGGCTATGATTATTCTTTACAACTTGATTATTATGTAAATAAGTTTAATGCAAAGGTATATGCAGAACATACATTGGATTACATGCTGTCTTAAAGGGAAAGGGGAGGAGAGGGAGAAGAAGGAAATTTGGAATCTAAAAACTTGTGGAACTGAGTGTTGTAAACTAAAAATAAAAAAAAAAGAAATTAAAAAAGAAAAGATCCAATCATATTATCCTCTCTTCTTTCCTCTTACATGAATCCAAAGATTCCCTATAAGGAGTTAAGGGTATTAAGATGATTTCAAATCTCAATAAGGTACCATGCTGAGCACTATATGAATTAGACATGGAGCAAGTAATAGAAAACCAACGGCACTGGCCTTTGACATTTTAAAGCATTTTTCCCCACCAGGAATCTATCATGAACAAATTACAGTCTTAGTGACAATGGAAATGTCATAGATAATTGGCCACGTATCCATGTTGTTTCTTTTGGGAACTAGAAGTATCATTACGGAAATGTGAACATTTGTAGCCAAATATTTTGGGGTCCAAAATCTTATGAAGAATCTAAGCTTTACTATCTGGACTTATCAAGTCTACTCATTGGGAATCAGGAAGACTTGGATTCATAGCCTATGCTTGACAAATGTTAGCTATTTAACCCTCAATACTCCCACACAGTTCTCTGTTTCAAAGTTAGGGGTGAGTTGCTAATCTGCATAAATGGAAGGATTTTTAATACTTTATCAGTAAAGCAAGATTCATGACCTCAAGGATGACCATGAACATGACTGAATGTTTCAGAATCACGAGGTATGAAAAACTCTCTGTATAGAAGGTACAAGAAGTATAACATTTATTTAGACCCCAGAGGATCAAACCTGAGAACTAATACCACCAATTTGATAAAGTAACAATTATATTACAAAACCAGTAAGCCCACCTCAATGTAGTAAAAAGGAAATTATAACACAGTATTATAGCAAGGAACCAAGTCATTCTGTAACCTTTCCCCTTGCTAGGGCCTTCCTGTAAACAATCACTCACTAATCCTAACTCTCCGCTCAGCACTCTCTTCTGCAGCTCTGTCAACACTGGTTCTCTCAATGTCTGTTGTTCAGCACCCTATTGATGTTTTCTGCCTCAATGTCTCAGTCCTGCTGCTCTCCATTTTGCTGCTCTCAGTTCTGCTCCCCTGCAATTCAGCTTCCCTTCAATTCTGCTCCTCTTCTTTCATTTAGTCCTAGCTGGCCTCTGATTAGCTAGAACTCAGGTCTCTGATGGGCTAAATTCATGATTGACAAGAATTCAGTGCATATACAAGTAAGTAGGGGCTTTTGGCCTACTTTGAAACAAAGATATAATCAAGCTTTCCCACCTAGGCCCAGGAAAGATCTTTGATCACATTAGTCCTACAGATACTTAGAGTTTCCCACACTGATAAAATTTTATCCTGTCAACTAGCATTTATTAAGCATCTACTAAGTTACAGGAAAATACAAATACACACCAAAGACAAAAAAAGCAAAATTAATTGGTAAAACTATGTTAGTATGTTTGAATATGCAGTACTTGCAGGTTTTGCCATATTAATTTGCTAACCTTGGCATGGTTCTGAAATAAAATATTTTCGATATATGTTTAAACTCACCAAAGTGATGATGATATCTTCATTATATTAATGAAGGAATACCTAAGAAGTCATTTGACTTTGAAGAGTCATTTGACTTTTTACCTTTGAAATCACTAAAGGTCACTGTGAAACAACTACAAAATAACTGACAGCTAAATACTTGATTATTTAAGGAGTTTGAAAGGATTCAGATAGTGAATCTTTAAAGGGCATCAGATCAAATTTTTATAAAAATATCATAGAGTATATTTGCTACTTGTGAGTATACTTAGATTTATGAATGTATTTTGAATTAATGATAATAATAGCCAATTTTAACACCCTAAGGTTTGCAAAGCCCTTTATAAATATTCTTTTGCTTTATCCCCATCACAACCCTGAATGGTAGGTGCTTGTATTATGACCATTTTACAGATATTGAAATTGAGGTAGAAAGAGGTCAGGTGACTTGCCTAAAACTTAAACCACTACTACTTGTTTGAGGCAGGATTTTACCTTAGTCATCTTAATGTCAGTCTCATTACTTTAATAAGTATATGCATGTGGGAATGTGCATGTAGATGAGAGATATATAGCTTATGTATAAGAAATGCCCTTCTACTGTTCTCCACACTTGCAATAAACATCGCATCTTCTAAGGGATTGACAACCGAAGGAAGAGCAAGATTCAGTTGTTCTGACTCCCTTTCTCTTGCTTCATTGTGGCTAAAAGGATTTGAATTATCCCATTCAGTTGATTTGGAACAGAGGTTCAGAAACTTGCATCCATGGCCATTTAAAAAAAAACAATATTTAAAGGACCATATTTAGTTTGATAGGTGTGCTTTTTAATCAACTATACTTTATTGTGTGGATTTAAAAATATTGTTGTGAGAAGGGGTTCATTTATATGCTTCATCAGACTGCCAAAGCAGCCCATGGGAAAAAAAAGTAAAAGAACCCCTGCCTTAGGGAGATTCCTTGGGGCTCATTATGAGATGATTAAGGAAGAATTTGGATGTATTGTTAGGTCCTAAAAAGAAAAAAAAAAGTCAGGGCTCATTTAGTGGGAAACTCCATTGCTGTATGTTTGAGGGACAGAAGACATTAAGCTTTGTAGTTGCCATAGCTGAATTTCATATTGGCAGCTATAATACACTTAAGATAGAAAGTGATGGTAGCTTAGGCTTCATCGACATATTTTTGAGACCATTGTTGACAGTGGAAATAGCTTTATTAAAAAAGAAACTTTTAATGTCCCACTGGAGTTGTGATGCAGGAAGGACTGTATCTTCGAGAGAGAACATTGTTTAGTTGTCCTCTTCCACAGTGGAAAAACAGTCCTTAATGACAGAGAAATATTTGTTTAAAGACAGGACACTCTGTCTCTGCCTGGGTATCATTGCCTGACTGGTGCTGAGACCTGTTAAGAAGATCTGGAGGAAATACACACTTGACAAACAGAAGTTTCTGAGGAACTACAAAAGAATAACACTAAGCCCTTCCCAGAACTCCCACATTGCATTTTAACTGAGACTGTTTGTCTTTACCAGGGATATTCATTAGATGATGTCTTTTTTGTTTATGAACTCTTTTCTGAGTACAGGTTTTTTCTTCGGTAATTCAACAAATCTTCCCTTTGGCAATTTCGGGCACTGTGTACATAAAGAAAATAATTTGGCATAAGAAAATGAAAGATGCCAGACAGTAATTTTTCCAGGATGTCTGCCTAGAGCTTAGGATTCAGAAATGCAAAACTGTCCCCCAAGTCAAGCTCCATCTTTTGCATTGTGAGATCCTTTGCCTCAAGTCATATGAAATGGGAATTGGACTCATGCAGAATACAATACAATGAAACCAGATTCAATATAATTTTTTTCAAATACAATATCTATAAAAATTTTAAAATTCCTTAAAAATACCATTCTACATGGACAATGGCATCTCATAAATTTGTTTCCCTTCTACTTATGCTCATTATCATTACACGCTGGCTTTAAGTTCATACAATCAGGACCACAGAATGGACCTCCTTAATTAAAAGAAAAAGAATGAATGAATTAATGAAATGAAAAAAGAAAGGAATGAAGGAAAGAAAAGACAAACAGATTAGAATAATAATCTTAAGGAAATTCAACTATCTGTAAGGTGCTTGCCTAATGCATCAGCACTTGAGTTCCTGATCATGCAGTATTGACCCACATTTTGGAACAGGCCCAATATAAAAATGTGTCCCTAACAAAGACAATGAGATGCATATGCTTAATCACAGACATTCTTATATATAATTTTGTACATTGGCTGCTGCCTACAGAAATGTCCTGATTAGAAAAATACACTAGCATAATGCACTGGACAAAATTGCATAGAGTCACTGCAAAAGCTCTACTTATGTTACCATAAAAATGATAAGAGCAAAAGATAGCAAATTTATTTTCCAAGGTCTTCCTGCTAGTGTTCTAGACCTGAAAAATGAAATCTAGCAATTTTGAGAGTATTAATTTGAATTTAAAGTATATTATGTTTACCTTTTAAGCAGTTGGTTGATGATGTCCTTGAGAATTTTTCCTTCATCGAAGTATTCTTTGTTTTTTTTCTTTTTTATTATTTAATATATTTAGTTTTCAGCATTGATTTTCACAAGAGTTTGAATTACAAATTTTCTCCCCATTTCTATCCTCCCCCACACTCCAAGATGGCATATATTCTGGTTTCCCTGTTCCCCAGTATGCCCTCCCTTCTGTCACCCGAGTCACTCCCCTCCCATTCCCTTTTCCCTTCCTTTCTTGTAGGGCAAGATAAATTTCTATACCCCATTGCCTGTGTATCTTATTTTCTAGTTGCATGCAAAAACCTTTTTTTTTTTGTTGTTTCTGAGAAACATCTGTTTTTAAAACTTTGAGTTCCAAATTCTCTCCCCTCTTCCCTTCTCACCTAC
>CM053623.1:253429331-253455482 GCA_028646595.1 Phalanger gymnotis
CAGTTGGGGGTAACTGAATAAGTTCTATTGTGTGATTTTGATCAAATACTATTATGATGTAAGAAATGATAAAGGGGACAGTTTCAGAAAAACCTGGGAAGACTCATACAAACTGATGCAAATAGAAGTGAGCAGAACAAGGAGAAAACTGTACATTGTAAAAGCCATATTGTAATGAAAATCCTGTGTGAACCAGCTATTCTCATTTACCTATCTATCTATTTATCTATCTATCTATCTATCTATCTATCTATCTATCTGTCTGTCTGTCTGTCTGTCTGTCTGTCTCTACATAATATATCATATTGATATATTGATATTGATATAATAGTGATATATCTATATGGATACAGATATATTAATAACCTATGATAATTCCAAAGGCTGCATTAAAATTTTGTTATTCATTTTCATAGAGGAAACTTATAATTCCTGAATGCAAACTGATGTATATTTTTTTTTGTTTCACCCTAAAAAAGTCAGGACATAAAGCAGGAACTGGTAATTGAAGATGAATCTGATTGGGAATTGCTTCTCAATTCTGTAGAAGACCCTAGGAAAAAGACAGAAGACAGAGGCCTGGGGCCTGGATCTGGGACTGACCCAAAGCACTCTGTGAAGACTCAGGATCAAAGAGGCCAAAGTGAGGCAGGCTGGATTCAGCACTATTGTAGGGACAAAGACAGAGACCATAGACTAGTGGGCTCTATCCTGAGCTGACATAATACTCTCTGGAAGGTCTCAGAACCTAAGAAGACACCAGCAGAAGGGCTAGATTAGCATGAGGCAGTGCTAACTGGGAAATTATAAAAATAGTGACAGAGGTCAAAATGGAGGGCTAGATAGAATTAGAGCAGTCACAACCTAACTGGCAAATTCTGCAGAGATATTAAAAAAGATAATGATTGGGAAAAACAACAACAAATTTGGCAATTGTCTTCCAGCTCTAGGTCTATCATCATGTATCCATTCATGAATGTGAAAATGACTAAGTAGGTGTAGTTAAATCATGAATAGATTATTGAAAAAAATTCATTGAAGTCTTATTCTGTTCTAGGCACTCTGCTAAATATTAAGATCACAAAGATAAGTTAGCAAGATAGTTCCTGCCTTTGGGAGGCTCTTGTTGCAATAGGGGAAAACAACAAATTTTAAAGTCAACATATTTAGCACTATGCCTAGAGCATAGTAAGAATTCAATGTATTTTTTCAATCATCCATTCATTCATTCATTACTCAAACCATCCCCAGAACCTCCCTCTTCCTAGTTTTCTTATTACTATCAAAGGCACTACCATGTTTCCAGTTTTCCAGGCTCCTAGCCATGTGTCATCTTTGGCTCCTCGCTCTCTCTTTCCCCTCATATATGATTTATTGTCAAATCTTCCTAGTTCTACCTTGACCTCATCTTTTGCATATGCCCCCTTCTCTCCTTTGAGATTGCTTCCGCCCTAGGCCAATGCCTCATGATCTCATGCCTGGACTATTACAATGCTCTATTAGTTGATACTCCTGCCTCAAGTCTATCCTAGTTCCAGTTCCCCTTCCACTCATCTGTGAAAATTTATTTTCCTAAAGCACAGGTCTAACCATGTCCCCTTCCATTCAATAAACTCCAGTGGCTTCCTATCATTTTCAGGACTAAATATAAAACCCTTTCTTTGTCATTCAAAGTGCTTTATATACTTCTCACCTCCTACCTTTCTAGTCTTTTAGTACCTTATCCACTTTCACATACCTTGAGATCCAGTGACACTGGTCTTCTTACTTTTCCTCACAGAAGACCCTCCATTTCCTGAATTTGTACATTTTCATTGGTTATTTCCCTTGTCTGGAATTCTTTCTCTCCTCATCTTCATCTCCCTGGCTTTGGTCAAGTCCCAGCTAAAATAGTAACTTTGATAAGTTTTTTTCCCTCCCGGTTTCTTAAAGCTAGTGTCATTCCTTCATTGATTATCTCCAATTTATCCTCTGTATATCTCATTAGCATATAGTTGTATGTTGTCTCCCTCCATCAGACTGAGAGCAGAAACTTTTTTGTTTGTTGTGTTTTGTTTTCCTTTTTTTGTATCCTTAATGCTTAGATCAGTGCATGGCACATAGTAGATACTTTGCAAGGTTTTGTTGACTGACCGATGATATATATTGGAGGGTAAAAGGTAGTAGGTGGTACAAGTGATGATATGAATTATGGCACCATTTTTGAGGATGGTGAGAAAGTGTTCTGGTAGCCTGGTTCTGAGCAAAGTAATGTGAAAGCTCAACTCTCTGAGTTCAGGGTCCCAGAGATAGGATTTATGAATTTAATCTGCCTCCACATATGTCCAAGTATGTCCACATGTGTCCATTGTTAAAAAAAAATCCCTTCACCTGACCTTGCCAATATGGCAAGCAATTGTCCAGTATTTTTTTTTCCCTTTTACAGACAAAGTCCTAAACAAAGATGTATATATCCTCATTGCCTCCATTACCTTTTCTCCCATTTACTTCTCAGCTCTTTGCTATACCTCTCTTCCCCTTCACTTTTCAGCCCTCGATATTGAACTGAAACTTCTCTATCCAATGTTATAAATGATCTCTTAACCACTAGATCTGATAGGTTTTTCTCACTGCTCATCCATCTTTACCTTATTCATGTACAGTTGAAAAGATATGGAAGAATAGTTTTCATTTTTGTCATGTCATATTGCTAGAAGTAGGGAAACAAAAAAAGATAAGGAAGCAACTGAAACGTTTTTAAATGGTTTTAAGAAAGAGAACTGAGATATAGGACAATACTTTGATAGGATGCTAGTATCTTGTTAAGATTTTTTCAATATGAGAGAAGCTTGCCATAAAGGCAAGAAGAGAGAGATGGACAGAGAGACAGAGAGAGGAGGAAGGAAAGGAGAGGAATAATATAGTGGGAGCAATATGCTAGAGAAGATGAGAGAGGGAGGGATAAAGGATACATGTAGAAAAGTTGACATTAACAAAGAGAAAGGCTGTTTCATTATCAGAGTGTAAAGTAAAGGACAAAGAATTAGGGTATAATGGCAGTGGGGTTGGACATAAAAGAAGAGAAAGGGAAGCTCATGACAAGTAGCTTCACTTTTCTCAGTACAGTATGACACCAGATTCTCAGCTATGCGATTGAAGAGACTGTATGGAGTAGAAGGCTTGAAGAGAGAAGAGAAAGTTTGGAAAAGCCTCAAATGATAACAGGGTACCAATTAGGGAGAAGTGGAAGAAACACTTGTCTACAGTGAAAGCCCAGTGAAGGTTAGATAACATAGATTTGTAGTGGATACAAATGACAAGGTTTCATCATTTCATCATCCTTCATTCCACAGAAATTGAGCAGGAATGAAGTCATCTTAGCCTCCCATTTCTTGTCTTTTGCCTTTCCTAGGCTTTTCTCTCCCCCTCCATCTTGGGTTTCCTTACTCTACTTTTTGTAATCGCTATTTCTATGTCCAAAATCTCATGCCCTACATGAACCCTCTATTGTTTCTCCTTGCTGTTAGACTCCTATTCTTTTTCAACTTCTCAAGTGCATACAAATACTCAAAGACAGATAAATATCTGTTTATAAATTTATTCTACCACATTCTCTAGCAGAATGGAAGCTACTTGAAGTTGGGGCTTCACCTCATTTTCTTTTGTTTTACCTGTTTTTTTCTCAGATGCCTTGTATTCAGGAGGCATTTAAGAAAGGCTTATTTAATTAGATTGGATTGGATTAGCATCATGACTGTGTTCTTCTAATGGAAATTATAAATTTTACTATTGAAGTGGTACAATTGACCTAAAAATATTAGTATTCTCTTCATGTAGTCAAATACCTGGTGTATGCCACTGTTATTTCCAATATCTGAGAAGTTGTTCAGTTAGTTGAAAGGGAAAAGAGGGTTGAACTTAAGTCAGAAAGACTTAGATGTGAATCCTCCCTCAGACCACCTGTGTGATTTTGGGTAAGTTGCTTAACCACTTAGATTCTCAGTTTCTTTGCCTGTACATTAAAAATTATAATATATGTGCAATCTACATTCCTAGGTTGTTTTAAAGAAAGCATTTTTCAAAACCCTTGGAAGAAAATAATCCCATATAAAAGTTAGTGTAAGTACAGTCCCAGGACTCTGATGAAGTTCAATGTCCTGAGCCTCAATGAGGGACCAAGGCAAAGTTGTTAGAAATTCATGAGAGAATAGCTTTTCAATTTCCTTTGAATCAATGAATCTCTATAGAGTTTAGGCACTTCTGGCTTCCAGCTTTAAGTGATAAGATGGAAGATGCCAACACCATTTCAGATTGCTGAAGAAAACAACTCTGTGAAGAAGGTAACATGAGAGGAGCTTGTGGTCTCCATCATTTCCCTATTCCCAGGCTTGCTAGACCAGAGACTTAGGAAAACCTCTCCTTCAGTGAAATCTAGGAAATGCTCTCACTCTCTCTCTCTCTCATCTTCTCCCTCACCCTTGTGCTCTCACCTCCATTGTCTGGTATACGTTCTCCTACGTAGAATTTCTCTGATTTCTGATTTCTATAAGATTGGATAAATCAGTTTCTTGGTGAAGTTCTACGTTTGTTCATTGTGCAGCTTGTATTTGGTGGGAAAGGAATTAAGATTGCATATAAAACTTGGGTCTTCCTGTTTTCCTCAGATAATGATACAGTAATTAGAATTTGATTGAACCCGAAAATCTCTTCCCCTAGACTAACAATATTTAAGAAATGAGGTAGATATAATCCTAGCCTAAGATGCCCACTCTTTAAGGAAAATAAATTGGCAGCCTCTAGTCTGAATTTTTCACTTCCTCTCCTGTCAGGAATTAAAGTCTCCCTTAGAAAAACATGTGGAGAGAAGAGGCTAGGAATGTCTATTCTGCTTCCATTAGAGCCACACAACAACACCTCCATGCCATGTGTGAGGGACAGGCCTTCCAATATTAGTAATTATTATTCCTTCTGCTATTGCACAGTTGGATTTTGGAGTAAAGAAAAGTTGTAGATAATGACCAATAGGCAAGAAACTTCTTTTGACCAATAGACGACTTCAGGATCAATGATGACAAATGATGCATAGGGATAACTCATGTCCAGGTAAAGATAACTAACACAGAGTGCAGTCAAGTGCTTGCTAAGTCTTGAGACATAGTCAGTTAAATTACTGATGATTATTTGTGACATCAGCCACTGAGATTCCACTTCTTCAATGAACTCCATGTTGTTAAAAAATTCCCATACATAGACATATCACATAAAGAACAAAAAAAATTCTGCCCCTCTCTCATATAATAAAAGTGGTGCATATTAATTTCATTTTATATGGTAACTAATTAAAAATAACCATGAAAATTTCTAATTTAAGAGTCATTCATTTCAGGGGATCTTCAGACAGTGCTTAGCTGCTTTAAGCATTGTGTGGTTTGGCAATTATATTCCAGCTTTCAAAATATTCTAAATGTGTCTAAAATAATGAAGGTTCTTGAAAAAGTTACAGATAGATAGAATATATAAACAGCACTTTTCAGAACAGTAAAATAGCACCGAATATATTTGCATGTTTGAGTTGAAGTATTCACAGTATACATAAAAATAGAACAGCAAATGAATAATACAGATTTCAGATAATCTGAATATTTAGCTATTATACAACCTACTGAAGATCAGAAAGTATTGCTGGTAGACTGCTTTATTTTGATGGGGAAAATTAAACATAATTATCTTCATAGGCCTACCAACTTTTCTAAAAGATGTTTCGCCTTCACTTATTCATAGATTTTTTTTAGCAATTACATCATCTGTTTATTTCCCATTTTATCAGATTTTGCTATACATTTTCATTTGTTAGGAATTTTGAGTCTGTTGACATAAAATTAAAAGGTCACAGAGGTAGTGAAGTTAAAATGTATTTTAGAAAAAAAATTTACTGTAGTGATCACAACTTTCTTCCTCAAACCTACTATATTTGTACATTTACAAAGTGAAATTGAGACTATTTGGGGGGGGGACTATTGGGGGAAATAGGCATTAGATCATACATATGTATATATAAATATGTATGATCTAATGCCTATTTCATATGTATGATCTAATGCCTATTTCTCTTACAATGAAAACATATTTTCAGTGAAGAAAGCAAATATCTTTCCTTCCTTAGGCAATAATACCTTGATTTACTATGCTTTTCCAAGCACTTTCATGAGGATTATGAAAGTGAAAGTTTTAAGTAAACTTTCTCTCCTTGGACTCCTTTATTTTTTAAAAAAATAATTTTAATAATAGCTAACATTCATAAAGAACTTTACAATTTCCAAAGGTCTTTACACATATTATCATATTTGATCCTCAAAAACTCTATTTTTATACCCATCTTCCAGATGAGGAGATAAAGATTGAAGAAGTTCCAGAATATATTTTAAACCCAATTCTTTGGACTCTCGAGCAATAGTTTGTTTTTCATTGACTTATTCTTTTCCCAAAAAAGGTGGTTTTTTTTATTTTTCCCAAGTTACACATTGAGAAAAAATTTTAGCATTTCTTTTTACAAGATTTTGAGTTCCAAAGTTATCTCTCTCCCTCCCCTGCACTCTTGTGAAAGTGGTAGGCAATTTGACATAGGTTACATTATGTACTATCATGTAAAATATTTCCATATTAGTCACTGTTCTGAAAAAGGAACAGATTGAAAGAAAAAAAACATTACAAAGAATAAAGTAAGTGAAAAAATATGCTTCAACCTACATTCAGAGTTCATTAGTTCTTTATCTGGACATGGATAGCATTTTTCTTTGTGAGTGCTTTATACTTTTCTTTGATGATTGTGTTGCTGAGAAGAACTGAGTTATTTATAGTTGATCATCATACAATGTTGTTGATACTATGCAAATTTTTTTTTGGTTTTGCCCATTTCCCTTTGCATCAGTTCATACAAGTTTTCTGAAGCTGTGTATTCATCATTTCTTGTTGCACAATACTATTCCATCACATTCACATAGCACAACTTGTTCAGCCATTCTGCAATTAATGAACATCCCTTCAACTTCCTATATTTAGCTACTACAAAAAGGGCTGCTATAAATATTTTCACACATCTAGGTCCTTTTCCCCTTATTATGATCTCTTTGGGATACAGAAGTAGTAGTGGTTTTGCTGGATCAATGGTTGCCCTTGGATCATAGCTCCAAATTGTTCTCCAGCATGGTTAGATAAGTTCACAAATCCACCAATGGCACAATAGTGCTGCAATTTTCCCCCATCTTCTCCAACATTTATCATTTTCCATTTTTGTCACATTAACCAACTTCATAGGTGTGAGTTGGTACCTCAGAGTTGTTTTAATTTACAGTTCTCTAATTAAAGGCAACTTAGACCACTTCTTCATATGCCTATGGATAACTTTAATTTCTTCTTCTAAAAAAGTGCCTGTCCACATGCTTTAACTATTTTTTAATTGGGTAATTGTTGGATTCCTGTACATTTGACTCCTTTCTCCAGATATTTGATAAATGTGGTCTTTATCAGAGACATTTTTGATTACCATTGTTTACCAGCTTTCTGCTTTCTTTCTAATCTGGGTTGCATTAGTTTTATTTGTACAAAAGCTTTTTAATTTATTATAATCAAAATTATCTGTTTTATACTTTGTGATGCTCACTATATCTTGTTTGGTCATGAATCAATTCCCTCCCAATAGACCTTATAAGTAGACTATTCTTTGTTCTTCTAATTTACTTATAGTATCACACTTTATATCTAAATTATGCTAAAAGTCTAACTTTTCTAATATCCTATTTGCCTCTCTGGTTTCTTTTTTGTTTGTTTTTTATTAATAAATTATTTTTTTTTAGTTTGCAACACTCAGTTACACAACTTTCTTAGTTACATATTTTCATGTCCTCCCTCCCCCCCAAAAAACAGCATGTAATCTGATATAGGTTCTACATATACATTCACATTAAACTTGTTTTTCCAATAATCAAGTTGTAAATAAGAATTATAACCAATGAAATGAACCATGAGAAAGATGTAACCAAACCAAAAAGAAAAAAAAAACAAAAGAAAAAAAGAGAGAGAAAGTTTTCTTCAATCTTCACTCAGATTCTATAATTCTTTCTCTTGACGTGGATAGCCATTTCCATCATGAGTCTCAAGGCTGTCTTAGAACCTTGCATTTTTTGAGAAGAGCCAAGTCTATCAAAGTTAGTCATCATAGAAGCAATGTGGCTGTGGTTGTGTACAAAGTTCTCCTGGTTCTGCTACCTTCACTCATCATGAGATCATATAAGACTCTCCAGGTACTTATGAAGACCATCTGCTCCTCACTTCTTATAATACAATAGTATTCCATTACATTAATATATCACAATTTGTTTAGCCATTCCCCAAATTGATAGGCATCCCCTTGATTTCCAATTTTTTTTTTCCAACACAAAAAGAGCATCTATAAATATTTTGTGTGTATGGGGCCTTTTCCTCCTCATATGATCTTTTCGGGATATAGCCCTAGAATTGGTATTGCTTGGTCAAAAGGTATGCAAATTTTTATACTCTTTGGGTATAGTTCCAAGTTTCTCTCCTGAATGGTTGGATCAGTTCACAACACTACAACAATACAATGGTGTTCCAATTTTCCTACCTCTTCTACAGCATTTATAATTTTCCTGTTTTGATATGTTAGCCAATTTTACAGGAGAGATGTGATACCTGACAGAATTGTTTTGATTTGCATTTCTCCAATGAACAATGATTTAGAGCATTTTTTTCATATGGCTATAGATATCTTTAATTTCTTACTCTGAAAATTGCCTGTTCATATCCTTTGACCAATTTTCAACTGGGGGATGACTTATATTATTATAATTTTGGCTCAGTTCCCTGTATATTTTAGAGATGAGGCCTTTTTCAGAGATACTGTTTTTAAAAATTATTTTCCAATTTTCTACTTCTCTCTTAATCTTGGTTGAATTGGCTTTGTTTGTACAAAACCTTTTCATTTTAATGTAATCAAAATTAAACCTTTTACATTTAATAATGCTCTCTATCTCTTGTTTAGTCATAAATTCTTTGCTTATCCATAAGTTTGAGAAGTAAACTATTCCTTTCTCTTCCAAATTGCTTATAGTATCAGCTTTTATATCTAAGCCATGAACCTATTTTAACTTTATTTTGGTATATGGAGTAAGATATTGGTCTATACCCAATGTCTGCCATATGATTTTCCAGTTTTTCCAGCAGCTTTTGTGAAATAGTGAATATCAAAAGCTGGAATTTTGGGGTGTATCAATGAGTAGATTACTATATTCATTGACTGCCTATTCCACTGATCCACCACTCTATTTCTTAGCCAGTACCGAGTAGCTTTGATGATTGCTGTTTTATAATACAGTTTGATATCTGGTATGGCTAGGTCTCTTTCCCTTGCATTTCTTTTAATTAATTCCCTTGATATTGTGGATCTTTTGCTCTTCCAGATGAATACTGTTATTACTTTATCTAGCTCTATAAAATAGGTATTGGTAGACAGCTGCTATCAAGCACCAGGCCTACCAGACCAGGACATGAGTCTGTCAGAGGGCAGAGCCTGCAGCTGGGGTAACATCTAGCCTAGAGGCCTCAAACCCCATGCTTCAAACCCCAGGCAAATGCAAGGGCACCAGACTAAACCAACCAGGAACAGCAGAGGATTCCAACCAGCACACCAGTCTGGGAGAGTGCTGGTAGAGCAAAACACTGGAGCAAGAAGAGGCCAGGGCAGAAGTACCTGCTATGGCCATGATCGACCTCCAGGCTTCTCAGCCCAAAACGGGCATCGGTCAGAGCACAGAACCTGCAGCCCCAGGAGCAGCTAGCCTGGAAGCCTTCAACCCACAGTCTAAAGGTTTGAAACTCACCTTCTTGTGCAGGTAAAATGGCTCATATCCTTCCCTTGAATAAACCCAGAGAATAAAGCCTCAAGAGAAACAGAGGAGCCAGAAAGGGGATTCAGTAGCAAGAGAAGTGGAGGAGAGGACCCTTCCTGTGTTGGCAAAAGGAGACTAGTGTAGGAAGAGAGGTGTCCCAGCAGCCCTCATCTTGGCAGAACGAGATTAACTTAGCCCCAGGGGGTGGAGCTAACTAACATCAATGCCGGGACCCCAGACTTGGCTTTGCATAGCCAGGGGAAGTGGCAGACACCAACAGAGATATGAGCTGAGACCGCCCCTGCTGTAGAGCAGTCTTAGGCAAGAGGAGGCTCCAAGAAGGCAGAATACCCCTGCCCTACAACTCACAAAACCAGAGGCCATAGCACATAAACCTAGATCCCAACTCAAGAAACTTGGGAAAGAGCCCCCTGAGCCTCAGAAAGAGAGATCCAGTTCAGAAACCAGGGTGGGGAAACACAATGAAAAATAATTGTAAGAAGCTTTCAAGGACAATTGACTCATGTTACGGAGACAGGGAAGACCAAATTACCAATTCAGAAGAGAACAGCACAGACACTACATCCATATCTGACACCCCAAAAGGAAAACTGAACTGGTCTCCAGACCAAAAATAGTTCCTGAAAGAACTCAAGGAGGAATTTAAAAACCAAATTAGGGAGGTAAAAGAAAAAATGGAAAAAAAATGAAAAAAAATTCATTGAGGAAATCAAATCTCTAAAAGGTAAAATCATGGAATTGGTTAAGGAAATTCAGAATACAAATGGAGAAAATGTCTCATTGAAAAGTAAAATCAAACAAATGGAAAAAGAAATAGAGAAGACAAAGAAAAAAAACATTAAAAATTAGAACTGGGCAAGTAGAAGCTAATGACTCTATGAGAAATCAAGAATCAGTCAAACACAACCTAAAAATGAAAAAAATAGAAGAAAACATGAAATATCTCATTGGAGAAACAGGCGACGTGAAAAACAGATCCAAGAGAGACAGTCTAAGAATTATTGGTCTACCTGAAAGCTATAATGAAAAAAAGAACCTGAACAATATCTTCCATGAAATCCTTAAAGAAAATTGCCCAGAGGTCCTAAAACCAGAGGATAAAACTGTCATCGAAAGAATCCATTGATCATCCCTGGAAAACAATCCCAAATTGATAAGTGCCAGAAATATTATAGCCAAATTCCAGAACTACCAGGTCAAAAAGAAAATATTGCAAGCAGCTAGAAAGACACAATTCAAATATCACGGAAGTACAGTCATGATCACACAGGATCTTTTACCTTCTACATTAAATGTCAGGAGAAATTGGAATACAACATTCTGAAAGGCAAAGGAGCTTAGAGTACAACAAAGGATCAACTACTGTAGCATGAAAGCAGAATTTATGATTTCAAAGAGAATCATATATATGTCTGCATGGGTCAGAACCACAGGATATAAGGAATTCTCTAAGTAGAAGGCAGAAGAATTAAAGCATTTATTCAAGCTCCAAAGTAGCAGACCCACAAACCGGCATCCCCATTTTGATATCTTGGTCAAAAGCTTCCAAGCCCAATAAGTCTGCCTCACAAGAGTAACCAGGAGGCCACAGAAAAAATGTGATGGCATTAAACCAACTGTGATGGTAAGCAAAATGGGCTCCTTAGCACTTAGTTCAACAAGTGCCCTTGAAGAGTGGCTTTTGTTCCCTTCGAGTAATTCATTGTGTTTTACTGAGTCTTACTAAGTGCTAAGTCCCAGGACCAAACCCTGTTAGGTATAAATCCTATGTGGGTGTGGATTGGCAACTAAGGTGGGACCCAAGTGGGGCTAACTCCAGGGAGAGCCTAGTTTACATGTCTGTGACAGCAGAGGCTCTTAGACCACGTGTGTTTGTCTCCTCTTTGTGACGATTTTAGGTCAGGTGGTTGAGTTGCATGTGTGACTCACCCCTGACACTGAAAAAGATATAAAACCAGGGCTTGGCCTCCTCTTCCTTGGAGCTCATTCCCTCAGCAGTGGTGGCTCATGTGACTCTGGGCCAGCCCTTGTTCTGAGCTCCCAGGCTGAACCTAGATGTTGGTAACTATGAATTGTATTTGGTCTGTCTGTTGATGTTTGTACTTTGTTTGTAATTTGTTCTGAAGTTCAGGGTGCTGACTTTTTTTCCCTGAAATATGTGAATGATATTTGTATGCTGAATTAAAGTAAGCTTGTCAACCCCTTCACCTTGCTTTCCTTAGTTAAGCAGATCAAAAGAACCTGTGCTGTTGGAAGCTTTCTGGGTGCTGGCTGTGGGTGGATCTTTCACCCCCATAGAAGCTGCTAGCTGGATTGTGGAAACAACTACCCAGCAAAACTGAGTATAATTTTCCGGGCAAGGAGATGGACATTCAATGAAATAAGGGAATTCCAGACCTTCCTGATGAAAAAGCCAGAGCTCAATGGAAAATCTGATTTCCAAATACAAAAGTCAAGAGAGACATAAAAAGGTAAATAGGGAAAAAATCCTAGTTAATAAATAAAGCTAATTAATTATATCAATAAATAGGATTACTTTGTTTTATATATGTTTGATATATTATATTTGTATATATATATGCATACATATATATATATATATATACATATATCTGGAAAATGGTATACTTATTATGAAAATTGAAAGGGATATTCATAGACCGTGGATGTCATTATAAAAAAATTGATACAATGATAAAGAATATAATTATGGAGATAAAAAGTGATAGTTGTGGGAAAAGCGGTAAGGAGGTAGCAGAAAAAGGTAAATCGCATCACACGAAGAGGCACAAAAACATATTATAGTAGAGGGAAAGAAGGGAGGGAGAAGAGCAGTTGGCTCAAGATGGGAATAACATACCCTGGTAAGTATAGAAATATAACTTGTCCTACAGGCAGTAGGAGGGGAAAGGGGGAAAAAAGAGAGGGGGGTGGTAAGAAAGGAGGAAAGAAGTGGAAAGTGGAAATCAGGAAGAAAAGGGAGGGGAATCAAGAGGGAGGTTAAAATGAGGAAGCTGGAAATCAAAAGCAAAACTTCGTTGAGGAGTGTAAGGGGAAAGTGAGAAATAAAAGCAAAAACAGGGGAGAAATAGGATGGAGAAAAAGACACAGGTAGTAATCATAACTGTGAATGTAAATGGGATGAACTCTCCAATAAAACGGAAATGGATAGGAGAATGGATTAAATACTATAATCCTACAATATGCTGTTTACAAGAAACACATTTGAAACAGGGGGATACAAAGAGGGTAAAGGTAAAAGGCTGGAGTAGAATATATTTGCTTCAGTTAAAGGAATAAAAGAATGGGTAGCAATCCTAATCTCACACAAAGCAAAAGTAAAGATAGATATAATTAAAAGAGATAAGGAAGGACACTGCATCCTGCTAAAAGGCACCATAAACAATAAAGTAATATCATTATTTATCATATATGCACCAAGTGGTGTAGCAGGCAAATTCTTAGAGGAGAATTAAGGGAGTTACAGGAAGAAATAGACAGCAAAACCATACTAGGGGGACCTCAACCTCCATCTCTCTGAACCTGATAAATCTAACCTCAAAATAAACAAGAAAGAAGTAAGGAGTATAAACAGAATTTTAGAAAAGGCAAACACGATAGACCTCTGGAGAAAACTGAATGCGGAAAAAAAGGGATATACATTTTTCTCAGAGGTAGATGGCACATACTCAAAAATTGATCCTGTAATAGGGCATAAAAACCTCACAATCCAGGGAAGAAAGGCCAAAGTGAAAGCATCCTTTTCAGATTATGATTCAATAAAAATTGTTTGTAATAAATAACCATGGAAAAATAAGATAAAAATGATTGGAAACTAAATAATCTAATTCCAAAGAATGAATGGGCCAAAGAACAAATCAGAGAAACAATTATTAACTTCATTCAAGAGAATGACAATAACGAGACAAGATACCAAAACTTATGTGATGCAGCAAAAGCAGTTTTAGGGGAGGTTTTATATCTCTAAATGGTTACATGAATAAAATAGAGAAAAAGGAGATCAATGAATTGCTCTTGCAACTGAAAAAGCTAGAAAAAAAAATTGGAAATCTCCAATTAAATACCAAATTAGCAATACTGAAAATCAAAGGAGAGATTAATAAAATTGAAACCAAGAAAACTATTGAATTGATAAATAAACCCCAGACCTGATTTTATGAAAAAAAATAGATAAAATTGATAAACCTTTGGTCAATTTGATTAAAAAAATGAAAAAAAAATCAAATTACCAGTATCAAAAATGAAAAAGGTGAATTCCCCTATAATGAAGAGGAAATTAAAACAATAATTAGGAATTATTTTCCCCAATGGTATGCCCATTAATTTGACAACCATAGCGATATGGATGAATATATACAAAATATAAAATACCCAGGTTAAAAGGAGAGGAAGTAAAATTCCTAAATAAACCCATCTCAGAAAAAAATGAGCAAGCCATCAATGAACTCCCTAGGAAAAAAATTTCTAGGGCCAGATGGTTTTACATGTGAATTTTATCAAACGTTCAAAGAACAACTAAGTCCTAAACTTTATAGAGTCTTTGGGAAAATACTTGAAGGAGTCCTAACAAATTCTTTCCATGACACAAATATAATACTAATACCCAAACCAGGAAGAGACAAAAAAGAGAAACAAAATTATGGACCAATTTCCCTAATGAACATTGATGCAAAAATTTTAAATAAAATATTAACAAAAATATTGCAGCAACTTATTGGGAGAATAATAGACTACAACCAGACAGGATTTATTCCAGGAATGCAAAGCTGGTTCAATATTAGGAAAACTATCAGCATAATTGTTCATATGAACAACAAAAATAGCAGAAACCATATGATCATTTCAATAGATGCAGAAAAAGCCTTTGACAAAATACAACACCCATTCCTATTAAAAACACTAGAAAGCGTGGGAATAAATGGAGTCTTCCTTAAAATAATAAAAAAACATCTACCTAAAACCATTGACAAACATTATTTGGAATGGGAATAAGCTAGATGCATTCCCAATAAGATCAGGGGTGAAACAAGGATGTCCATTATCACCCTTGCTATTCAATTTGGTGCTACAAAGGTTAGTATTAGCAATAAGAGAAGAAAAAGAAATTGAAGGAATTAGAATAGGTAAAAAGGAAACTAAATTACCACTTTTTGCAGATGATATGATGATTTACTTAGAGAATCCTAGAGAATCAAGTAAAAATTACTTGAAATAATAAACAACTTTAGCAAAGCTGCAGGATATAAAATAACCCCACATAAATCCTCAGCATTCCTATACATTACTAAAAAAGCCCAACAGAAAGAGATAGAAAGAGAAATTCAATTTAAAGTTACTGTAGATACTATAAAATATTTGGGAGTCTATCTGCCAAGACAAACCCAGGGCTTATATCAACATAATTATGAAATACTTTTCATGCGAATAAAGTCAGATCTAAATAAATGTAAAAATATCAGTTCCTCATGGTTAGGTCAAGCTAACATAATAAAAATGACAATTTTATTTAAAATAATTTATTTATTCAGTTCCATAACAATTGAACTAACAAAAATTATTTTACAGAGCTGGATAAAATAATAGCAAAATTTATATGGAAGAATAAGAGGTCTAGAATACATAGGGTATTAATGAAAAGAAATGCTAGGGAAGGTGGACTATGCATACCATACATTAAACTTCACTATAAAGTAGCAGTAACCAGAACTACTTGGTACTGGCTAAGAACCAGAGCCGTGGATCAGTGGAATAGGATAGGTACATAAGATGCAGTATTCAATGACTATAGCAATCTACTCTTTGATAAACCCAAAGAATCCAGCTTCTGGGCTAAGAATTCATTATTTCACAAAAATGCTGGGAAAATTGGAAAATGGTAGGGCAGAAACTGGGCATAGACCAATATCTTACACGATATACCAAAACAAAGTCAAAATGGTTTCAGGATTTAGGAATAAATTCTGATACTATAAGCAATCTGGGAAAGCAAGGAATAGCTTATCTATCATATCTGATTAAGGCCCCTTCATACTTTAATTTAATTTTTCAGCTTCAACATTGATTAAACACCCAAAAATGCAAAGGGAAGTAGAGGTAGCATTAAAACATATTGACAATATACTCACATGAGAAAAGTGAGAAATCAGAGGACATAATCTTATTGGGAAGTGTTTGGATAAAAAATGTAGAGTATAATAAAAGTGCTTATGTGTTTGGGATACATTATTGATCAACAGGATTTAAAGAGAAAATAGATGATGAGTTTGGAAAATAGATGATAACTCTGATATGGAGGCATGATATAGTAGTCATGGGGGTCTTTAATTATTTTGACATCTACTAGAGTACTCTCTAAGCCCAAAACATAGCACGCAAGAACTTTTTGACATGCTTTAATGATAGCCTAATACCTCAAAGGTAGAGGAATCAACGAAAGGAAATTCTAATTTTGATTCTCATGACAGAGAGGAACGTTTTTTAGGGTGGTAATGTTGGGAACCTTGGATTTGTTTAGAGGAGATTAAAAGTGGGCACTACCTAACATTCATTGTAAAAGTTTGGGAGAACAGATTTCGAAATGTTGAGCACAAGAGGGACAGAAATCTATCAAGGATGAAATTTTAGAGACACAAAGGGAATCAATTCCAATGAAAGAGAAAAATGGAAGTTGTCTGAAGAGAACACGGTGAGTACATATGAAATATGTCAACCAACAATATTCAAAGTTATTTGTAGAAGGTTAAAGTAAGTGAAGGTAACAAAGGATGAAGACAAAAGTCCTATGGTCCTATTAAAAAAAAGCGTGAAGAGTGTTTAAGCTCAGAATGAACTGCAGTAAATACGAAAGCCATAGACAACATATAGTTTCAGAGTATTTTTTTTTTGGGCAGGGGAGTTTTTTGGTGTATGTATATTAAGCATAAGAGGAGGTTCAGAGAAGGGGCAGAGACACTGCTGGAGGTACAAAAGATGATGAAAATTGAGGCCTGATAAAAAGCAGGATTGGTCAAATGTTAATTTACCTTGCATTGCTCTGCCAAGGACAACTTTTTTTTACACTGGGAAGGACAGAAACAAATGGCAAACATATAGTTGATATCCAGGAAAAGTAGCAAGACACTTATCTTTCTTTCTTAACAGGCAATAAAGGAAACTATTTGCAGCTATTTTGTCCAATTATGTGCCAACAAAACTATTAACTTAAATGAAATGGATCAATACATCACTAAATACAAAATATCCATATTAACAGAAAAAGAAATGATGAATTTAAACATTTTATCTCAAGAAAAGAAACTGAACAAACCACATGTAAGCTCCTAAAGAAAGAACCACACATGGATATACAACCGAAAAAACAATGAGTCCCAACATTATTGTTAGCAAAAACAAAGAAGGCATCCTATGAAACTCACCTACTATGCAAGGGGGAGGGGGAGACAGAGAAAGAGAAAGAGTGAAAGAGACAGAGATACAGACACTGAGAGACAGTGTCCTGACTCCCAGAGTCAGAGAAAGAAGAGAAAAAAAAATAGAAAAACTATAATGAACACTGCTGTAAAAGATATCAAAGTAAAAAACGTTCTTCATTGAATCCTATTGCCCATTGTGCCCCCAGTGACTGCCTGCCTTCCTCATCTTCTCCTCCTAGGTTCAGCTTGGCTAGAAAACCAGGATTCTTACCTGGATGACACCCAGTTCAATCCCCTTATTTTGTAGATGAGGATGTTGAGGCCCAAAGAGGGCAAAGGTCACAAGATCCCAACAGCACATAAGTAGGAAGCAGGTGAGGCAGAATATCAGCCCATATCTAGGGTTCCACATTCTGGCCTCTTGCCACTATCCTACCATTAACTGCTTCCTTTTTATCAGTATCCAAAGAAAGGTCTTGGGGACAGGGTACATCATCTCCTACAATGGATTACTATCATTTTTCTGAAGAAAGGGGCTGGGGTAAAGGTTCCAAAGTAGGGTCTCTTTAGCTAGGCCCTTCACTCTGGAGCTCATATCAACCTCCCTAACAAGGGACCCTCCCCCTAATTTAGGGTCCTCAAAGGTGTCCCCGTCTAGGTCTAACTTCAGCTCCCAAGGGCTGGCTCTTAAGTGCTGCGCATATCCCATGGAAAGCCTTGGCCAAGAGACCAAACATACACAAAGTAAACACTGCCCCAGCCCTGGCCGCACAATGATTTTTATTCTTAGCTTTAGGTTTTTGGCGTCTCCAAAATGAGAAACGTTTACAGAAGAGGAGGGAAAAAGGGGCAAGGTTGGGTTCAATCCCTCAACCCCCGGGGCCACGAGAAATAAACTTCGTTCGGAGAAATTGGGGTTGACGGTTGGTCCTCGCTCCTCTGCAGATGGGCGGGTGAGGACAGGCTTCAACACAAGGGAAAGGCCGCTCGTTTTTTTAGTTTCTCAATGCACCCTACAAATCATCTTCAGACTGTGGGCTTGTAACCTCATTGTACCCCTCAAGGAAGCCGGCGAAAGTCTTGCTTACGTAAGTCCCAAAATAGATGAAAGTAATCACAACACTAAGTACCCGGACAAGTCCAAAAGGCATAGTGACTGGTGGGGGCATGATGGCTCCGCTGGGTTTGGAGATGTGGGATCGTGAAGTGACCCAGTTCTGCCCAGGATGGCTCCAGTGCTTCAGCAGGCCCTGCCCAGGCCGGACAGCCCCGCTCTGCGCAGGCGCCACAGCCAACCTGAGAGCAACTCCCAGCCACATTTTCCTGCCTGCACTGTTCTGAAGGTGTTGGGGCAAAAGAGGTTAGTCAGCAATTCTCGCGATAGCCCCGGGTCCGAATCCCGCGCAGACCAAGCGTTGGCCATAGGTGAGGCTCCTTTAATAGTCATTTTCAGTACTGAGAAATGAATAGATGCTCAACTTGGCAATGTGCTCTTTGTAAACAAAATGGAGCTTGACTCTTCAAATTGCTTCTTTAACTAAAGTGCTGTTGTCAGCAGAAATTTAGTGAGTAGACCATGGGAGTATATGGATCAACTTACCTACTTCTCCTCTTTCTCCTCCAAAACCACATTGGGTTAGCAGTAGGTCTATGATGAGTAGGATGTAGGGCCAGTGACTTGCACCTGTTGTCATTACACACCCTGGCTAATTGTCTGGGAAACACTTTTGTCCGATCCCTGGAGAAATCTGCATTGTAGTATGGGTATTGGGGGGAGCAAGTAATGGAAAGTCAATGAGGTGAGGGGAAGGTGGCTCCTAAGGAAAGTCAGCGAGCCTCACAAAGTAAGTTCTGTTGTGGCAAAGAGATGTAGCAGTGCATTTTTTTTTCTTTTCTTGACATCACTAATGCTATTTTAGAGTAAACTTCCATTTCAGGGTAAACAACCAATCACAACCAACTCAATCTTTACACAAGATCAATGGGGATTTTGGAAACCACCATTTCTCTCATCCTGAGGCCACGATTACACTAACAGAAACACTCAGACCAGCTATCCCAACATTCCCCAGCAAACAACTTTAAAATAATCCCTCAAATCAACTTCTGGACTGGCAGAGCCAATCAAAGGTCACATTGAGAAATCTTTCCAACCCAATACAACTTAGGAGGTAGGAAAGGGAGATTTGTGACATGAGTATGGATTAAACACCAGTAGAGGAATTAGGTGGTGGTGACAAAAGTAAAAGCAATGTCAGGAACTCTCAAATCAGAGATAGTAAGGGGACATGGCTATTGAAAAGAGATTACAGTGGGCCCCTGTGCTAGCACTGGACACAAGAAGAGTGTTTCGCAACTGCATTGCCTATACCCACTTTTAGGACATAGTTCAATGGCAAAGAGGAGCAAATTCATTCAAGAGGGATTGGGAGTTCTGATGGACAACTGTTTGGAAACTTCATTGTGTATAGCCACTTTTAAGGGTGGAGAGGAGAAATATTAGTCAAGAGGGAATGGAAGTACTGAAGGGCACCGTAACTTCTATCCCCAAGAAATCAGGGACACTAAAGAACAATATTGTATTCACTCCTAAGAGAGGAAGAAAACTGAGGATCAGTATTGATTGCAATCCACAAGGATTAAGGGACCTTCCTAGGTAGTGGCCAGAATGGAGAACAAGGAAGCAGTGACCATATCTCTCCACAGATCACACCACTTTGGAAGAACCCCAAACTTCCAAAACCCCAGAACTGGCTCTGAAAACAGAAGTGCAAAAAAACAAACCAAACCAAAACAAACAAACAAACAAAAACCATGAAGCTTCAGATAGTGCCCTGTCTCCCACACATACACCAGTAACAGGGCCCAACATTAACATAAAGTTACAAACCAAGAAATAGGTTGGATAAATGAGTGAACAAACAAAATTTGAACATGAAAAGCTGATACGGTGCCAGAAAAGATCAAGACACAGCAACAGTGTAGTCAAAATAACTACAAGTATACAGTGAAGTAAAAATAGTTATAACCAAAGCCTCAAAGTAAAAGTGAGAACTGAATATAAACCCAACAAGAATTCCTGGAAGAGCTCAAAAATTATTTTCAAAATCAAACAAGAATGATAAAAAATTGGTAAAAAAAAAATGAAAGCAAAGGAAGACTAATATGAAAAGGCAATTAAAAGTTTGGTAAATGTTGCAACAATTTGGCTAGTAGCTGCTATGGGGATGAAATCAATGTTGAAGATGAAAAATTAAATTAAAGTTTGAAGGAGCCTTATGGAGGTTATCATGGAGGGGGTGGTAGGTTAATTTTACCTAATCCCAAATCTCAAATCTCAAGAAAATTTTCAGTTCAGAATGTATCAGTGTTAGAGTCTACTAGTGAAGAGTGATGCTTCAGGCTGGATTTCACTATTTATTGAAATAATGAAATAGGATTGTAAGAAGATGGTAGCATTTTAGGACCTAGGGTATCCCGAGTACCCCTCCCCCACAAAACATTAAGTAAAGCTCCAAAAATTAACTAGGAAAAATAATGATAAAGAAAACCAAAGTCAGTTAGAAACTCCTTTCTCCATCCCAGGATGTTACCAGACTATCAGAAGTCTGAGGAAACCCTGAGCCAAAATAAGCCTGAGTAGGCAAAAGGCAATAACCAGCCTCCCACTGCAGGAAGTAGGGCCATAGGTGAACGAAGAGGTCAGGTTCAACATGAGATAGGTCCTAAGTATCATCCAGGAAGTCTAAGTCTAAACAACAGTAGGGGATAAAGCCAGACAAAAACCAGAGAATGTGGGGCTTACCCACACCACAAAGCAGTATAAGAGAAGTGCTTGATTGAAGCACAATCCAGAAATTGGTGAGGTATACAAACAAATGTGTGGCATGGAGTTGGGGGAGAGGAAAGAAAACAAAAAGCTAACAGTAGGAAGATGGTGGATATTGCAAAGCTACTCTGAGATCCTCCAATTAAGGAGAAGGGTCAAGTCAGCCATCTGTTTCCCACCTAGCTGAAGAACTTCATCATGCTCTTATTATCCCCTTACTTGCCCCCCTTCCTCCTCCCACTGCTTCCCACTTTTTAGCTTTTATTGTGTTATCTTTTCCCATTATATTGTGAAATCCTTGATAGCCAGGACTGTCTTTTTCCCTTCTTTGTTGACCCAGCATTTAGGAGAATGCCTATTACTAAGTAGGTCTTTATTTAATGTTTATTTACTGACTCACTGAAACACCTGAGAGAAGCCCAAAGGGGAAACTCAGAAGAGTAGAGCATTTCCATAAATCCAAAGGGAGGAACAGATGAAAAATATGCTGGCAACAAGGACTATAAGAGCATCTGCAAGAAACAAAACAGGAGATAAAAAATGGCAGGGGAAATAAAATCTTAAAACAAATAGTGGTAAATCAACACAAGAATTGATTCCTCTAAAAATTATAATGAGCCAAACAGAAAATGATTCTTAAGTGGCAACTAAACTGGAAACAGATAAAAAAAACATAATGAAGAATTATCAAAGTATCTGAAAATTTTGACTAAAAATACAGATATTGTATTTCAAGAAATCATAAATTAAAACTTTCCAGATCTCTTAAAATCATAGGGCAAAGTAAAAATTGAAAGAATTTACAAGTCATTTAAAATCTCAAAGCTAAAACTTTCAAGAATTTCAAAGCCAAAATCAAGAGCTTCTAGGTCAAAGAAAAAATGCCACAAGCAGAATTCAATTACCAAAGACCCATAGTCAGGATAATATCAGAATCAGTAACTGCTATTATTTAAAAATCTAAATCTTGGAATATGGTTATCCAAAAGGCAAAAGACAAAGGCTTATAACAAAGAATAATAGACCTGGCAAAACTGAACATGATAATGCAGGACAAAAATGGATCTTCATTGAAAAAGAGTATTTCCAAGCATTTCTTATGAAAAGGCTAGGCTGATCAGAGTGTTAAATGAAAATAGAGCCAAATGAAAGACCTGTAATAATGATCTTGCTAGAAGCTACTGTGGCTGTGAAGACCAATAACACCAGCATGCAGAAGGGCTGCTAAAAAAAGGTTCTTTGATCTGCTTTTCTAAGGAAAGCAACTTTAAGGGGTTACCAATCTCACTTTAACCAAACATACATATATCATTCACTTAGTTCAGGAGGAAAATCCAACACCCTGAACTTAAGAGCAAATACAAATAGAAATTACAAACAGAAAATATCAAATAGCACAATTCAACAGACAGGCTTTGTTTAATCCAGATATCACATACACAGTTACCAGAAAGAAAAGTGCCAACATCTAGGTTTTCTTCAAAGCTGGGGAGCTCCAGCGGCTATCCAGAGTCTCCACATCAACACTTCCAGTGAGTGAGAATCCCAAATGAAATACTGAACTCTGAGTTTATACACACTTCTTAGGGCCTGAGGGCTTCATGCCTAATCAGCACAAGGGAGTGAGCCTGGGGCTTTGCACCTGGTAAGACTTAATCAAAGTACTTGATTACTTTAGCATTCTAAAAGAAAAAAAAAACCAGTAAAAAAAAGCCCCACTTTAATTAATATTACAACACCAAGCTAGGCAAATCTCATCATTTGGAAGGGACATTATGACAATGAATTCTTCCTATGCTAAAACTGAGGGAAAAAAGAAATCTCAGATCTTCAAGGGTTGTAAAGTTAAATATCAAACTGGAAATCCTAAAAAAGTGAGACAAATAAAATAGAATCTAAGAAAGACTTTACATTTATAAATAAAACTAGGACTTGGTTTTTATGGGGGAAAATCCAGTAAAATAGACAAACCACTGGTTAATGATTAAAAAAGAAAAGAAAACCAAACCACTAATATGAAAAATGAAAAGGGTACATGTACTAATGTACCTAATGTACTAATGTACATGAAATCAAAGCAATTATTAGGAGTTATTTTGCCCAATTAAATGCCAATGAATTGAATAATTTAAATGAAATGGAAGAATACTTATAAAAACATAAAGTACTTACATTAACAAAAGAAGAAATAGAAAAAAATAAACCTGTCTTAGAAAAAGAAACTGAACAGGCCATAAATGAGCTTATTAAGAAAAAAAGCATCAGAAACAGGTGGATATACAAGTGAAATTTACCTAACATTTAAAGATTAATGAATTCCAATATTAAATAAATTATGTGGAAAAAGAGGCAAAGAAGTCCTACCAAAGTCCTTTTAGAAAATAAGTATGTTGTTGATACCTAAAAAAGGAAGAACAAAAACAGAAAGTTATAGACCAATCTCATTAATGAATTTGATGTAAAAATCCTAAATAAAGTACTTGCCAGGGGATTACAATATATCACTAATATTATATGTTGTGACCAAGTGGGATTCATACTAGGGATGTAGGGATGGTTCAACATAAAGAAAACTATTAATGTAATTGATCATATCAATCAATATCAATAAGTTCAGAAAAAAGGTTTTGACAAAATATAACACTGATTCCTATTAAAAAAACAAACTTGAAAGCATAGGCATAAATTATTTTTTCCCTTAAAATGATAAGAAGTATCTACCTAAAACTATGAGCAAGAATTATTTGTAATAGCGATAAGTTAAAAGCCTTTCCAACAAAATCAAGAGTGAAATAAGAATGCCCATTATCACTAATATTATTAATATTCTATTAGACGTGGTGGCAGTGTTGATAAGAAAAAGAAATAGAATGAATCAGAATGCACAATTAGGTAATAAAACTGTCTCTTTTTGCAGACACCATGATGACATACTTAGAAAATCCTAGAGTCAAATAAAAAATTAAATCAAACGATAATATTAGCAAAGTAACAGGATATAAAATAAACCCACATAAATCATCGTCATTTCTATATATCATTAACAAAACCTTACAAGAAAAAATAGTAAAATATACTCCATTTAAAATAATTATAGACTGTATAAAACACCTGCGAGTATACCAGCCAAGACAAACCCAGGAACTACATGGACATAATTATAAAACACTTTTTACATAAATAAAGTCAGATTTAAATAATTAGAGAAATATTAATTGCTCATGGGTGGACAGAGTCAATATAATGAAAATAACAATTCTATGTAATCTATTCAATGCCATCCCAGTTAAATTAAAAAAATATTATTTTATTGAGCTAGAAATAAATAAAATTCATTTGGAATACCAAAAGTTCAAGAATATCAAAGGAATTCATGAAAAAAATTAAGATGAAAGATAAGTAGTACCAGATCTTTAACTATATTATAAAGCAGTAATTATCAAAACTGTCTGGCTAAGAAAAAGAAAGGTGGATCAGTCGAACAGAATAGTCATACATACACAACAGGTAATGATTATAGTAACCTTTTGTTTGATAAATGTAAAGATTTAAGCTTCGGAGATAAGCATTCAGTATTTGGTTAAAAAAATATTGGGCAACCGGAAAGCTGATTGGAACAATTTGGGTACAGACCAATCTCTTATACCATTTATCAATATATAGTCAAAATGGAAACATGATATAGAAATAAAGGGGAATACAAGAAAATTAGAAGAACAAGGGAACATATTATCTATCAGACTTATGGAAAGGAAAAGAATTTATGAACAAATGGGACAGATAATATTGTGGGATACGCAATTAATAATTTTGGTTATGTTAAATTACAAAGTTTTTGTGCAAATAAAACCAATGTAGCCAAGATTAGAAGTAAAGTAGAAAAACAGGGGAAACCTTTATGAACAATTTATCAAATATATGTCTCATATCTCAAACATAGAGAGAATTGTATTAAATTTATAAGAATGTGAGCCATTCTCCAACTGAAAAATGGTCATGGGGGTGGAACCAAGATGGCCACATGAAAACAGCGTCTTACCTGAGCTCTCTCACAAGTTCTGTCAAATTCCTATAAAAAATGAATTTGAGCAGATTTGAGAGAGATAGAAACCGGGAGAAGTCTGAGTGGGGCAAATTTCCCAGCCAGGAGAGACTGAAAGGCTGAAGGAACGAATCTGTAGGCTAGGAGAGCACTTGGCGTACAGAGCTGCTCCAGACTGGACCAAAGCAGAAGCGGCTGGCTGGAAAACACACTTGGGAGACAAGCTGGGAGAAAGCTGGGCACCCAAAACCAGTGGAGATCCCCAGATCTCCCAACACAGGACGGCACTCTGTGGAAGCAATGAGAGGCAGCACAATGCCAGCGAACCTTGAGATACCAACTCCTGAGGCTTGCAGCCCAAAGGTTTGAAATGCTTCTTGAACTTTGGGGAGACATAATGGCCAGGTAAATGGCTCTAAGACCTCCCCTCCCCACGCAGAGAATTCCTCAGTAGGGGGAAGGTGTAAGGGGCTCTTGAGAGCCTGATGAGATTGGGAGCTGAGGCCCAAGGACAGTTCCGTGGGAAATAGGAATTATCTGGGACTACACAGTCTGGCTCAGCTCCTCCTCCTCTGATAAGGCAGGCTGTGAACAGCACATGCCCCCCTTTCCAACACGAGTTGTCCACAAGTTGTGATGCATGACCCTGAGGCTCCTGATAGGCTTAGAGGATCGTGCACAAGCTTGCTTGCACCCAGATATGAAGGCTAGTACTGCATAAAAATCCTACTTGTTGTAACAATAAATGGAGTTGCCCACCATCTTGCCTCCTGCCTCGTTCATTGTCCATGAGATTCTTCCCTCCTGCTGGTCAGGAGCAGGAGGTGGGTTGTAGAGACCCCCAACAAGTGGTGTCCAACGTGGGGTGAGGCGTGTGGCCACTCACATCCCCCACATCCCCAGGGTGCCCAATTAGGAGCACGGCACAGAGGAAGTGCTCTC
>CM053623.1:253455982-253471531 GCA_028646595.1 Phalanger gymnotis
GGTTTATTGCTAAGTCAAAGAATATGCACAGTTTTATTGCCCTTAGGGCATAGTTCCAAATTTCTTTCCAGAATCCTTGGATCAGTTCTCAACTACACCAACAATACACTACTGTTTCAATTTTCCCATATCTTCTCCAGTATTTATCATTTCCCTGTTTTTTCATGTTAATAAACCTGGTAGGTGTGATGTGGTATCTCAGAGTTCTTTTGATTTTCATTTTATCTAATCAATAGTGATATAGAGCATTTTTGCATTTGAATATAGGTAGCTTTAATTTCTCCATCTGAAAACTGCCTATTCATATCCTTTGACAATTTACCAATTGAGGAATGACTTGTGCTCTTATAAATTTGACTCAGTTCTCTATATACCAAAGAAATGAAGCCTTGATCAGAGACACTAGCTGACAAAATTGTTTCCAAGTTTGCTGCTTCCCTTCTAATCTTGGTTGCATTGGCTTTGTTTGTGCACAAAACTTTTCAATTTAATCTAAACAAAAGGATTCATTTTGTATTTCATAATACTCTCCATTTATTGTTTCATTATAGCTTCTTCCTTTCTCCATATTTCTGACAGTGTAAGAAGTTGGTTTATGCCTAGTTTCTGCCATACTATGTTCCAATTTTGCCAGTTTTGGTCAAATAGTGAATATTTATACCAGAAGCTAGAGTCTTGGGGTTTATCAAACTACTATAGTTATTAACTATTGTGTCTTGTGTACCTAACCTATTTCACTGATCCACCACTCTATTTCTTAGCTAGGACCAAGTAGATTTGATGATTGCTGCTTTATAATGCAAGTTAAGATCTAGTACAGGTAAGGCACATTTCTTTTCAACATTTTCATTAATTTCATTGGTATTCTGGACCTTTAGTGCTTCTAGATGAATTTTGTTACTTTTTTCTAGGACAATAAAATAATTTTTGTCAGTCTGATTGGCATGGCAATGAATAAGTTAATTAATTTAGGTAGAATACTCATTTTTATTTCATTAGGCAGACATATCCATGAGTAACTGGTGTTTTGTATTTTTTTTTAATTATTTAGATCTGACTTCATTTGTGTGAAGTGTTTTGTAATTGTGTTCATATAGTTCTTGGATTTATTTTGGCAGGCAGGCTCCCCAATGTTTTATAATGTCTATAGTAAGTTCATTTATTTATTTATTCATTCATTCATTTATTCATTTATCTATCTATCTATTTATTTATCTATTTATTCATTCATTCATTCATTCATCTATCTATCCATCCATTCATTCATTCATTCATCCATCCATTTATTTATTTATTTATTTGTTTGTTTGTTTGTTTGTTTGTTTGTTTCAAGTAATTTTTTATTGATCCTCTAGGATTCTGTAAGTATACCATCATCTCATCTTCGAAGAATGAAAGCTTTGTTTCTTCATTGGGTATTCTAATTTCTTCAATTACTTTTTCTTCTCTTATTGCTAAAGCTAAAGTTTCTAGTACAGTATTGAATAACAGCGGCAATAATGGCCACTATTTTTCACCCCTGGTATTATTGGAAATGCTTCTAGTTTACTCCAATTACATATAATTCTTGCTGATGGTTTTAGATGGATGCTACTAATCATTTTAAGTAAAACTCCATTTATTCCTAGGTTCTCTAGTGTATTTAATAGAAATGAGTGCAGTATTTTGCTGAAAAATTTCTCTGCATGTATTGAAATAATCATATGATTTCTGTTAATTTAATTATTGATATGGTCAATTATGCTGAGGGTTTTTATATTATTGAACCATCCCTGCATTCCTGGTACAAATTCCACCTGATCATAGTGTAGAATATGCATGATAAGTTGCTGTAATCTCTTTGCTAATTTAAAAAGTGCATCTATATTTATTCGAGAAAGAGATCTTTTCTTTCTCTGTTTTGGTTCATCCCAGTTTTTTGTGAGCATTATATTTCCATCATAAAAATATTTTGATAGGACTCCTTCTTGAACTATTTTTAAAGCAATTAATACAATAATAGAAGTAATTACTGTTTAAATGATTGATACAATTCACTAATAAATCCATCTGGCCCTGGAGATTTTTTCTTAGGTAGTTCATTGATGGCTTGTTCATTTGCTCTTCTGTTAATCTGAGAAATTTATATTTTTGTAAATATTCATCCTTTTCACTAAGTTTGTCAGATTTAGTCACACAGATGGGCAAAATTGCTCCTAATTATTTTGGTGGGGGGTTCTGCCAAATACTTTGTATTTTTTAAAATTTCTAAATAACCAAATTCTTTAAACGTATTTTAGTTTTCAACATTAATTTCCACAATATTTTAAATTACAAATATTCTCCCTATCTCTACCCTCCCCCCACCCCAGGGTGATGTGTATTCTGATTACCCTTTTGTGCAGTTTGTCCTCTCTTCTATCAACCCACTCCCCTCCATTTCCTTCACTCTTACTTTCTTGTAGGGCAAGATAAATTTCTATATCCCATTGCCTATATATCTTATTTCCCAGTTTAATGTAAAAACATATATATATGTATATATATAAATTTTTCAACATGTTTTTAGAACTTTGAGCTCCAAATTTTCCCTCTTCTTCTCTCCCTACCCACCCTCCTTGAGAAGGCAAGTAATTCAATATAGGTTATACATATATCGTTATGCAAAACACTTCCATAATAGTCACGTTGAGAAAGACTAAGTATATTTCCCTCCATCCTATCCTGTCCCCTTTTATTCAGTTTTCTCCTTTGACCCTGTCCCTTTTCAAATGCATTTGCTTTTGACTACCTCCTCCCCCAATCTGCCCTCCCTTCTATTATCCCCGCCCCTTATCCTGTAGGGTAAGATACCCAACTGACCATGTATGTTCTTCCCTCCTTAAGACAAATCCAATTAGAGTAAGGTTCAATCATTCCCTCTCCCTTCCCACCTCTTCCCTCCCATTATAATAGCTTTTTTCTAGCAACTTTCACCTATCCCCTCTTCCCTTCCATTATGACAGTTTTTTCTTGCCACTTTTATGTGAGATAATTTACCCCATTTTATCTCCCCCTTTCTCTTTCCCCCAACATATTCCTCTCTCACCCCTTAATGTTATATTTTAGATATCATCCTTTAATATTTAACTTACTCTGTTCCCTCTGTCTATATACATGTATATTTCCTTCAACTACCCTAATACTGAGAAAGGTCTCATGAGTTACCAATATCATCTTTCCATGTAGGAATGTAAACAATACAATTAATCTTTAGTAAGTCCCTTATGATTTCTCTTTCCTGTTTACCTTTTCATGTTTCTCTTGATTCTTGTACTTGAAAGTCAAATTTTCTATTCAACTCTGATTATTTCATAAAGAATTCTTGAAAGTCCTTTATTTCATTGAAAATCCACATTTTGCCCTGAAGTGCTATAGTCAGTATTGATTGGTAGATTTTTGTTTTTAATGCCAGCTCCTTTGACCTCTAGAATATCATATCCCAAGCCCTTCGATCCCTTAATTTAGGTGTTGGATCTTGTGTTATCCTGATTGTGTTTCCACAATACTCAAATTGTTTCTTTCTGGCTGCTTGCAATAATTCCTCCTTAACCTGGGAACTCAAGAACTTGGCTGCGATATTCCTAGGAGTTTTCTTTTTTGGATCTTTTCTAGGGAGGCAATTGGTGGATTCTTTCAATTTCTATTTTACCCTCTGGCTCTAGAATATCAGGGCAGTTTTCCTTGATAATTTCTTGAAAGATGATGTCTAGGCCCTTTTTTTGATCACGGATTTCAAGTAGTCCAATGATTTTTAAATTGTTTCTTCTGGATGTGTTCTCCAGGTCAGTAGTTTTTCTAATGAGATATTTCACATTGTCTTCCATTTTTTCATTCTTTTAGCTCTGTCTTATAAGTTCTTTATTTCTCATCAAGTCACTAACTTCCACTTGCTCCATTTTAATTTTTATTACATTATTTTCCTCAGTGATCTTTTGACCTGTTTTTCCATCTGGCTAATAGTGCCTTTTAAGGCATTCTTCTTCTCATTGGTTTTTTGGAGCTCTTTTGCTACTCAATTTAGTCTATTTTTAAGGTGTTATTTTCTTCTGTATTTTTGAGGGCTCCTTTAGCAAGCGGTTGACTTGATTTTCTTGCATCACTTTCATTTCTCTTCCTAATTTTTCTTCTATTTCTCTTATTTGGTTTTCTTAATCCTTTTTGAGCTCTTCCATGGCCTGAGATCAAGTCACATTTTTCTTGGAGTCTTTTGATGTAGGATCTTTGAATTTGTTGACTTCTTCTGGCAGCATGTTTTGATCTTCTTTGTCACCAAAATAGGATTCTATAGTCTCAGTTCTTTTACACCTCCAGATCTTTTTCCCAGCCAATTACTTGACTTTTGATCATTTTGTCAGGGTATGACTGCTTTCAGAGTGGAGAGTGCACTGTCCCAAGCTTCAGGGGTTTTGTGCTGCTGTTTTCAGAGCTACTCTTTTTTCTGAGTTGATATGATGCTCCTCTCCTGGCCTGTGATCTCATCTGTGAGTGCAAGCATTCCTTACTGCCATGTAATTACCAGTAGGACTCCCTCTCTACAGCCACCACAGGCTCTGCCACTTCAGTGCTCCTCCTCCCACAAAGACTGCTAACCAAGACTGCCACCCAGATTCAAGCAGGGTAAAGGAAGAGAATCCTGCCTCAGCATCAGCAAAGATATCCCTGCACTCTGTCTCTGATCAGCTTCCTGATTCTCTCCACCATCTGTGTACCTGGAGCTGCAGAAGCAGCTGCCACCACTGTTGTTGCTGCTTCTGACCCTGCAGCCACCTTCACTGTCTTTGGGCTGGGTCTCAACTACATCCCTCTCTCATCCAGGTCCAAGTTTTTTCACTGACCTGCACAGCTTACTTTGGCATTTGTGAGTTGAGAAGGCTGGAAATTGCCCCTGCTGCCAGTGATTCAGTACCCTCAGGCCTGCTCCACCCATTCTACTCCAATCTGGTCTGTCCTGGTGCAGCCCATGCTGGGCTGCACTCAGCTCCCCACAAGGGATGATAGACCCTTCCCAGTTACCATCCAGGAAATCTTGTGCTGGAGACTCTGTCATGACATGGCTTCTGTAGGTCTAGAGTTTACTTAGAGTCATTTTGACAGTTTTGGAGGGATTTGAGGGAGAGGTCAAGTGAGTCCCTGTTTTCATACCACCATCTTGACTCTGTCTCCAATTCTTCTTTTTAAGGAATTGTTTTCTTTAGTTGGCTTTTGTACCTCTTTTTCCATTTCATCAATTCAAATTTTTAAGGAGTTGCTTTCTTCAGTGGATTCATTTTTACGTTTGGCCAATTGCATTTTTTAAGGAATTGTTTTCTTCAGTCAATTTTTGTCCTTCCTTTTCCAAGCTATTGACTCTCTCTTACATACCTCTCATTTCTATTCCCATTTTTTCTTCATCTCTTATTTGACTTTTACAATCCTTCTTTAGCTCTTCCAAGAAGCTTTTTTGGGCTTAAGACCAGTTCATATTCTCCTCTCAGGTTTCAGATGTATGTATTTTGACAATGCTTTCCTCTTCTGAGGCTGTGTTTTGATTTTTCCCATCACCGTAGTAACTCTCGATATTCAGTTTTTGTTTTTGCTTATTGTTCATCTTTTTGCCTATGTCCTTGCTTTTAAATTTGAGCTCTCCTGTTGGAGCACAAGGAGCACTGTCCCAAGCTCCTTATGCTGGGGGCCAGGGGCCTGGTTTCTGGCAGCTGAAGGTTGTCTGGATTTGGAAGTTTACCTGGTGCTGAACTGGGGTCCTAGTTGTGGTTTCTAATTTGTGCTGAGGGCAGGTGGGGGTTTTCTGCATTTCTCTGGAGGTGTACTGATACATGTGGAAGTCTGCTTGCTGAATTGACTGCCCTGGCAGGAGCCAAAGGATTTGCAGTAGAGTGCAGGGAGGTCCACTGCTAGAGAATGCCTGCACACTTGGTGGTTCTCCAAGGTGGAGTCTGACAGTTCCCCTATGTTAAGGCATGTGGGGGTCTCCTCTTTAGTGTTTGCCTGCTCCACCACTCTGGGGCTGAAGATTTCCAGCTGCTTTGCTGAGGTGGGGCTTGTTGTTTGTTGGCTGGGATGCCTTCCTTCCTGGACTGGGCTCCCCCTTTACCCATGTGAAATTGACCATTTTTGCCAATCTTCCAGATTTCCCAGGCTAAAGGACTACCCCATTTCACCTTTTCTTTGGTTCTGCTGTTCCAGGGTTTTTCCTGGGGCTCTATTTTCTGATTTTTTCAGTGGTAAGTAAGGGAGAGTGACAATGATTTATTGCTTACTCCACCATTTTGACTCCTGAAAGTCCTTGGATAATTTTACTATCAGAGTAGCACAGTCTTTCACAGTTATCTTCATACGGCATTGCTATTACTATGTACAATTTTCTCCTGGACTTTCTGGTTCACTTTGCATCAGTTCATACAAGTCTTCCCTGGTTTTCCTGAAACCATCTTACTTGTCATTTCTTATAATGCAATAGTATTTCTTCACAATCTTATAACACAACTTATTGAGCTATTCCCCAATTGATGGATATTCTCCCAACTTACATTTCTTTTCTACCACAAAAATAACAGTCATAAATAGTTTTTGTACAAACATTTCCTTTTCCCTTTTATTTGGTCTCTTTGGGATACAAACCAAGTAATGGCATTACTGGGTCAAAAGGTATGCAAAATTTTATACCATTTGTGCATAGTTACAAATTGTTCTCTCGAATGGTTGGACTAGTTCACAAAGCCACCAATAGTTCGTTTGTGTTCCACTTTTTCCATATCCTCTCCATTTTTCATTTTCCTTTTTTGTCGCATTAGCCCATCTGATTGGTATGACGCCATATCTCAGAACTGTTTTAACCTGAACCTCTCTAATCAGCAAGTATTTAAAACATTTTCTCCTGTTACTGTTGATAGCTTTAATTTTTTTTTCCTTCTGAAAACTGCCAGATCCTTTGGCCATTTATCAACTGAGGAATGGTTCTTATTTTTGTAAATTTGGCTCAGTTCCCTATATAGTGGAGATATTATATATGTATCAGAGAAACTTTCCATAAAATGTTTCCCAGTTTCCTGTCTTCCTTCCAATTTTGGCTGTATTAGCTTATTTTTGGCAAAAGCTTTTTAATTTCATGTAATCAAAATTATCCATTTTATATCTAGTAATGCTCCCTATTATCTAGTAATGCTCCCTATCTCTTATTTGGTCATAAATTCTTCTGTTATCCATAGATCTGTCAAGTACATTTTTCAGTGCTCCTCTAATTTATTTATGATATCACCCTTTGTATCTAAGTCATTTAACCATTTTGACCTTATCTTATGCTTGTTATGAGATATTGATATATACTTAGTTTTTGCCAAATTATTTCCAGTTTTCATAGCAGTTTTGTTTAAATAATGAGCTCTTACTCCCAAATCTTTATATTTGGGTTTATCAAACACTAGATTACTATGGTCATTCACTACTGTATATGTTATATCTTATCTACCACTCTGCTTCTTAGCCAGCACCTGATTGCTTTGACGATTTTCTTGTTTAGTCATTGCAGTGATATCCAACTCTTTGTGACCATATTTGGGGTTTTCTTGGCAAAGATACTGGACTAGTTTGCCATCCTTTTCCAGCTCATTTTACAGGTGAGGACATGGAGAAAAACAAAGTTAAGTAATTTGCTCAGGACCATACAGCTAGTATGTGTCTCAGACCAGATTTGAACTCAGGAAGAAAAGTCTTCCTGACTCCAGGCCCAGTGCTCTATCTGCTGTGACACCTATCTGCCTTCTGTTTTGATGGCTACAACTTTGTATTATAGTTTGAATTCTGATACTGCTGGGCAGCCTTTCTTCACATTTTTTTCTTCATTGATTCCTTTTATATTCTTGAAGTTTGGGGGTTTGGGTGGGTTTAGATAAATTCTGTTATTTTTTTCTATTTTTTACATGAATTCTGTTATTTTTTCTAGCTTTATAAAATAATTCTGTGGTAATTTCATTGGTATTGTAAATTATTGTAAGTAAATTAATTTAAATAGAGTTGTCTTTTTTATTATATTGTCTCAGCCTAGCCAGTAAAAAAGTTCTCTCCCGAAAACCTGCAGCACCTTATTCTACATACACATACCATCAGAAGAAAGACCATGCCTAAGGATCAAACATGGTGTCATACAAGGAATATATGTAAAGATTCGTGGAGGGGCAATTCATACATGTGATAACTTAAGGCTGTTGATGCCTTCCTGTCTTGTCTTTGCAATGATTTTTTAATGGGCCTGTTCCTGTTTAGGATCTTCTTTCTATTAGGATTAAATTTGAGTATTAAAAAATATCTCTGCTATTTCCCCCTAGATCCACATTTCTGTTTCTCCTCAAGACACTTTGTCTACCTCTACTTTTCTCAGTCATTTCATGGTCATTGCTGGTCATTATTACCCAATACCAGCTTCTAGGATTCATCATTTTGGAACTATCTGTTATAGGTCGTCTCAGCTCTATTTAACTTAGATCAAGTGCCTAGTAAATCTCTCATTGATCAAAGCAGATTGACAGTTATTTTTTTTTAGATATACCCAGAAGCTATGGACTAGGATACCTAGCTAACAGATATGGACAGATTGCACCCAGGTTAAGATTAAACTGCTGGAAGCTAAAATTACAGTTTTTTTTTGTCCCAATTATCTGACTCCAAGTTATATACATAGTCATCGTTCTCCAAACACCTGGTTTATACTCCTGCCTTTATTATGTAATTATGTGCAGAAATTCCTAGCTTTGGCCCTTCATTTCTGCAAGAGGAAAACTTCTCTGTTTCCTAACCTAATGAGTATTACAAATATCAGCTTTTATATCAGAGAAAAGGTTGAGATTATTAAAAGTGATACACGGCTTCTCAAGTACAATCCAGCCAGTTCTCATCTTAGTCAACTCTGGGTCCAGTTCTTTGCTAATGCGAATATACTTTTTATTTCTCTCTGTATTAATCTGTGTGCATCATTTTGTATCTATCTCCCCACCTCCACCCCCACCATACACATAATTACCAATAGACTAGATCAAATGTCTGCTAATAGTATGATATAACTATATCATGCCACTATATTATCTAAGTCATATGTGTTCTACTTGACTTTTCTCAATATATTACTAAACCTACCTAATTAAGGATTATTATAGGTTGTATTCTGTAAGCAGTTACTATCATTTGCAAACAGAAATGTTTACAGAATCTCACAACATAATTTAATCCAATCCAATCCAATTTAATTACAGAAACATTTATTAAGCACTTCTCTTTAATAAAAGACTGTGCTTGGCTCTGGAAATGCACGCATAAAAATAAAAAAAATCTTTTTCTCAGGGTACTTGCATTGTATTGGGAAGAGTTGGTAAGATGTGGCCTATTCAAAAGTAAATAAATACAGAGCAATTTAAGGATTATTAGTAAGATCTGGGAAGGGTGAAGCATGGATTAGCAAAGATTTCCAGAAAATTGTGGCAACTCTACTGAACCCTGAAGGAACTCAAGAACTATAAAAGACATAGGTAATAAAGGGTTGCATTCCAAGCATGGGTGAACAGGCTTTCCTCAGGCGCATGGAGAAGAGACTTAAAGGGAGTTCAGGTAACAGTTAGTAAGGCAGTCTAGCTGGGAAGTATTGTGTATAAAAAGGAGGAAAGCTATGCTATAGCCAGATTTAGGAGTTTGCATTTTATCCCTGAAGCAATAATGTGCTACTGAGGACTTTTTAGCAGATTTTTGCTCTGCATTAAAGGATTTTAATTTTGGAGGGTAAAATTAAGAGGGGAGAGATCGGAATAAGGAAGACTTATCTGGAGATGGAATATTCCAGCCAAGAAGTGGTGATAGCCTGAACTTGGATAGTAATTTCATAATGTGGTCTAGTTAAATAGAATTATTACCCTAGAAGAGCTGTCATCATCTGCAGGGGCTTCTTCTTCAAAAAGGTTTTATTATTGTTCCTTTGTGAGACTGCTGCAATGAAAGAATCAACACATTTTCTGTCTTTTTCTTTTGTGAGTTGAGACTACAAAAATATTCCCTAAAGTCAGGATTTTATAAATTTATTTTATTTTAAACTATTATTAATTTCTTTCAGCAGAATTTTTACCAGGTTCCCTTAAAATTTATTTTGGATTGCTTAAATCCATTTCAACTATCATAATGCCACCAGCAGATACCTCAAAATCCATATAAAATACATTTAGGAACCAGGAGGAGGTGGAGTCCAGGTTGTGGCTCCTCTTACACAACTGTATCTCCAGTGATTATCAGAGTATACAAAGTGGCAATTTATGTTTTTTCCTATCTCATTCTGACTAGCAGTAATAGGATTTGTACTATACAACAGTATCCTAAATGAGTAGATTCAGATGGAATGCAGAACCAAACAGTGGGGATACATTTCTTTGTTCTCCCTACATTCAGATGGTGGTGCTAATGATTTCTACATCCCCTAGAGAACTATAGCAAATGACTTATAATATCATGGTTGGATTTCTGAACTGGTCCTGCCTTTAAGTTTTTACATATGTCTAAATACTGACTTCTGATACACATTTTACTGACTCAAAAGAAATTGAAAACTTATTTGGAAATAGTGAATCAACTTGATTTTGAATAGCTACAAGACTTTAATTGTTCTGACCCTTTTATTTTCACCTCCCAAAAAAAAACAAAAGTAGTGTAACACATTGACACTTTACCCAGCATACATTTAATCTCATTTAATTTTATGGCCATTTAAAAAATCTACTAAACTTTATAGAGCAATTAAACTCTGTTCTGGGGAAGGGCGGGGCAGAGACATAAAAAAAAGCAGTAAGCTAAGCAGTAATTTCCAGATATAGATCTCATTTTTATTTCTACTTTTCCAAGTAAAATGAGTATTTGCTCTGAAAAATAAAACAACCAATGAACTAAAAATGACAATTGATTTTTTTTCTTTAGATGAAAGAAGTTCACAATTCTTGTTTGAAAAGGCCATCAATGTCAAGATAGCTTCAACATACCAATCAGTAGTAAAACTATAGTTGATGCAACTCTTCTCTGTCAGTCTTTATCTGAATTATTGTTAATTTCAGAGTGTAGCATATTTTATTCTCCTGAAGAAAGTACCTTGGTTATAGGATAATGTGACTATAATTTTTTCCACCTGAGAAAACTAATGAAATCATACATCTCATTCAAATATACATTTGCTCCTATAAACAGATAAAAATACACACACCTTCGAAGATTAGTGAAAAGAACTAAAAGATCAATTAATGAACTGTTACAATTTCACTATTAAAATACAAGTGATTATGAATTCAGGTGTCAGAATATAAACAAAAAGGTATTATAAGCATTTTCCATTAAAGCCCTAGCTGAATGCATTATGATGGAGGAAAGGTTATCCTGCATCAAAGGCCAGTAACTCTGAATAATTGAATACTGGTTCAACTCTCTTACTTGCACACTAGATACTGTATGGTGGATCTTATCTGTTCCCAATGCCAGAATTTCAATGAAGGCCATGCAGTTACCATAAAATATTTTTGGAGATTTGACTTTTTTTTCTATCTTAGGCGTCATATTCCATAGCCATTTTTATTTTGGCCTTTCTGATTCAAAGTTCATTCTCCTTGGAAGAGAAAATAGAAACTAGATAAAAGTTGAACCAGTTTGTCTTATCTTTGTTCTCAGGATTGGACAGTCATTTGCTCTGCAGTTCCACTTGCCATCACTGTGACATTTCAGACTAAAATTTCCTTCTTTACACATAATTTCTTTACATATGTTGTCTTTCCTTATTAGAATGTAAATTACTTAATGAGTCAAAAGACTATCTTTAAGTGCTTTTTAAAAAATTGTTCATTCATTCATTCACTCATCATTTTACTGGAGCTGTAGGTATCTTGATAGAAGTCATTTTAGAAGACTTATACCACTGGCTGAGAAGAACAAGTGTGGCTGAAATAAAGATATAGATAAAAACGAATACAGAGAGGTGTATGTATTTTAAGTGAAACTATAATGATGTCCTTAAAGGAAAAATAATGGAACATATGGAATGTATAGTCTTCTTTTTACATATCGTCTGTTTAGGATTTGTATTTATTCTAGATTTAAGCAGAATGCACATATAAAAGACCTTACATTCTGTGTATCCCATTTAGGTAAATGCTCAAAGGATATGAATGTGCAATTTCTCAAAAAATTGCAAATTATTTATAATGTTATTATTTTTCCTACAAATCACTAAGAAGAGAAATACAAATCAAAATAAAACTGAGGTTCTACCTCAGACTCAAAAGTTGGCAAAGATAAGTAAATTTGGAGATAACTGATACAGAATGAGTTGCAGAAAGGCAAGTTTACTAATCCTAGAGTTAGGAATTGATATCCATCGATTAGAGAAATGTTTAGCAAGATTTTGTACATGAATGTATTGCAATATTACTATGCTTTAAGAAATGATGATTTTGATGAATAATGAAGGCACAATTTATTTGAACTGATATAAGGGGAAGTAAGAAGAACCTCTATGACTGCATCAAGGGAAATGGAAAGAGCAACAATGTCCATTAATCATAATTTAATTAGGTTAAATTATGACTAAATAGACCACAAAAAAGATATACGAGGTCACCTCAACAACTTCTTTGAAGTAAAGGGGAACTATGGGTATAGAACACTGTCAGATTTTTTTTCATATGTTGGTTAGTTTTATTTGACAGTTTTCTTTTTCCCTCTCTTATTTGCTATAAATAATGGCTCTATGAGAGTGAGTGAAGGAGAGATAGGGAAGAAGGAAGGAAATAAGCATTTATGTAGTGTTTACTCTGCCACAGACCCTTTGATAAGCACTTTACAAATATTATCACATTCAATCCTCACATGGACTTGTGAGGCAGGTGGAATTATTATCCCAATTTTACAGTTGAGGAAAGGAAAATACATAGAGGTTAAGAGACTTGCCTAGGGTTACATAGCCAGTAAATGCCAGAGGCTAGATTTGAACTCATGTAAATATATATTGGGAAGTGTAGATGATGTACACATGTATGCACATATACATATGTGTATATGGACACATGCACACATGTACATATATATTATATTGCAGATCATTTGAAAACAGGAAGCAGAGAAAAGTCATCGGTGACACAGAGAAAGAGACAATCAGAGAGTGAAATAGAAACACAGTTTTCCATGGCTATAATATGCATAGTCAGAGATGGGATTTGAACCAATGCTCCTCTCCTGACTTCAGATCCACTGTTCTCTCTACTGAGCCTCTTTTTTATAGAATCAAAACATTTCAAAGTTGGCCAAGTACTCCAATCTATAGAGAATTCCATCAATAATATACTCTGGAAATCATTATTTAGTCTTTGCTTAAAGACCCCTAACAAGAAATAACTCATTGGTCCATAAGGGGATCCTTTTTATTTTTGGAGAGTTCTCATTGTTAGGGAAAAAAAATCTCCTTTTGTAAAACCAAAATTTGTCTACTTTAAACTTCAAACTATTTCTCCTAGTTCTTTCCTGTGTATATATGGAGAACAAGTTTAATCCCTCTTCTTTATACCAGTATTTCAGGTGCTTGATGACATCTATCCTACTGTCCTAATTCTTCTCTTCCTTATGCTAAACATCTTCAGTTTAGTCTTAAAGTCCTCATAGACCACAGACTTGAAGTCTTTTATCATTCTGGTTTCCCCTGTCTCGACACGCTCTAGTTTATCACAGTTCTTAAAAAAGTGGTACCCTTAAAAGAATCCAATAATTCTTATGTGGTTTTCCTGGAACAGAGTCAATGGGTTGATTATTACCTCCTTATCCCTGGAAGTGATACTTCTTAATAGATACCAAAATTACATTAGCTGTTTAATCATACTGTTGACTTATATTGAATTAGCAAGGCAATAAATGCTCCAGATCTTTCTCAAAGAGCTGTCCAACTATGTTTTCCCAATTTTCATTTGTGATGTCACTCTTGACTCTCAAGTGTAAGACTTCATACTTTTTCCTATTAAATTTCATCTCATTAGATTTGTCCCAATGTCTTACTCTGTCAATATTGTTTTGTTTCTTGTCTCAGTGTGTTACTTATTCTTCCTAGCTCTGTACCTTCTGGAAATTAGACAAGTTTGACAAGTTTGTGACATATATATATCCAAATAACTGATAAAAATATTAAATAGCACATGGCTAAATTCATACCTCTGGCCCTTCATTGAAGATTTTCTAACAAACTCACATGGAACTTGCATGCACACACAAACACACACACATATATACATATACATATACATATACATATGTGCATACACACACATAGATAGATAGATATGAATTTCTCTCTATTCAACCAATTCCCAATCTAATTTAAGAATGATAGGCAATGAAATTACAGAATCAGGGTAACTCAGATTTTAAAGTATGTCAAGAATCCATCTAGTGCCATTCTATTATATGTTTCAAGGCCTCAAGTGAGGAGGAACCACTCTTATTCCACTTTAGATAAGCTTTAACTATCAAAATAGTTCTCTTACATTAAGTTTAATTTTTCTCTTTGCAGTTTCTCCCTATATTAAATTTTCCCCCTGAAGTCAGTCAGAACAAGTCTCACCTATATTCTATTTGGCAGACCATAAAATTCTTAAAAAACAAAGAAAAGAATTTCTAGTGGCTGGAGTAGCAGTAAGGGTCATGCATATTTTGGAGGGATTTATTACCTCTCTGGCTCATTTTCTTCACCAATAAAATATGGATTTTTTTATCATATGACATGGCAAAACATATTGTAATTTATTCTCCTTATAAATTAAAAAAAAAAGTCCTCACGTTCAAGGTGGCAAAAGAGCATCTACAGGGCAAAAATAAAAGAAAAAAACTAATCAAACTCTTTACAGAATTGAGTTGGATACTAGTATTCTTCTTGCCTCAGAGTTTCCTCCCATTCCAATCCATTTTCAAGTGACCTAACAAAATTACTTTTCTAATGCATACATCTGTCCATGTCATGACCCTACTCAATAAACTTCCACAGCTTACTATCATTAGCCTTATTTTACAGAAGAACAGAAATAATCTTGGATAAGTGAAGTGAATTGGCCAAAGTCACACAGCTCTTAAGTGTCAAAGAGAAGGTCCTAAATCTTTCTGATTCTAGGTCCAGACTTCCATTTTCTTGTACTGTGCAGTCCCTGGGCTATTTCAGGTATGAATCTGTAACAAGAATGTTGCAGGTAGCTTCTGTGGAGGTGAAAGACCAACAACAAAAGTACACAGGGAGGCTGTTAGCACAGATTCTTTGATCTTCTTTTCTAAGGAAAGCCACTTTAAGCAGTTGACAATTTCACTTTAATCAAACATAAATATACCATTTACTTAGTTCAGGGGGAAAAGCCAGCACCCTGAACTTTAAAGCAAATACAAGAAGAAAATACAAACAGAAACAATATAAACAGAACAAACACACACAGTTAACAACAGACAGGCTTCTAACAGTCTGACCAAAGAATTACATAGTTACCAGAGAGAGAG
>CM053623.1:253472031-253486409 GCA_028646595.1 Phalanger gymnotis
AGAAGCAACTGCAGCCTAGTTCTAAAGCTGCCCCACCTCCGCTGCCCCAGGGGCAGTGGCTGAACCGCAAACTTAGTCCCGCAGCTTTTCCCACTAACCTTCTCTGATGTCTTTGCTCTTTGTGGGTTGAGAGGTCTGGTAGATGCCACAGCTCAGTAATTCATGCCTGTAGGGCACTCTCCGTTCGTCTCCTGATGTGGTAGGTCCGCATCTGGTGTGTTCATGCCATGCACGCTGGGCTCAGCTCCACTCCCCTCAGCTGGGGGCTGAGAGCTCCGTGTGGGACAGACCTTACTCGGAGACCATCCAGGCTGTCCTGGGCTGGAGCCATGCTTCCCTTTGCCACTTTGTGGGTTCTGCAGCTCTAGAATTGGTTCAGAGCCATTTTTTTTATAGGTTTTTGGAGGGTCTTGGTGGGGAGCTCACGCCAGTCACTGCTTCCCAGCTGCCATCTTGGCTCTGCCCCTCTTCTTTTTTCATTCTTTTGGTTTTTTATAATTTCATGATTTTTCATAAAGTCATTAGTTTCCATTTGTTCCATTCAATTTTTTAAGTAATTATTTTTTTCAGGGAGCTTTTGGACCATCATCTTAATTTGGCATTTCTGTTTTTCAAGGCATTCTTCCCCTTATTGGCTCTTTAGGCCTCTTTTGCCATTTCGCCTGGTCTGTTTTTTAAGGTATTTTTTTCACTATTTTTTGTTGTCTTCTTTATGGAACTGTTGACTCAGTTTTCCTGATTTTCTTGCATCATTCTCATTTCTCTTCACAATTTTTCCTCGACTTCTCTTACTTGATTTTCAAAATTCTTTTACTGTTTTTCCATGGACTGAGACCAATTTACATTTTTCTTGGGTGCTTTGAATGTAGGAGCCTTGACCTTGTTGTCTTCCTCTGGCTGTATTGTCTTGACCTTCCTCATCCATAAGTGAGTAAGAAAATATCTTTTCACCAAGAAAATAACCTTCTATAGTCTTATTCTTTTTCTCCTGTTTGCTCATTTTTCCAGCCAATTATTTGACTTTTGAGCTCTTTGTTCAGTGATATGATCAAAAGAGACGTGTTTACTCCTCTCCTGGCCTGGGCTCTGGTCTGTGAGCAGCCACAAGCACTGTTTTCTGCCCTGGAATTGAGAGGACTTTTCCCTCTCCACAGCTACCACCAGTTCAACCAATGCAACATTCCTCTTCATCCCAGTACTGGGACCCATCAGCTCATTACTCTGACAGTCTGTAGGGTGAGAGCTCCACAAGCAGCTGCCCCTGAAGCAAGGGCGGCTGCTGTCCTGGTCTGGGGCTTGGGCTATGGTCTGACAGTGCTCCCCTCCCACCCTAGTGAGAGAGCTTTCCCTTTGACCTTTTAGCTTTCTTTGGTGTGTATGGGTTGAGATGTCTGGAAACCACCAAAGCTGCCAGTAATTCTGTATCTCAACTCCTGCTCCAGTCCCATTTTTGCCATCATGGCCCAGGCTGGGCTGTGCTCTGCTCCAAACAAGATGTGATAGACACTTTCTACCAGTCTTCCAGATTCTCTTGTCCCGGCAATCTGCTTCACTCTGTCATTTTGTGGTTTCTGTTGCTCTACAATTTGTTTAGAGTCATTTTTACAGGTATTTTGAGCAGTTTGGAGGGAGAGCTCAATCAGGTCCCTGCTTCTACTCTGACATCTTGGCTCCACCTCCCTGCAAATATTATGTCTTCTCATTCTTAGAACATCTCTGAGACACAGGTCATATATCTAGCAAGTGATAGAGGCTAGGTTTGAACCTAGGTCTTTCTGACTTCAGTCTATCTATGGTACAAAGTGTGACTAATGTAAATTGCCAATTTTTTATTCTATCTTTTCTCTGTAGAAATGTTAATGGAGGCTGAAATTACTAAATACCAGATACAGAGAAATCAAGAAGGTAGAAGGACAAGAACAGAGTACTACAACTTTATGGTAGTTCATAGTTAATGATATTTCCTTCTTTGCCTAACCATTGCAAATGCCCTGAGGCTTAAAGGATGCTTGATAGAAGAAATTAAGACTAAATAATGTTGTAAAGCAGTAAGCATTTGTGGGAATAAGGGGAGACCATAGTGCTCAACTTGAGAATTCCCATCATGTTTCTGTGCATGAGAAAACAAAGGCAGTGAGGCAAGGGCACTAAAGTAGCATTCCCCCCTCCCCTCGATACCACCACCCAAAATACAAAAGGAACTAAACGGGCATAATTAATTGTAATGTGAGTCAGGGAGGGATAAAGAAAAGATAACACTGGAGATTTTGCCAGAGCTTCAGGCATACTGATCTTTAGGCTAGCAAGAGGGATCAATCAATAAGTATTTACTAGGTACGTACTATATGCCAGCTGATGAGTTAGGAACTGGTGATAAAAAGACACAAAAAGGAATATCAGCTGCTCTCAAAGAACTTGCATTCTGTAAAGGGAGGTAACATGTCTGAATAGGTTTATAAATGGTTTATAAGTGGGTGAGCCAGGACTGAAATCCAGGTTCATCCATTCCAAATCTATTGTTATTTTCCATTGTACCAGGCTGTCCCCTCAGTATAGAAAATTCCAGAAAATGAGGGGGAGCAATGAGGTGCCAGACTTGAAGGGAGGCTGAATATATGTTTTTCTCTTCCCTAAATTCTTCTTCAAGAGACACTTTAATTTCTGCCAGAAGGAAAAGAGGAGGTTGGAATCACACAGTTGGCCTATCTATTCTCCTCAGAGAGAGGGGATACCAGGCTGGAACCATATTTAGCTATTCTCTTAAATATTATTTGTCTAGAGGATATGATCTTCATGTTAAATCTAACTTCTGATAACTGTTTTACTAACAGGGAAAGGAGAACCCCAAGCACTGTATCCCAGATGTGACCCCCCCCTCCATATCAGTTCAACAATGAATGCATATAGTAACGATCAAAGAAAGGCATTTACCCAATTTAATGAAAAAGAAATAGAAATCAGAGAAACTGTATTTAGAGGAATATATACCAGATAATATAGAGGGAAGGAGCTCTCCTGTTGAGAGTGAAGTTAGCAACTCAATCAAGAGAGAGAGGGGAGGAGAGAGAGAGAGAGAAAGAGAGAGAGAGAGAGAGAGAGAGAGAGAGAGAGAGAGAGAGAGAGAGAGAGAGAGAGAGATTTCTAGATCTCACCAAAGAGAAGTTGCCTAAAATCTCTATTGTAGTAACCTAGGGACAGGGACATGACGGAGACTGAAAGTTCCTTTCATGACATCTTCTTATCAGAGTTGTTCTCTCCAGTAAACTGAATTGAGGTTCAAATTGTCCATCTTCTCTTTCAACACCAGAAGAGAGAAGCACCTAGAGTGACTGCAAAACCCAAAGAGACTGAAGAGAATTTAAGTTTTTCTCAAGTGTGAAGAGCCCAAACTTCACCTCTCCCTCTTCTTACCTCAAAATTCACACAGGAGCAGATATTGTTCTCCATCAGTGATGAGAGAGTACCATACCAGTGAGCTTTGGGATTCAGGTAATACTTATAATTATTTTTTTCCAGTTATTAACACAGTTTTGGCCTCTCTCTGTCTACCTGTCTTCTACTGTTTCTGTCTCTTCTTACCTCTCTTCATCTCTCCCTCCCTCCTGAGAAAATTTGTCTTCCTTTAAAACCAGGTAGGGTAACTAAACACAAGGGCAAATCAATTAATATGATTTTAAAATAGGCATAAAGAGGAATAGTACAACCCAAAGAGGTATATTCTACTGCTTTTTTGTGTTGTATGGGAGAGTGGCTAACTCTGCATGCCTCAGAGAAACTCCAATATACATTAAAATCCTTTAAAGTTAAACATTATCCAGTAAGTAGATTTCTTGTATTAACAGGAAGTAATGGTCATGTTTAAGCTTGAAACCTGGGAAATGGTGATTTAATTATGGTATTTGTAATTAATTCCACAAAGTCCTCACACCATTTTGAATGAAACTGAAGATGAAAAAGGAAGAGGTGATTTTGATCAGTAGGCTTATTCAGGTTTTATAAAGTTCTATTATTTTCAAAGTTGAAGTTTAATTATAAACAAAGTTGGGGAAATTTTGTTGTTCTCCATAGAGATTTGGGTTTTGGTGACCTTAGAAAAGAGAATAGAAGATACGGATTAAATAGTCAATAACATGTGACTTACACTTTTTTTTTATTTTCAGAGGACTAACCTCATTGTTTCAAGAGCTGTATCTCTAGCAAGATATTCTACAAGGCTTTTTCATGCCATAGATTGGAAAAAGTACCTGTATGTTTCTTACTGTGCCTTTAACACCTTTCTTGCTATTGATTCCATATGGACCTTGATGTTGTATAAGTTTTCCTTTATGTTTTCTGGTGAGACAAAATCATGCTTACAAGGGACTATTCCATATTAGAGAGGAAACTTTAAGATTAGAAATAAAAGGGCATTGACAATATGCACTGATGTAAGAAGTTCCTTATATGTGAAAGACTTGACTAATCTAATGAAGAAAAAAGTCGATGACAATTCCAAAAAGACAGATGATAAAAAATGTTATTCACCCCTGATTCTATCATTTATATACCCTGCATGAGGATTGAAGCATATTTTTCTTACTTTTTCTATTTTCCTATCCTTGTCAGTGTTTTATTTTACAACAGGTCTAATATGGAAATATGTTTTGCATGACATCAAATGTATAATAGAGATATAATTGTTTAACTTCTTAATGAGAGGGAAGGCGCAGTGGGGAAAGGGAGAATTTGGAAATCAAAATGTTAAAAAAATGTTACTTCTGCCTTTCAGGGCATTCTTCTCCTTACTAGCTTTTTGGAGATCTTTTGACATTTGGGTGAGTCTATTGTTAAGGTGTTATTTTCTGCAGTATTTTTGGGTCTCCTTTAGTAAGTCGTTGACTTGTTTTTTTTTTCTTTTTTATTATTCCATATTTTATTATTTAACATTTTTGTAGTTTTCAGCATTGATTTACACAAGATTTTGAGTTATAAATTTTCTCCCCATTTCTACCCTCCCCCCACTCCAAGATGGCATATATTCTTATTGCCCCATTCTCCAGTCAGCCCTCCTTTCTGTCACCCCACTCTCCCTACCCCCATCCATGTTCCCCTTACTTTCTTGTAGGGCAAGATAGATTTCTATTCCCCATTGCCTGTATACCTTATTTACCAGTTGCATGCAAAAACAACTTTTTTTTCAGCATCTTTTAAAAGTTTGAATTCCAAATTCTCTCCCTTCCTCCCTCCCCACTCACTCTCCCTAAGAAGGCAAGCAATTCAACATAGGCCACACATGCATCATTATGCAAAACACTCCCATAAATAGTTGTTGTGAAAGACTATATTTCCCTCTATCCTATACTGTCCCCATTTATTCAATTTTCTCCCTTGACCCTGTCCCTTTTAAAAAGTATTTGCTTTTGATTATTTCTTTCACCTATCTGCCCTACCTTCTATTGTCCCCCCTTTTTATCTCTTTCCCCCTACTTTCATGTGAGGTAAGAAACCCAGTTGAGTGTGTATGTTATTCCCTCCTTAAGTCAAATACAATGAGAGCAAGTTTCACTCATTCCCTCTCTTCCCTTCCAATGAACTGCTTTTTCTGGCCACTTTTATGTAAGATAATTTACCTCATTCTATGTCTCCCATTCTACCTCTATCATTATATTCCTCTCTCATCCTTTCATTTTATTTTTTTAGATATCATCCCTTCACACTGAACTCACCCTGTGCCCTCTGTCTATATACATGCATATTCCCTTCAACTACCGTAATACTGAGAAAGGTCTCATGAATTACACATATTATCTTTCCAAGTAGGAATGTAAGCAAAACAGTTCCACTTTAGTAAGCCCCTTATGATTTCTCTTTCTTGTTTACCTTTTCATGTTTCTCTTGATTCTTGTTCTTGAAAGTCAAATTTTCTGTTCAGCTCTGGTCTTTTCACTGAGAAAGCTTGAAAGTTTTCTATTTTATTGAAAATCTATAATTTGCCTTGGAACATGATACTCAGTTTTGCTGGGTAGGTGATTCTTGGTTTTAATTCTGACTCCTTTGATGTCCAGAATATCATATTCCAATCTCTTTGATCCCTTAATTTGGAAGCTGCTATGTTGACTTGTTTTTCATGGTTTCCTTGCATCACTCTCATTTCTCTTCCTAATTTTTCCTCTACTTCTCTTACCACTTTTCCAAATCATTTTGATCTCTTCTATGGCCTGAGACTAATTCATAGTTTTCTTGGAGGCTTTTGATGTAGGCTCTTTGACTTTGTTGCCTTCTTCTGGCTGTATATTTTCATCTTCTTTGTCACCAAAAAAGATTCTAGTTTCAGAGTCTGAGTCTGCAACCTTTTTCACTACCTGGCCATGTTCCCAGCCAACCATTTGACCTTTGAGTGTTTTTTTTTTCAGGGTATGACTGCTTGTAGAGAGTGATTTGTCCCAAGTTTGGGGGCTGTACTGCTGTTTTCAGAGCTACTTCTACACAGTAATCTCTGCCACAACAGCACTCTTCCTCCCCCAATAACCACCAACTAAGATTGTGACTCAGATCCAAGCAGGGCAAAGCTGCCTCTGCACCAGCAAAATGCTCCTTGCACTCACACTCTGATCTGCCACTTGATTCCTCCCACTGTGTGATCCAGAGACTTAGGAAGCCGCTGATGCTGGAGGTCTGGAAGCAACTTCAGGAGCATCCTGCTGCTGCTGCCACTACCACACTACCTCTGCCACCCCCAGGGCCGAGGTCAGACCACTTTATAACCTGATCTAGCAGTTTTCTAGCTAACCTGCTCCATGGTCTTCAGCATTTGTGCGTTGAGAAGTGTCGAAATTGCTGCAGCTCAATGATTCACAGCCCTCAGGCCTGTTCTGCTTAATTCCCCATCTTGTCTATCCTGGCACAGCTCACACTGGGCTGTGTTCTGCTCCCAGCGCCATGTGATAGACCCTTCCCAGAGACCATCTAGACTCCCCTGGCCTGGAGACCGGCTTCCCTCGGCAATTTCCTTGGTTCTGCAGCTCTAGAATTTGTTCAGAGCCATTTTTCACAGTTGTTAGGAGAGATTTAGGGGAGAACTTAGGCAAGTCCCTGCTTTCCAGATGCCATATTGGCTTGCTAAAGGAAACACACAAATATACTGAAAAAAATAACATTTTAAGAAATAGACTAACCCAAATGGCAAAAGAGTTCCAAAAAGCAAATGAGGACAAGAAACCCTTAAAAGGCAGAATTAACCAAATGGAAAAGGAGATCCAAAAGAACACTGAAGAAAATACCATCTTACCAATTAGATTGGAGCAAGTGGAAGCTAGTGACTTTATGAGAAATCATGATATTATAAAACAGAACCAAAGGAATGGTGACCACAATGTGAAATATATCATTGGAAAAAAACACCGACCTGGAGAATAGATCCAGGAGAGATAATTTAAAAATTATTGGACTACCCAAAAGCAATGATCAAAAAAAGAGCTTAGACATCATCTTTCAAGAAATTATCAAGGAAAAGTGCCCTGATATTCCAGAACCAGAGGTTAAAATGGAAATTAAAAGAATCCACAAATCGCCTCCTGAAAACAATCCAAAAAATAAATCTCCCAGGAATATTGTTGAAAAATTCCACAGCTCCCAGATCATGGAGAAAATACTGCAAGTAGCCAGAAAGGAACAATTTGAGAATGGTGGAAACACAATTAAGATAACACAAGATCTAGCAACTTCAACATTAAAGGATCGAAGGGCTTAGAATATGATATTCCGGGGTCAATGCTGCTAGTATTAAAACCAAGAATCACCTATCCAGCAAAAATGAGTATCATGCTCCAAGGCAGAATATAGATTTTCAATAAAATAGAGGACTTTCAAGCTTTCTCAGTGAAAAGACAAGAGATGAATAGAAAATCTGACTTTCAAACACAAGAATCAAGAGAAGCATGAACAGGAAAACTGGAAAGAGAAATTATAAGGATTTACTAAAGTTGAACTGTTTTGTTTACATTACTACATGGAAAGATGATTTGTGCGATTCGTGAAACCTTTTTCAGTATTGGTGTAGATGAAGGAAATGTACATATATAGATACATATATATATACACATATATACATATATTTACACACACGTATATATGTATATGTACATATATATGTATATATGTGTGTGTGTGTGTGTGTGTGTGTATAGACAGAAGGCACAGGGTGAGTTGAATATGAAGGGATGATATCTTAAAAATATAAAATAAAATGAAGGGGTGAGAGAGGAATATTGGAAGGGAAGATAGGGCAGGTGAGCAGGAATGAGTGAATCTTGCTCTCATCGGATTTGACTTGAAGAGGAAAGAACATACACCTTTAATTTGGTATCATACCCAACAGGAACATATGGGGAAGGGGATAAAATAGGGGCATGATAGAAGGTAGGGCAGATCAGAGGAGGAGGTAATCAAAAAAACACTTTTGAAAAGGGCTGTCAAGGGAGATGGAGGCAAATATAGTTAGTCTTTTACAACATGACTATTGTGGAAATGTTTTACATAATGATGCATGTGTGGCATTTAATGAATTGCTTGCCTTCTTAGGGTGGGTGGGGGTGAAGAGAAGAGAGCAGAGAATTTGGAACTCAACATTTTAAAAGAAGATGCTCAAAAAAAGTTTTTTTTTTTGCATGCAACTGAGAAATAAGATATATAGGGAATAGTGCATAGAAATCTATTATGCCCTACAAGAAAGTAAGGGGAAAGGGGATGGGGAAGAGTGGGGTGACAGAAAGGAGGGATGACTGGGGAATGGGGTCATTAGAATATATGCCATCTTGGAGTTGGAGGTTGAGTAGAAATAGGGAAAAAATTTGTAACTCTAAATCTTGTGTAAATCAGTGTTGAAAATTAAAATATTAAATAAGAAAATTATTGTTTTTTAAAAAAGAATGTTAAATTTATTTTGCATGTAATTGGGAAATATTGCAGGTTGTTCCCTGTAATTCACAGGCTCTACCGGCAAATGCATACTTTCCCTGTGTAGTGGTTTGTGGTGTAAGGATGCTTATGAACATGAGCACTGGGGTCTTAAGTATAATTCCTTCACTATCAGCAAACTTCTACTCAATGAAAACAGTTCTCTGGCACGAAGCAGCTTTCTTAAAAATGTATGATGGTCCTGCCAAAAGCCTGGATAAGAGATTAGTACAATTCCACCTCCATTATAGGAAAAACAATTTCACAGAGCCTCTCCTCCTGTTAGGAAGCAAGTAGCTTTATTTTTATGTGTGAGAGCCATCATAGAGCTCATTTAGAGAGCTCCTTGACAGTGGTTTCAGGATGGACTTGTTGATGACTTCCCTCAGTGGATATGACAGTTAGTGCTCTATAGGGAAGGCAGAGAATGATGTCTCCCGTATGTTGTTGTATAAGATTTGTGGAAATGTGGTTTATCACATTGGCTCCATTTATTTTCTCTTAGTTACAGAATGTGAGCATTTTAAAATTGAATGGTGTTTAATATTTTCATAGTGGATGTTGCTTTTCAAGAGCTTATAGTCATGAGAGCAGGAACTATGTCTTATTTTCATTCCCCAGGCTTCTTTCTCATAAATATTTGTGGAGTCAGTAACACATAAAGGAATGATTTTAATCCACACAATAGTGATCATGAACTTAAATCTAGTGCTGATAAACATAAACAAAAAAAGATTAAACTACAGATTCCAGAAAACAAAACAAATCTAAGTCAGAGTCCAGATCTAATGCCTCTTTATGACTCCCTCTTTAATCCTAATCCTGCTTCTCAATTTCTACGCGAAGTCATTTGGTATCATTGACAATAATTGAATTTATGTTGCACTTTAAAGTTAGAAAGCATTTTGGATGCATTCGTCATTTCAATCTCACAACTGTAACAGCTATATTATAATATCTACAACAAATATAAGGTAGCTATTACAAATATGATCATCCATATTTCACGTACGTGAGAAAACTGAGGCGAGTGACTGACCCTGCTCACACAATTGGTGAAAGTTATAGTCAAGACATGGATGTTGACTCTAAGTTCATCAAAACTCCAGTAGCTCCGTACTACCTCCAACTTCCCATATAATGTTGGGTTCCAAAACCTTTCTTAACCTGAACCTCCATGTAAATATACCTTCCTAGTCTTATGCTTTATATGGCATCCTACCCCATGTGTACTCTCCCATCCAGTGTCACCAGCCTCCTCCCTGTCCCTCAAAACAAGAAACTCCATCTCCCACTGTCATTGGCTATCCCTCTTGCCTGGAATGCTCTCACTCCTTATCTCTGCCTCAGGGTTTCCTTTAAGTCAGCTACAATCCCATCTTCTACAAGAAGCCTTTCTTGATTCACCTTTAATTCTGATGCTTTCACTCTGTTGGTTTTGTCTAATGTCTCCCTTTAACATATTGTTTTCATATAGTTATTAGCATGTTGTCTCTCCCAATATACTTAGTTCCTTCAAAGGAGGGACTGTCTTTTGCCTTTCTTTGTACCCTCAGTGCTTAGCACATTATATATCACATAGTGGATGCTTAACAAATATTCATTGTTTGACTCCTGTTGTTATGCCACCTCTGAATTTTAATACTTTCCCATAAAACTCATACTTGTTCAGTCAGTTTAAAATTTGATTGAAAAATCATATCACCTGGATCTCTATGTCAAGGGATTCATCATTACCATGTTTATGGTGTATTTGTACATTAATGTTATAACTCGATCGTTTAGCAAAGGACTATGAGGCACCTCTACCTGGGGAAAGCTCTTTATTGTTATCTTTATTTAAATTCATCATTTACCATTTTTCCTGTTTATTTCTTATCTATATTCATTAATGTATCCATCAACAAACATATTCTCCACTATTTGCCAAGCAATGGGTATCAAAAGGCAAAACAAGTGCTGCTTTAAAGAAGTACATATTTGGTTAATAAGATCATAGAGCGGAAAAGAAATCATACCATTTAATTATTATTTGGTATCTAGTGCACTTTTATCTGCTCACAAAGTCACTGACACTCAATAAACAATTGTAGATTTGTATTCCTGTGCACAAGTTCATACACTTAAACTTGCTATTTTAATGGTTCCATGAGCTAATTGGTATATACACTCATTTTAAAAGCACAGATGACAACAGATTCATGCTTTTTCATCCAGAAAAAAAATATTTTCATGTATTTCCAAGTAGAGGAACTGATCTAAGATATAGGATGCAAAGAGAAAAACATGATAAAAATCCATTTATAATGAAAAATATTTAAAGTTGAACATTTTGCAATAAATAATATGCATTTAAAAAAACAGATCACAAAGTACTGATTGAAAGAAACTACAGATGATTTGAAGAGGAAGAACAAAACAAAACAAAGGAACTAGAAAGGCCACAGTGTGCCTCAGTTAAATGTTAGGATTTCAAGATCAAACAGCAATTTTTTTAAGCACCTAGCAGAAAGATCTTGAGCTACAAAGAATAATAAATTTTAAAAGCTTGCAAAAATTTTGTACTTAAGAAAAATTAAAGAATATTAAAATATCCAAAAATGCAAAGGAGCTCCACAAGGAAACTCCAAATAATACATCCTACAAAGCTTAGTCCAAATATTAGTAATACCTTCATCAAAAAAGAGGCATTTTATACCACTCAGTTTCAAACACTTTAAACAAAGAAACACGGGAATTGTAAATAAGTTCAATTGTATAGAAAAAACAAAAGGATCAAATCAATTAATTATCTCACAAAAAAATAGTTTACAAAAATTGTCAGTGCTTCAACTAAAGACAAAGAGGCATTTGCAAAAGATAAAAGAATCTAAGGTGCCTAGGATCTAAGTGGAAATTAAATAATCTGGAGAAGTAAATTACAAAGTATTGGACTAATATATCTTAAATTAAAACTATATTTTCCAAGGGAATGGATATTTATGTGGGTGGTGCATGTGTGTATTTTATGCATACACACACACACACAGAAAGAGACAGAGAGGGAGAGAGAGAGAGAGAGAGAGAGAGAGAGAGAGAGAGAGAGAGAGAAATCAGTTAGATCGAGAAAGGAATATTAAGAGATGGGATCCAGAGATGCACTCAAAATTAGCTAGTCAGTTAGTAAGTCATTCAACAAGAATTTCTTAAGCACTGTCTATTTGTCATGTAGTATACTAAGGACTGGGTAAACAAATATAAGTAGAAAGATAGACAGTTTCTACCTTCAAGGAAGACAATATAGAAGGAAACTGAAAGAGGGAGAGAGGAAAATACATTCCAAGGACTGTAGAATCAGGAGGAGTTATAGAGGAACAAAGTGTGTGTGTGTGTGTGTGTGTGTGTGTGTGTGTGTGTGTGTGTGTGTGTGTGTCTGTGTGTGTGTGTGTGTGTGTGCGTGTATTTCCTTAAAATGCAGGTTCTTGGGCAGAGCCAAGATGGAAAACAGGGACTTGCCTAAAGCTCTGCCCCAGGGCCCTCCAAACACTGATAAAATTGGCTGTCAACAAATTCTAGAACTGTAGAACCCATGAAATAGCAGAGGGAAGCAGGGCTCCAGTCCAAGCTAGCTGGGATGGGTGCTGGGTAAGGTCTATCATGCACAGAGCTGGGAGTGGAGCAGAGCCCAGTGTGAGCAGCACCTGGACCAACCAGACTGGGGGCCAGGTGGAACAGGACCTAGCACCCTGAATCAGTGACATGTGGCAGTTACCAGACTTTCTAACACACAAACACCAAAGACAACAGAGAAGGTTAGTGGGAAAAGGTGCGGGGGACAGAGTGAAAAGACTTTGCAGTTAGGCCACTGCCACAGGGGCAGCAAAGGTGGTGCAGCTTTGAGGACAGAACTACATCCGCAGTTGCTTCAATCTCCAAACCCACCTGGTGGGAGCAATTAAGTGGCTGATCAGAGTGGGAGTGCAGAACCTGCTTAAGATCTTAGTCAGGGTCCAGGTTGGCGATTCTTAGGAGGAAGAGCACTGGTGTGGCAGAGCTTGCTGTGTAGAAATAGCTCTGAAAACAACAGCCCAGGACCTCAAGCTTGGACAAAGTACTCTATAGTCTACAAGCAGTTATACTCCCATGAAAAACTCAAGGGTCAAGTAGTTGCTAAAAACATGGCCAGGCAGCAAAAACGGACTCAGATTCATCTTCAGACTTTGGAATCTTTCTTTGGTGACCAAAAAGACAAAGACATACAGCCAGAAGAAGTCAACAAAGTCAAAGAGCCTACATCAAAAGGCTCCAAGAAAAACATGAATGGGTTTCAGGCCATTGAAGAGTTCAAAAAGGATTTGGAAAATCAAGTAAGAGAAGTAGATGAAAAAATGGGAAGAAAAATGAGAGTGATGTGAGAACACCAGGAAAAACAAGCCAATGGCTTCCTAAAGGAGACCCAAAAATTACCGAAGAAAATAACACCGTAAAAATAGACTAAATCAAATGGCAAAAGAGCTCCAAAAAGCCAATGCAGCGAAGTATGCCTCGAAAGGCAGAATTAGCCAAATGGAAAAGGAGATCTAAAAGACCACTGGAAAAAAATACTACCTTAAAAATTATATTTGAGCAAGTGGAAGCTAGTTATTATATGAGAAATCAAGACATTATAAAACAGAACCAAAGGAATGAAAAAATGGAAGACAATGGAAAAACCACTGACCTGGAAAATAGATTGGGGAGAGCTAATTTAAAAAATTATTGGACTACCCGAAAGCCATGATAAAAAAAAGAGCCTAGATATCATTTTTCAAGAAATTATCTAGGAGAACTGTGCTGATTTTCTATAGCCAGAGGGTAAAATAGTATGCCAGTAAGGCAAAATGGGCTTAGTTTAATGGGTGCCCTTGAGGAGTTTTGGCTTTTGTTTATCTTGAAAGTACTTTCACCTGTTAAATGCTAAGCCCCAGGCCCAAAGCCCTATCAGGTGTGAAACCTGTATGCGCATAGATTAATGACTTAAGAAGGGCCAACTCCAGAACCAAGGGGTCTCTGGACTCTGGTCTCTGGTCTCTGGTCGTTGAGGTGGGGCTTGAGAAGGTCAGAGGCTTGGCTGCAAGGACAGGAGAGAAACTGAAGCTGAAAAAAGCCGAAACAGGAGACCCGTGTGTGGACCCAGGAGTTCGAGTGAGGACTTGAGGCCAGTGAATATGATTTATGCCATCTTATTTTTCTGTGGCCTCCTGGCTACTCTTGTGAGGTGGGCTTATTGGGCCTGGAAGCTTGTGTTCACAATGCTGGAATGGGGAGGTTGGTTCTCTAATTTGTTGCTCTGGGCCCTGAATAAATTTTTTGATGCCTTCTGCTTAGACAATTCTATATACCCAATGATTTCGAACCATGCAGATATATATATGATCCTTTTTGAGATCATAAATTTGGCCTTCCTACTACAAATAGAAATTGAA
>CM053623.1:253494108-253510970 GCA_028646595.1 Phalanger gymnotis
AAGAAGAAAGTGTACAGAGGATTTAGATGAGGAAGGAGGGCTGGTAGTTCTGATAACCTACTTTCATTGGGAATGAGTTTAAGAGGAAACAGTACATATATATTTTGGAGAATATAAAAGTCTTCTAAATTTAGAAGAAATAAAATGGTAGGGGTATAGGGAGGGGGAAGAGGACAAGGGACGGATTAGGACAAGGGAGGGATGTTTAGAGGGGAGAAGGAGGGAATAGGTAACAGGAGTTAATATCAATGGGAACTGGAGTATAGGGAAGGGATCCTTGGACTGGGGAAGGGAAGTAATAGGAGGTCAGGGTTGTTGGTGAAGGAGGGGGAGTAAGTAAGTTATAGGAAAGTGATGTAGTGGGTAGAAGTAAAGTAGAGGAGGCAGGAGGGATAGGAAACAAAAGATATGTACAAATATAAAAAAACAAAGAGCAGGAGTAGAGTATACTTGAGAAACTATATGTCTATATATACATGTATATATGCGTAAGTGTATGTACATATCTGTATGTGTATGTATATATCAAGGAGCATATCTAAATGCTGGTGGGAGGGAGGTAGGGAAAAAAAGGACGAAGTTAAAAAGTGAACAGCAAGAACAAAAGAAAACACCAGGACGCAAAGGAAAGATGGACAAATCTTAATACAAGGTGTATTATTTATCACGCAGGCTTTCTTGAAATGAAAATTTATTGTTACATATTTTGAATCCTCTCCTATGTTCTGCTATGCATGCGACATGCTTTTTTTCCTTTCTTACTTTACATTTAAGTTTCAATATTTAAATTTATTATATGTTTTTGTTTCTTTTTTTCTATTTTGTATTTGTGTTCTTGTAAAATAAAATTAAAATCTGTCGAAAAAAGATAAGGGGTCCTTCCCAGGTAAGTACCACATTGTAGAAAAATAGAGAAGTAATCACACCTTGACCCAGATCACAACACCTTAGATACACTAAATACCTTTAAAGCCCCAGATCTAGCTCTGAAAACAGCAGTATGAAAAAGTCTGAAGCATGAGATAATGCCCCTCCATACCTCATGACAGTAACAGACCCCAACATTAACATAATGTTCCAAATTTTTAAAAAAGTTGAAAAATGAACAAGCAACAACAAAAAATCTTAGCATAAAAAGCTACTATGGAGACAGAGAATATCAAGGGAGAAATGCAGCAAAGACAATGAAGTCAAAACAGCTAACACCAAAGCCTCAAAGAAAAAAAATAGCCAATCGGACACAACTGCAGCAAGAATTCCTGGAAGAGTTAAAAATGATTTTCAAATTCAAAAAAAAAAAAAAGAGAAGCAGAAGAAAAGAAATTAGGTGGAGAGATGAAAGCAAAGACACAAAAAAACATGTATACCTAATCAAGAGCATGGCAAAATGAGGCACAAAAAATACTTAAGACAATAACACCTTAAAAAGCAGAATGGCCAAATGGAAAAATGAGGTTAAAAAAGTTTACTGAAGAAAATAATTCCTTAAAAATTAGAATTGGGCAAGTGGAAGCTAATTAATCAATGAGATATCATGAATAATAAAACAAACTCAAAAGAATGAAAAAGTATGAGAAAATGGATGTTTCCTAAACTCTCAGACTTTGAAGACTTTTCAAAATAAATCCTGAATTTAATAGAAGATTTGACATAGAAGGACCAAGAGAAACATAAGGTATATATCAAATACTGATGATAAGGGACTCATAAGGACTGACTGTTTACTATTTATATCATGTCAAATATATGTCTAAGATTCTTATTAATAACTGATGAGCTCATAAGAAAGATTGGGGTAAACCTGACTATGATAAGAATGTAAAAAATTAAAATCATTTAGGAACAGTTAAAAGAGGGAATATTTTATACAAATGAGTTGCAGGAAGAAGAAAAGATACAGAGGAATTAGACAGTGGAAGAGGGCTGGTAGTTCTGGTAACCTCCTTTAATTGGGAATGGGTTTAAGAGGGAACAATACATATATATTTAGAAGAGTATAAAAGTCTTCCAAATTTAGAAGAAATAAAATGGTAGGGGCATAGAGAGGGGGAGAGAACAAGGGAGGGATCAATAAAGGGGAGAATGAGAGATTAAGTAAAATGGGGTATAGAAGGGTGTTTAGAGTAATGGGAATGGGAGTATAGGGTGGGTTCTTTGGAGGGGGGAAGGCAAGTAATAGGAGGGAAAGGCAAAATGTAGAAGTAAAGTAGAGGAGGCAGGAGGGATAGGAAACTAGACATGCACAAATATAAAAACAAAGATCAGGAGTGGAGTATGTTTGGAAAAGTATGTTTGTATATATGCATATATATATGTATATGTGTATGTATGCACACATACACATATACATGTATATAACTATTGAGAAACATATATAAATAATATTGTAGCTATCTGGGGCATGGGGGAGGGGAAAAAAGAACAAAGTTAGAAAGTGCACAGCAGAGAAGAAAAGAAAACAAAAGGAAGTAAAAAAAAGATGGACGAATCTTAATACAACGTGTATTATTTATCATACAGGCTTTCTTGAAATGAAAATTTATTGTTACATATTTTGAATCCTCTCCTATGTTCTGCTATGCACATGCCATGTTTTCTTTTTACTTTCTTAGTTTGTATTTAAGTATCAATATTTAAGTTTATGATATGTTTCTATTTCTTTTCTCTGTTCTGAATTTGTGTTCTGGCCCTTGAGTCTAAAATAAAATTTTAAAAATAAAGAAAAATAACTAAAGGAGTCTTATCAAATTTCTTCTATTACACAAACATGGTTTTGATACTTATACTAGCTAGATAAAAAACAGAGAAAGCAAACTACTGATAAATTTTCTTAATGATTATCAACTCAATTAAAAGAAAAACACCAATATGCTATGAAGGATTTACAACTACATATAACAAAGATCTTACACTATGATCAGATGAGCATTTATAATATGAGTGCAAGGATGGCTCAATATTACCATAATTGACTATATTAATTAAAGAAACACATGATTACATCACTGGCTGCAGAAAAACTCTGACAAAATACAATAGCCATTCTTACTAAAAAAAATGTAGTACTCAATGGAGCCTTTCTTAAAATTATAAGTAGCGTCTAACTAAAATCAAATGTAAGCATTATCTGTAATGTGGATGAATGCGAAACCTTCCAAGAAAGATCAGGTGTGAAGCAAATATGTCCATCATCTCCAATACTGTTCAGTATGGTACTAGAAATGATAGGTGTAGCAATGAGAAGAAAAAAAAAATAAAGGAATAATAGGCAATGAGGAAATAGAACTATCACTCTCTGCATATGATATGATGATGTACTTAGAAAATCCTAAAGGATCAACTAAAAAAACTAGTCAAAACAATTAAAAACTTCAGAAAAGCAGCTGGATATAAAATAAACCCACATAAATTATCTGCATTTCTATATACTAACAAAAAAAAATAAGCAGCAAGTGATAGAAAGAGAATTTCCATTTAAAATCAGTGCAGATAATATAAAATACTCTGTAGTTGACTTACCAAGAAAATCCTAGAGATTGTAGAAGCATTATTACAAAAAGCTTTTTCTCACAAATAAAGACCAGGTTAAATAATTGAAGAAATATTAATTGCTGATGGGTAGGTCAAGGAAATAAAAATAATTCCACCTAAGTTTATCAGTGCCACACCAAACTACCAAAAATATTTTAAAGAGCTAGGATTAATAACAAGATTCATCTGGAAGAGCAAATGCCCAAGAATGCCAAGAGAATCAATGAAAGAAATGCAAAGGAAGATATCCTAGCAGTTCCCTATTTCAATCTAAATTCCCAAATGATAATATCAAAACAATCTGGCATGGACCGAGGAATAGTGTAGATAAATTGAACAGATGAGGTACACAATTATTGTTAAGTTGTTCAGTCACATCTGACTCTTCTTAACCTCATGGACCATAGCATTCCTGGCCCTTGCATTGGGTTTTCTTGGCAAAGGTTATGGAGTAGTTTGCCATTTCCTTCTCCAGTGGATCACCTTTTGTCAGAACTCTCCACTCTGACCTGTCCAAGAGGGACATGTCATACATACATACACACACTTACCCATGTACATACATACATGAATACATACATAAATATCTGCATTTATAACTCATAGTTTCATTGAGCCCTCTGCCATGAAAAGGCAGTGATTCAGGAGGGGTGGTAGTAAATGGCCATAGTAATCTAGTGTTTGATAAACTCAAAGATCCAAGCTTTGAGGATTTGTGGGTAAGAATTCAACCTGTGACAAAGATTGCTGGTATAGCAGTAAGGCAAAACTCATGACCTCAGAGAGGGCCATGGACATGCCTGAGTAATTTTGAATGGATAAGTATAAGTAATTCTCTGAGTAGACGCCAGAGAAAGTATAACATTTATTTAGACTCCAGAGGGTCAGTTCCAAAGACTAATGCCCCCAATTTGATACTGTGGCAATAATATTCCAAAATCTATAAGACCACCTTGCTGTAGCAACAAATTAAAACAAAATATTATAGCAAGGAATCAAACCATACTTTTAACTTCCACCCCACCCCCGCTAGGGTTTTCCTATACAACATCACTCATGAATCCTAAATCTCCACTCAGCACTCTCTGCTGCCGCTCTGCTGACACTGAGTTCCTTGATCTCCACAACTCTCTTTTGTTCAGAACTCTCCAATCTGCCCCCTCTTGAGGAGGCAGATGAGAACAAGTCCTCAGTTCTGCTGCTCCCACTTCTGGGCTCTCTTTTTATACAGTTCTAGCTGCCTTGTGACTGACTAGAACTCAGTGCACATAACATTGGCCCTGGTCTTAGCAACTCTCCTTAAGGCCATGAGGGCTTCATGCCCACATTGGCTTAGCACCTAGTAAGTAGGGTCTTGAGGTCTACTTACAAATAAGTAATCAGGCCTTCCCACTTAGGCCCACTTGAGCTATATTGAATGGGTGGGGAAGATCTTTGATCAGATTAATATTACAGCTGGGAAAATGGGAAAGCAGGGATGGGGGGGGGAAGGGGAGCCAAGATGATGCAGTGAAAACATGGACATTAGTGAATGCATTTAGATACCTTCTGAGAAATGAATCTGAATAGTTTTGAGAGAGGTAAAATCCACTAGCAGACACAGTGTGGCAGGTTTCCAAGCCAGGAGAGTCCAGAAAAAAAGACTCTGTTGTACTGGGCTGGCAGGGTGCTGGGGGTGCAGAAGCACCCCAAAGCACCATACCAGAATGGGAGCAGGCCCATTCTGCCATGGCTGCGTGGCAAACCCTACCCCTTGGCACAGGATGGTAGTCCATTGGAACTAGGAGAGACAGAAGCGCACCACCTCGAGCAGCAGCAGAAGCTATTCCTGCAGCTACCAACCCACAATCTAAGAGTTTGAAACTCACCCCCTTGAATTCTGGGAACCATGATGATTCAGTACTCTAGTAGCAGCTCTCCTCCCTTGCCTCCATAAACCCAGAGAATACTGCCCTTGGAGAAACTCTGGAATAGAGGAGCCAGAAGTGGGAGTTCAAAAGTATTTAACTCATAAGTCTGTTGCCCCTCTTGTGGTGATGGAAGGAGAACCATGCAGGAAGGTAAACATCCCAGTTAGCCCCACCTTATCAGACCAGATGGAGTTCCTGAGCCCCAAGGGGGTGGAGCCAACAAGTGCCATCATCATAACCCAAGGTAGGCATTTTCACAGCCAGTAGAATTGACAGACACCAGTGTAGACCTATGGCTGAGACCACCCATGCTATATAGCATAGCTCTAGGGGAAGAAGACCAGCCAGCAGTCAGACCATCCCTCCCCAAAAACTCACACAGAGACCACCAGGAGAAACTCAGAAAGACTTCACTGGGACTCGATCTTTGGCACCCACCAGCCAGTTCCATCTCAGCATCTGGTGAGCTGCAGCAGTATATAACTTCTAGCAGACAAAACCAAACTCCACAGTGCACAGCCGTTAACCAGGCCCCTAGCTCCCAATACAAGAAGTTTGAGACACAGCCCCCTGTGCCCCAGAAGCAGAGATCCACTTACAAATCCAGGAAAAGGAAAGTATATGAAGAAACAAGGTAGGAAAGTGAAAAGACCATTATATTCTATTCAGAATCCAGAAGAGGACAGTGTTGACACCGTACCCAAATCTGAAACATCAAATTGGAATTTGATTTGGTCTGAAATCCAAAAAGCATTCCTGGAAGAGCTCAAAGAGAATTTTAAGAGCCAAATTAGAGAGGCAAGAGAAGAATTAGATAATCTAACAGTAGAAAATGAATTTGTGAAAAATAAAATTGGCCAAATGAAAAGAGAGATGCAGAAGCTATCTGAAGAAAATAATTCACTAAAAATTAGAATTGGGAAAGTAGAAGCTAATGACTCTATGAGACATCAAGAATCAGTCAACCAAAATTTAAGAATGAAAAATAAATAGAAGAAAACATAAAATATCTGATTGGAAAGACAACTGACCTGGAAAATAGATACAGGAGAGAGAATTTAAGAATTATTGGATTACTTGAAAGCCATGATCAAAAAAAGAGTGTGGACAGTATCTTCCAAGAAATCAGCAAGGAAAATTTCCCTGAGGTCCTAGAACCACAGGATAAATAGTCATTGATAGAATCCACAAATCAGCCCTTGAAAGAAATCCCAAATTGAAAACTCCAAGGATTACTGTAGCCAAATTCCAGAATTATCAGGCCAAGGAGAAAATCCTGCAACCAGCTAGAAAGAAACAATTCAAATATCATGGAACTACAGTCAGGATCACAGAGAAACTTGCAGCTTCTACATTAAAAAACAGGAGGGATTGGAATATGATGCTCCAAAAGGCAAAGGAGCATGGTCCACAAATAAGGATCAACTATCGGCAAAATTGAGCATAATCTTTCAGGCAAGAAGACAGACATTCAGAAATGCAGAGATTCCTGATGAAAAGGCCACAGTTCAATGAAAAAGTTGATCTTCATATATAAGACTCAAGAGAGGTATGAAAAAGTAAACAGAGGGAAAATATTTAAAGGAAAAAACCCTTGTTATTCAACAAGGGCAAACTGTTTACATTCCAACAGGGGAGGATGATATTTGCTAATTTTGAGAATGGTATAGTTAATACAACATCAAAAAGGGATATACATAGACAAAAGGTGTGAGTACAAATTAACTGATATGACATTAAAAAACTTAATTAAGGGATGTAGAGGGATTGTAATGGAAGAAAAGGTAAGGAAGAGGCAGAAAAGGGTAAATTGCATCAAATGAAGAAGTATAAAACATTATACTAGACAGAAGGAAGAGCAAGAGAAGAGCAGTGTTTCATCAACACTCTCATCAAACTTGGTCCAAGGATTGAATAGCATACTCTGTTAAGTATAGAAGTCAAACTTGCCTTACAGTTAGTAGGAGGGAAAAGGGGAAAGAAAAGTGGAGGGGAATTAGAAGGAAAGGAAGAAAAAAATAAGAAAAAGAGTCAGATAAGAGGATGGCTGAAAAGGAAGGAATATGGAGGGAGGTGGTGGTCTCTTGAGTAGGGGAATGGAGAAATAAAAACATAAACAGGGCAGAGAATGGATGGAAAATAAGACACAGATAGCAATCATAACTGTGAATGTGAATGGGATGAACTCACCCATAAAATGCAGGTGGATAGTAAAATGGTTTAACAACCAAAATTCTACAATATGTCATTTATGAGAAACACATTTGAAACAGGGGGACACACACAAGGTAAAGGCAAAAGTCTGGAGCAGAATATACTACGCTCCAGCTGAAGTAAAAAAAAAAAAAAGCAGGGGTAGCAATGGTAATCTCAGACAAAGCAAAGACAAAGATAGTTCTAATTAAAAGTGATAAGGAAGGAAACTATATCCTGCTAAAAGGCACCATAGACAATGAAGCAATATCATTATTTAACATATATGCACCAAGTGGTATAACAGACAGATTCTTAGAGAAGTTAAGGGAGTTACAGAAAGAAAGAGAGAGAAAAAATATACTAGTGGGGGACACTAAACTCCTCCTCTCTGAACTTGATAAATCTACCTCAAAATAAATAAGAAAGAAGTTAAGGAGGTGAGTAGAATTTTAGAAAATACGGATATGCTAGACATCAGGAGAAAACTGAATGGGGATGGAAAGGAATATGTTTTTTTTTTCTCAGCGTTTCAAGGTACATACAAAAAAAATGACCATGTACTGGGGCTAAAAATCTTCTCAATACAGTGCAGAAAGGTAGAAATAGTCAATGTATCCTTTTTGGATCATGATGCAATAAAAAATATTTGTAATAAAGGACCATGGAAAGACAGACTGAGAAATAATTGGAAGTTAATAATCTAATCCTAAAGAATGAGCAGGTCAAATAACAAATCAGAGAAACAATTAATAACCATTCAAGATAATGAGAATAATGAAATAAAACACTAAAATTTATGAGATGCAGTGAAAGTGGTTCTTAGGGAAGTTATATATCTCTGAATGCTTACATGAATAAAATAGAGGAAAAAGGAGATCAATAAATTGGTCATGCAACTGAAAAAGCTAAAAAGAACAAATTGCAAACACTCAATTAAATACCAAATTATAAATAGTGAAAATCAAAGGAGAGATTAATAAAATTTAAATAAAAAATACTATTGAATTAATAAATAATACTAAGAGCTGGTTTTATGACAAAACCAATGTAATTGATGAAATTTTGTTCAATTCAATTTAAAAAAAAAAGAAAGAAGAAAACCAAATTACCAGTATAAAAAATGAAATCTGTGAACTCTCCTCCACTGAAGAGGAAATTAAACAATAATTAGGAATTATTTTGCCCAATTGTATGTCCATAAATTGACAACCTGAGGGAAATGGATGAATATTTACAAAAATATAAATTGGCCAGGTTACCAGAAGAGGACGTAAAATACCTAAATAACCCTATCTCAGAAAAAAAAAATTGAGAAAGCCATCAATGAACTCCCTAGGAAAAAATCTCCTGGACCAGATGGTTTTACATGTGAATTCTATCAAACATTTAAAGAACAATTAATTCCCCTACTTTATAGATAATTTGGAAAATAGGAAAAGGAGTCTTATCAAACTCTTTTTATGGCATAAATACAATACTAATACCTAAACCAGGAAGAGTCAAAATGGAAAAAGAAAATTATAGACAAATTTCCCTAATGAATACTTATGGAAAAATTATAAATAAAATATTAGCAAAACGATTGTAGCAACGTTGCACAAGAGTAATACAATATAACCATTTAGGATTTATTCCAGGAATGCAAGGCTAGTTCAATATTAGGAGAACTGTCAGCATAATTGATCATAACAACAACAAAACTAACAGAGATAATATGATTATCTCAATAGATGCAGAAAAACTGTTGACAAAATACAACATCCATTACATTTAAAAACACTAGAAAGCATAGGAAAATATGCATCCTTCTATAAAATTATAAATAGCATCTACCTAAAAGCATCAGCAAGCATTATATGTAATGGAGATAAGCTACATGCATTCCCAACAATATCAGGGGTGAGGGGCAGGTGGGTGGCTCAGTGAGATACAGTGTGAGTCAGAAGGACCTGAGCTCAAATCTGGTCTCAGACATTTGACACATTTACTAGCTATGTGACCTTGGGCAAGTCACTTAACCTCAATTGCCCTACCTTCCTCTCTCCAAAAAAACTATCAGGGGTGAAATAAGGATGTCCACTATCACCCCTACTATTCAATTTGGTACTAGAAATGTTATCTGTAGCAATAAGAGAAGAAAAAGAAATTGAAGGAATTCATATAGGCAAAGAAGACACTAAGTTATCATTCTTTGCAGATCATAGGATGATTTACTTAAAGAATCCTAGAGAATCAAGTAAAAAATTGCTTGAAATAATAAAAAAAAAACTTTAGCAAAGTTGCAGGATATAAAATAAACCTTCATAAATCCTTGGCATTCCTATACATTATTAACAAAGCCCAACAGCAAGAGATAGAAAGAGGAATTCCACTTAAAGTTACTGTAGACACTATAAATTGTTTGGGAGTTTCCCTGCCCAGACAAACTCAGGGTCTATAGGAATGTAATTACCAAACATCTTTCATACAAATAAAGTCAGATCTAAATAAATCCAAAAACATCGGTTGCTCATGGTTAGGCCGAGCTAATACAAAAAAAAATGACAATTTTACCTACATTAATTTAGTTATTCAGTGCCATACCAATTGAACTACCAAAAATTATTATACAGAGCTGGATAAAATAATAACTAAATTCATCTGGAAGAACAAAAGGTCCAGAATATCAAGAGAATTAACGAAAAGAAATTCTAGGGAAGGTGGCCTAGCCATACCAGATAACAAACTGTACTATAAAGCAGCAGTCATCAAAACTGCCTGGTACTGGCTAAGGAACAGAGTGGTGGGTTCAGTGCAATAGGTTTGGTAAACAAGACACAGTATTTAACTACTATAAAAAACTACTCTTTGATAAGCCAAAGAATCTAGCTTCTGGGCTAAGAATTCACTATTTCATAAAAACTGCTTGGAAAATTGGGAAATAGTATGGTAGAAACTGGGGATGGACCAATATCTTACACTGTGTACCAAGATAAAATGAAAATGAATTCATGATTTAGGAATAAAGGCTGATAGTAAAATAATTTGGAATAGTTTACCTATCAGATTTATGGGAAAAGGAAGAATTCATGACCCAACAAAAGATAGAGAGCATTACAAAATGCAAAATGGATAATTTTTATTATGTTAAATTGAAAAGTTTATGTACAAAAAAGTCAATGCAATAGAGATTAGGAGGAAAGCAGAAAATTGGGAGAAAATCTTTACAACCAGTGTCTCTGATAAACACCTCATATCTAAAATAGACAGGGAACTGATCCAAATTTATAGAAATACAAATCATTCCCCAATTGAGAAATGGCCAAAGGATATGAACAGGTAGTTTTCAGAGGAAGAAATTAAAGATATCTACAGGCAGGCATATGCAAAATTGTTCTAAATCACTATTGATTAGAGAAATGCAAATCAAAATAATTTTTAGGTAACGTATCTCTCCTGTCTGAATGACTAATATGACAAAACAGGACAATGATAAATGCTGGAGTGGATGTGGGAAAATTGGAACATTGTTACATTGTTGGTGGAGCTGTGATCTGATCCAGCCATTGTGGATAGAATTTGGAACTATGCCCACAGGGCTACAAAAATATGCATCCCCTTTGGCCCTGCAATAACCCTTCTAGGGCTGTGTCCCAAAGAGATCACAAAAGTGGGAAACAGAGCAGTAGGTACAAATATACTTATAGCAACTCTTTTTGTGGTGGCAAAGAATTGGAAATCACGAGATTCCCATAAACTGCAGAATGTCTAAACAAGCTGTGGTAAATGAATGTAACAGAATGCTATTGTGCTATAAGAAATGAGGGGCAGACATACACCATCATAACCTAGAAAGACTTATATGAACTAAGGCTAAGTGAGGGGAGCAGAACAGGGACATCATTATACATGATTACAGATGCACAGTATTTATAAGGACTAGCTTTGACAGAGTTGGCTCTCCTCATCCATGTATGGTTCAAGGACACCTCCAAAAGACTCATGATGGAAAAAGCTATGCACATCCTACCTACCCTTCAAAGAAATTGCTTTTTCTTGCCACTTTTATGTGAGATAATTTACCTCATTCTGTCTCTCCTTTTATCCCTCTTTCAACATATTCCCCTCTCATCCCTTAATTTGATTTTATTTTTTTAGGTGCCATCCCTTCATATTCAACTGACCCTGTGTTCTTTGTGTGTTTGTGTGTGTATGTGTGTTTATATATATATATATATATGTGTGTGTGTGTGTGTGTGTATGTGTACATGTGTGTACGTATGTGTGTACGTGTATATGTATATATATATATATGTATATTCCCTTCGGCTACCCTAATACTGAGATCTCATGAATTATACACATCATCTTTCCATGTAGAAATGTAAACAAAAGAGTTCAACTTTAGTAAGTCCTTTTTTCTCTTTCTTGATTGCCTTTTCATGTTTTCTTGATTCTCATGTTTGAAAGTCAAATTTTCTATTCAGCTCTTGTCTTTTCACTGAGAAACCCTGAAAATCCTTTATTTTATTGAAAGTCCAGATTTTGCCTTGGAGCCTGATACTTAGTTTTGCTGGGTAGGTGATTCTTGGTTTTATTCCTAGCTCCCTTGACCTCCTGAATATCATATTCCAAGTCCTTCAATCACTTAATGTAGAAGGTGCTAGATCTTGTGTTAGTCTGATTGTGTTTCTGCAATATTCAAATTGTTTCTTCCTGACTGCTTGCAATATTTTCTCCTTGATCTGGGACTTTTGGAATTTGGTGAAAATATTTCTAGGAGTTTTCTTTTGGGGGTCTTTTACAGGAGGTGATCATTAGAGTCTTTTAATTTCTATTTTACCCTCTTGATCTAGAATATCAGGGCAGCTCTTCTTGATAATTCCTTGAAAGATGATATCTCGGCTCTTTTTTGATCATGGCTTTCAGGTAGTGCAATAATTTTTAAATTATCTCTCTTGGATCTATTTTCCAGGTGAGTGGTTTTTCCAATGAGTTATTTCACATGGTCTTCCATTTTTTCATTCCTTTGGTTCCATTTTATAACATCTTGATTTCTCATAAAGCCACTAGCTTCCACTTGCTGCAATCCAATTTTTAAGATAGTATTTTCTTTAGTGGTCTTTTGGACCTCTTTTTTCATTTGACTAATCCTGCCTTTCACGACATTCTTCTCATTTGCTTTTTGGAACTCTTTTGCCATTTGAGTTAGTCTATTTTAAGGTGTTATTTTCTTCAGCATTTTTTGGGTCTCCTCTGGCCAATCATTGAATTGTTTTTCATGGTTTTCTTGCATCACTCTCATTTCTCTTCCCAATTTTTCCTCTACTTCTCTAACTTGCTTTTCTAAATCCTTTTTTGAGCTCTTCCATGGCATGAGACCAGTTGGTATTTTTCTTGGAGGCTTTTGATGTAGGTTCTTTGACTTTGTTGACTTCTTCTGCTTGTATATTTTAGTCTTTTTTTGTCACCAAAGAAAGATTCCAAAGTCAGAGTCTGAATCTGAGTCTGCTTTTGCTGCCTGGCCATGTTCCCAGCCAACTACTTGACCCTCGAGTTTTTCATCGGTGTATGACTTCTTCTAGAGAAGAGAGCACTTTGTCCCAAATTTGAGGGGTTGCACTGCTGTTTTCAGAGCTATTTCTACACAGCGAACTCTGCCATACAAGTGATCCTCTTACCCCAAGAACCACCAACACTGACTAGACTCAAATCTTAGGCAGACTCTGCACTCCTGCTTGATCCACCACTTAATTCTTTTCACCAGGTGTGCCTAGGGATGGAAGCAACTGCAGCTGTACTTCTGTCCTCAGAGCTGCACCACCTCTGCTGCCCTGGGGCTGTGGCCTAACCCTGGACTCCTTTCACTCTGTCCTCCACAGCTTTTCCCACTAACCTTCTCTCTTGTCTTTGGTGTTTGTGGGTTGAGAAATCTGGCAAGTGCCACAGCTCACTGATTCAGGGTGCTAGGGCCTGTTCGACCCATCTCTCCCTCTGCTTGGTCCAGGCTCAAGTCACGCTGGGCTGTGCTCTTCTCTGCTCCCAGCATGGTGTGATCGACCTTACCCAGCTACCATTCAGGATGTCCTGGGGTGAAGCCCTGCTTCTCTCTGCTATTTCATGAGTTCTGCAGTTCTAGCATTTGTTCAGAGCTATTTTTATAGGTTTTTGGAGGGACCTGGTGGGGGAGCTCAAGGAAGTCCCTACTTTCCAGCCACCATCTTGGCTCTGCCCATGAGCATGCAATTTTAAGAAGAAATTGAAGGTATAATTAGGCACATAAAAATGTTCTAAATCACTACTGATTAGAGAAATGCAAATTAAAACAACTCTGAGGTACCACCTCATAATTATCAGATTGATATAACAGAAAAAATGACAAATGTTGAAATATATGGTGAAATATTGAGATATCAATCGACTATTGATGGAATTGTGAACTAATCCAACTATTCTGGAGTGCAATTTGAACTAAACCCAAAGGGTTGAAAAATTGTGTATACCCTGTAACCCAGAAATATCACTACTATGTCTATATCCAAAAGGAATCCAAGAAAATCAGAAAGAACCTATTTGTACAAAGAATATTAATATCACTTATTTTTGTGATGGCAAACAATTAGAAATTGGGGGAATGCTGTTCAATTGAGGAATGACTGAAAGAGTTGTAGTATATGATTGCAATGTATTACTATTGTAATATTTAAAAAAATGATTAGCTCAATGATATTTGAAAGATGTAAATAGACTAATATGAGTTCGTGCAAAGTGAAGTTAGCACAAGCAGGAGAACATGAACAGTAACAAAAATATTGTAAAAATGATCATCCGTGAAAGACTCATTTTATTCTGATCAAGACAATGATTTAAGTAAATTTTTAATGACTCATCGGGAAAAGCAAAAAAAAATCTTATCCATCTTATCTTATCCACAGAGGACTAATGAACTCTGAATGCAGTATGAAGCATACTCCTTCTCTTAACCTTATTTTGTTTTCTTAAGTCTGTATTTTCTTTCAGAGGACTAATATGGAATTTGTTTTGCATGACTGTACATATATATATATGTGTGTGTTATATACATATATACACGTATATGTACATATATGTATATACGTGTATATGTACGTGTACATGTATGTGTGTACATATATATATGTATGTATGTATGTATGTATAACCTTTATCAAATTCCATGCCATCTCACCGGGTTGGGGGGAGAGGGACAAGAGGGAGGAAGAGATTTTGAAACACATTTAAAAATAATTATTTATATAGAATTGGAAAATATTTAATGAAATAAAAATGTATTTTTTTTTTTCATTTCAATCTTGTCCAATTCTTCATGACCCTATTTGGAGTTTTCCTGGCAAAGATACTGGAGTTGTTTGCCATTTTCTTCCTCATTTTACAGATGAGAAAACTGGTGCAAACACAGGGCTAACTGACTTGGGAAAGGTCACAGAGCTAGTAATACAAATCAAGTTTCTGAGGATATATTTGAACTTGGGTTTTCCTGACTCCTTCAACTTTCTATCCACTGTCCCACCTAATGTAAATTGTTTTATTTTTAAAATACCATTATTAGTGCCATGTTTCCAAGTTAAGATTGCAGGTATCTTCCTCTGAAGCTTTATATGTAAAGGCAAGAGGCCTATCTTCTTTGAAAAGCTACTGGGAGAATGAATTAGGTAACATATCAAAGCCTTCCCATTTTTTAAGTATTCTGACGCCTTTAAATTTTTAAGTATTGAGCTTGGCAAAGAGCCTGGAGTGGCTAATCTGCTCGTTTCCACTATTTTATGGATCAATAGAGTTCAGCAGCTGGCCATCATGTGCTGATTGACATTCGTTATCTAGATGGGCACAACGAATAGACCAGGAATATTGTGGCTGGTTCATTTCACATGTAGAAAATACCCATGACTCCACCACTGCCTGTTTAGTGAGATATTTTGTACATCAATCATGATTTCTGTGTCAAAAACTGCTATTACAAGCACTGTTCACATTTTAATAACATCAGATGTGGTATTAAACCTCCACCATCAAGTTCTATAATGTTCACATTACCCTTGGTTAATAGCCTAGAAGTAAGTATGAAAGAAATTAAATTTAAATCATTTGCCTAAAGCTGAATAATATGTCAGTGGTAGAACAGGACCTAAAAATAAGGAGTTCTGACATCTGGTCTTGAGCATGTTCTGGTAATTTCAAGTTCTTCCCATTAAGTGAAGAAATCTAGAAGAAATTTAGAGCTTAAAAATTGTCTAATATACATCACCCTCCCTGCTTTAACTTGTCCTAAATCTACAATTTCATTCATATAGAAAGCCATCTGATGATAAAATTCTCTCTAACAACTTAGACTTGATCAACCACCTCAATTTATAGTTAAGGAAATTAAGGTTCAAATAGAGTGTTAAGTATGAATTAACAACGATAAGTAGTTAATTTCCCTATGAAAAGTAAGTGCAATAAAATTTGATCATAATATCTAGCCTCTGTTACTACTTGTATGACCTTAGGACAATTCAGTTTCCTGTTGTGGTGGAAGTAGATGTCCTCTTAAGTCCCTTCCACCTTTAAACCACTGATGTCTCAATGTTCAGTTAAACGATGGGTCATTTGCACAGAGTAATATAGCACTTTCTCTCTAATATTAAAGCCTTTGAAACATGAGCTTAAATCCTATGTTCTAACACTATTGTTTAGCATATTTTATGTTTATATTAACCCAGAGACACAAACACATATACGTACACATGCACATGCATGTTTCTAATTAATATTCTTTCCCAGAATGCACCAAAGTGATTTTCCTGGTTATTTCTGTTGATCATTATGCCATGATTATCCAGCTTTATAGCCCTGACATTAGCTTTAGCGATGCTCTATATTCTGGCCCTGACTGACATAGTTTACATAAATTTGTTTAATAATTAAATTTTCTGTTCAAAATAATTGCTTGTTTCTGCTGAACTTACAAATCAACATGCTTGCTAGTAAAGGAGGTATCACATTATAGCATGTCTATATCAATATTTTTCTCCTAGATCTCAATACATATGTGTATGTAAAGATTTTTTGCATATGCATGTGTGCATGTATAATCTGGTCATTGAAAATATTTCTAATATTTTAACACTCTACCACTCTACCACTGCCAATTGGAGGTTGTTTCTTCAATTTATAGGCTTCAAGAAATATGCAGAAGGTAATTATTTTTCTTTTTTTTTCTTTTAT
>CM053623.1:253511470-253536270 GCA_028646595.1 Phalanger gymnotis
TACTACAGACATACAGGAAACCAGAGAATGGGATGGAAAGAGGTTTTCCTTAGTGCACATGTTTCTAATTGACTGTAAGAAATAATAGAGAAAGGAGTTCTACCAACTATATGAAAAAAATGGCACTGAAAAAATTTCCCATTTTTCTTCTTGTTTTCAAAACTAAATGCAAGAACTGCTTCAATTTTAAATAGGTCCCTGATGGCTATTGGATTTTTCTACCTCAGTTCAATAAATGCTTCCTTGGTAGTTATTGCAAAAGTCACTCAACCTCTTCCTCAGTTTCTCAATGTATAAAACTAGGGCTAACTGGTTTCTCTGGAATCTCTTAGGAACTAGTTTATACTGAGAAAGGGCTCAGAATGTGAAAAGTGCTCTTTAAATTCTAAGTGTTGTTAACATAAGTAAGCCAGATTTAACTATTCTTTTTTGTCTCCTGAACTTCTGTAACCATATTGCTGAAGGAGTTTTCTGGGATTCCTAAGCACTTTCACAACTATAGTAGCCTGGAACAGTGTTTATTTCTTACTCATAAACAGCCTGATTTCCTAATCATTAAAAAGCTTTAAAATTTTCAATTAATCAATCAAAACATTTATTGAGAACCTATTATGTGCCATGCACATGCGCACAGCCATGCAGCTTGGTTCTGGAGAAGAAATACAAAACACAAGATAGATTCTGCCCTCAGGATGCATTCATTATATTGGGCAGGGGGGATAAAATATTGTTCACATACACCTTAATATAAACTGAACACAAAGTAAATACAAAGTGATCTCATGAGAGTTTGAGGTGTATTTAATTAGAGGAATCATTTAAGGTCTCTTAAAAGAATGGCACTTAAGATATCCTTTGGAGTAAGTTTAGGTTCCCAGAGGCAGAGTTGAAGCAGCAGATATATTCCAGGCATAGGGTACATTCTGTACAAAGGCAGAAATTTGAGATATGGAATGTCATGTATAGAGAATAGCAAGTCAGCCAGTTTGGCAGAAGCACAGCTAGCATAAATGGAACTTTCACTAAATTAAGGTTGTTGATTTATATGAGAATTTTTTTTTTGTTTGTTATAAAAATAAGACTTAGAAAAGTGATTTTGATGTAGAAAAAATGTGGGAGAATACTAATTATGATCTCTTATTTACCTTCTTTTCTTCTCTATTGGCAAGTAGGTCTCTGTTTTTTGTACTATCATTATAAAATAACTAATAGGTTTTTTTAATTAACCAACAGGCAAACTAGAATGCGACAATTTGAAGTAGTATGTTCTCTCCATCTCCTACAGATTTGCAGAAGACACGTCTTATTTACCATTACATTTATGAAATATTCAGTCATCACACCATGTATTATGTGCTCTTCACATTCACAAAGATACTGCTCTAAACTCTGGAATAAATGCTAAGATTATGCTTTTAGCTCCACCATGGAGCTAAGATAAGTAACTGCAAGCTGAGTTTTGATACACATTGCATAATGGAATTCCTATCTGAAGCAGCTGCTAGGCTTTCAAATAAATCTTTTGAGGTTTTATTCTCCTACCCTTCTACTCTCTTTGTGGAAGTTTGTAAGTGCTCCCTACAATAGGTTGTCATTACACATTTTCAAAACATGAAAGACTTATACCTTGAAATAGATAAACACACATATTTAAATAATCAAAAGCTATAAATGCCATTTGAAAGTTAATGTGTTTTTGATGTTTTAATTGGAAAACATAAACCAGTTGGAGGAAACTTCATCAGTAGGCCATCTTGCAGAAAAGTAGCTTCTTTTTAATTCATCCTTAAGAAAGAAAATTGGTGACACACGTATTTGTCTGAGAGTCACCTACAATTTTAAAACACATTTAATTTCTAGAGTTATTCTCGATTAATGTGTATTGTTCATTATAATAAGAATATTTCCAAATGTGTCTTCTGAAGAAAAAAATGTAGGTGAAAGCCATTTGAGTCAATGTGTGTTTCAACCATGAAAACTTCCTAGCATACAAATTTAAAGAAATATTCTTTAAGTTCTGTCTCTCTAAACCATCAATATATGTCTATTATTATTAGGCCATGACCTGAATTTGCTCAATTTTAAAAACGACAACAACAACTAAAATATTCCATTTTTTCAATATTTTCAATATTAGTGGAAGGCATTTAACTAGAATTATTAAGATATTTCAATTTTTTCACTTGTTCAGATGGAAACCAGTTCAGGACACAACTAAAATTAGTTGACTAGGTTATAGGTCATCCAACAGATCACAGCAATAATTTTGCAATATGCTTGAGCTTTCTTGGCCTTCTATAGTTACTATGTGTGTGCATAAGTACACATAGAAATATGTATCCAAACACTTAAGACATTTATTAAAACCCATCTGTTTTGTGTCCTTTATAGATAAAACACTCACACAATTATCCAAATCTTCAGTACTCATCCTGATGTTTGACATTGTTGTTAACATTTTTGGAACGGAAATTCAGCAGCACTATGGATGTCGGGGAAAGAGATTCAATCCTTTATGTTGGTGTCACTGCCCATGCATAGCATTGCTCAATGATACCATAAGTGTTGAAAGACACTTTTGAAAGATCTTTTGACCATTTCCTTTATGACACTGTAGATACAGTGATAAAGTTTGAAATGAATAAAAAAGGGTCTAATAGGAGCTTTTGGCAGAAAAACAGAGCAGCTGTGTGTAGTTGAATGGGGAAGCTGGAATCCTATGGGGATACCTACTCCCCACTCCCTTGTGTGAATTATTCTCTTTGCTTTGAAGACTTATCTTTTAGGAAGGGAAAGCATCCAGGCATTTCCTGTCTGTGGTATCCTCTTGATGTTTCTTTGTACCTTTAAGTAAACTCAAAATTTGTCTATGGTTTCACCATGTGAAATACCCAAAGAAACCTGTTTGTTGATGATCCAAGAGCTATTAGTTTGTCATTGCAAGGTTTCCTGTTGGAGGAAGACAGTGTAGTCTGCCAGAAAGAAAAAAATAGTGAATGCTTGAATGAAAATGCATTTATTAAACACTTCCTGCATGCAAAGAAATGGGCTAAGGGCTGGGGATAAAAATAAGATAGTCCTTATTCTCAAAGACCAAGAAACAATGCCATCATCATCATCATCATCATCATCATCATCATCATCATTCACATGCATAATAATTACATTGCAATTGATGAGCCACTTAACTAAATGGAAAGATATATAATTTGCACCCATGATGCTTACGAACATAAATTAACTTTATACATACATATATATGTATAAAGCTCGAATTCAACAGCATTCATAATGACCTTTTCCTTAATTGAAAAATGTACTTAATGAATGAAATAGTGTAATAATCACTTCACAATTTTGCCTCTCTTCATATTAAAGTCTAAATTAAGACTATTATTACTATGATACTTTAACTTACTCCAATTATGCATCAGGGAAAACTTGCATAAAGTGATATAGAGTGAAATAAGCAAGAGAACAATGTATCCTGTAACTACAACAGTGTAAACAATGCCAACACCTAAAAGGCAACAAAATTGGATTAATTGCAGTAAGCAGTCTTTTTTCGGAGAATAAATTGTGACTCCTTTTTTTGGTGAAGATGTGGGGGAATATGAATGTAAAATTTTGCCTATAATGTCAGACGCTGGTATTTCATCTGCAAGTTTTTGTTAAATATTTTTTTTAAATTTCAGAGATATAATCATATGTACATTTGTAACAAAGAATGTAAAAATATTTTTTGCCAATATTGTGGAATGATTATGCAATAACAAAGACATAAACAAATCTTTAATGTGTATGCTTGTGTGTTTCTTTGGACAAGTCAATGAGTGGTATTGAATTCAAATAGAAAGGAGAGCCCTTAATAAATACATAAAGATCCATCTGGGCTTCATTTTGACTTAGCTTTAATTTTTTTTTTATATTTTTGTGTTTTTATATGTTTTGTTAGGCAAAATTTTGTTAAATTTAACAATTGCATTTTAATTTGGTTTGGGCTGCCCTGCACAGACATTAAGCCCATAAGCTATATATTTAACACGTTTAATTTAAACAATCTGGGATGGTGTGAAAAAATAAGTTGGAAATTTAGAACATGAAAAGTATCAACTCACAGAAGTGGAAAAAATTCTCCAAAGTAAGCTAGTCCAATCCCTCCTTAAAGGTTAGAATTCCTCTCTAACATCCCCAGTCAATGGGCTGTCCAGTACATTTTTTTTCTTCATTCTTTTTTTAAAAAATTTTTACTTTATAATACTCAGTTCTACGTAATTTTGAGTTCCAGATTTTCTTCCCCTCCCCATCCACTAGATGGCACATAATCCGATATATCTTCTATGTATAACTTGCCATTGAACTTATTTTCACACTAATTGAGTTGTGGAGAAGAATTATGACCAATGGAATGAATCATGAGAAAGAAGAAACAGAACTAAAAAAAAAAAAACAAAAACAAAAACAAAAACAAAAGAGAGAAAAAAAATGGGGAAAAAAAGCGAGCATTAAGTGTGCCTCAATCTGCATTCATACTTCCTCGTGAGTCCTTTGGGGTTGTCTTTTCACCTTGTGTTGCTGAGAAGTGCAAAGTCTATTAGGGTTAGTCCTCACAGAAGTGATATATCTGCAGTTGTGTATAATGTTCTCCTGGTTCTGCTCCAATCACCCTGAATTATATAGTGTAGGTTTTTCCAGGTTGTTATGAAGTTCGCATCACCCCTATTTCTTATAGCATACTAGTATTCCATTAACTTCATATACCACAGCTTGTTCAGCCATTCCCCAATTGACGGGCATCCCCTTGATTTCCAATTCTTAGCTACAGCAAAAAGAGCCACTATAAATATTTTTGTACCTATGGGTCCTTTTCCCACTTGTGTGATCTGTTTAGGATATAACTCTAGAAATGGTATTGCTGGGTCTAAGGGTATGAACATTCTTGTACACCTTTAGGCATAGTACCAAATTGCCCTCCAGAATGGCTGGATCAGTTCACAACTCCACCAGCAATATAACAATGTTCCAATTTTCCCAAATCCTCTCCAGCATTTATCATTTTCCTGGTTTGTCATTTTAGCCAATATGACAAGAGAGATGTGGTACCTAAGAGTTGTTTTGATTTGCATTTCTCTAATCAGTAGTGATTTAGAGCACTTTTTGTATGCCTATCTTTAATTTCTTCCTCTGAAAACTGCCTGTTCATATGCTTTGACCATTTCTCAATTGGAGAATGACTTGTATTCCTATATATTTTGCTCAGTTCCCTATATATTTTAGAAATGAGGCCTTTATCAGAGACACTGGTTGTAAAGACTTTCTCCCAATTTCCTGATTTCCTCCTAATCTTTGTTGCATTGGCTTTTTTATACAAATCATTTCAATTTAACATAATCTAAATCATCCATTTTGCAATTTGTAATGCTCTCTATCTCTTGTGTCATGAATTCTTTTCTTTTCCATAATTCTGACAGGTAAACTATTACTTGCTCTCCCAAATTACTTATGTTATTAGCCTTTATTCCTAAATCATAGTCCATTTTGACTTTATTTTGGTATATTGTGTAAGATATTGGTCTATGCCAAGTTTCTGCTCTACCATTTTCCAATTTTCCCAGCAGTTTTTGTGAAATAGTGAATTCGTAGCCCAGAAGCTGGATTCTTTGAGTTCATCAAAGAGTAGATTGCTGTAGTCATTGACTTCTCCATCTTGTGAACCTGTCCTATTCCACTGATCCATGACTCTGTTTCTTAACCAGTATGAAGTAATTTTGATGACTGCTCCTTTTGTGGTACAGTTTATTATCTGGTATGGCTAGGCTATCTTCTCTAGATTTCTTTTAATTAATTCCCTAGATATTCTAGACTTCTTGTTCTTCCAGATGAATTTTGTTATTATTTTATCCAGCTCTGTAAAATAATTTTTTGGTAGTTCAATTGGTATGGCACTGAATAGATAGATTAATTTAGGTAAAATATCCATTTTTAATATATTAGTTTGGCCTCACCATGAGCAACTGATATTTTTTTCCATTTATTTAGATCTCACTTTATTCACCTGAAAAGTGCTTCATAATTATGTTCAAATAGGCCCTGGGTTTGTCTTGGCAGATAGACTCCCAAATATTTTATACTATCTACAGTAACTTTGAATGGAATATCTCTTTCTCTCTCGTGCTGTTGGACTTTGTTAGTAAAGTATAGGAATGCTGAGGATTTGTGCAGGTTTATTTTATATCCTGCACCTTTGCTAAAGTTGTTTATTTTTAATTTCAAGTAGTTTTTCACTTGATTCTCTAGGATTCTCTAAGTACATCATCATATCATCTGCAAAAAGTCATAATTTACTTTCTTCTTTGCCTATTCTAATTCCTTCAATTTCTTTTTCTTCTCTTATTGCTACAGCTAACATTTCTAGTACCAAATTGGATAGTAGAGGTGATAATGGACATCCTTGTTTCACCCCTGATCTTATTGGGAATGCATCCAGAATATCCCCATTACAAATAATGCTTGTTGATGGTTTTAGTTAAATGCTGTTTATAATTGTAAGGAAGGCTTCATTTATTTCTATGCTTTCTAGTGTTTTTAATGGGAATGGCTGTTGTATATTGTCAAAGGCTTTTTCTTCATCTATTGGGATGATCATATGCTTTCTGCTACTTTTGTTGTTGAAATGGTCAATTATGCTAATAGTTTTCCTAATATTGAACCAGCCTTGTTTTTCTGGAATAAATTCCACCTGGTCATAGTGTATTATTTTTGTGATAAGTTGCTGCAGTCTTTTTGCTAATATTTTTTTGAAATTTTTGCATCAATATTCATTAGGGAAATTGGCCTATAATTTTCTATCACTGTTTTGACTCTACCTGGTTTGGGTATTAGTACCATATTTGCATGATAAAAACAATTTGGTAGGACTCCTTCTTCTCCTATTTTCCCAAGTAGTCTACAAAGAATAGGAATTAATTGTTCTTTAAATGTTTGATAGAATTCACGTGTAAAACCATCTCGTCCTGGAGGTTTTTTTCCTAGAGAGTTCTTTGATGGCTTGCTCAATTTTGTTTTCTGAGATGGAGTTATTTAGAAATTTTATTTCCTCTTCTGTTAACCTGGGCAATTGATGTTTTTGTAGATGTTCATCCATATCCTTAATGTTGTCAAATTTATGAGCATACAATTGGGCAAAATAATTCCTAATTATTGTTTTGATTTCCTTTTCATTAGAGGTGAATTCATGCTTTTCATTATTGATATTGGTGATGTGATTTTCTGCTTTTTTAAATCAAATTGACCAAAAGTTTATTAATTTTATTGTTTTTTTAATAAAATCAGCTCTTTGTTTTATTTATAATTCAATAGTTTTCTTGTTTTCAATTTTATTAATCTCTCCTTTGATTTTCAGTATTTCTAATTTGGTATCTAATTGGGGATATTCAATTTGTTCTTTTTCTAGCCTTTTCAGTTGTATGCCTATTCATTGATCTCCTTTTTCTTTATTTTATTCATGTAAGCATTTAGATAAAACTTTACCTAAGAACTGTTTTTGCTGCATCCCAAAAGTTTTGGTATGTTGTCTCAGTATTTTCATTCTCTTGAATGAAGTTATTATTTGTTTCTCTGATTTGTTCTTTGGCACACTCATTCTTTAGAATTAGATTATTTACTTCCCAATTAATTTTTAGCTAATTTTTTCATGGTTCTTGATTGCAAGTAATTTTTATTGCATCGTGATCTGAACAGCATGTTTTGACTATTTCTGCCTTTCTGCCATGGATTGTGAGTTTTTTTATGCCCTAGTACATGGTCAATTTTTGAAAGTGTGCCATTTACTGCTGAGATCAAAGTATATTCATTTTTATCCCCACTCTGTTTTCTCCAGAGATCTATCGTAGCTTTATTTTCTACAATTCTGTTCACCACCTTAACTTCTTTCTTATTTATTTTGAGGTTAGATTTATTGGGTTCAGAGAGGGGGAGGTTGAGGTCTCCCATTATTATAGTTTTGCTATGTATTTCTTCCTGTAACTACCTTAACTTCTCCTCTAAGAGTCTGCATGCCATACCACTTGGTGCATATATGTTAAACAATGATATTGCTTCATTGTTAACGGTGCCTTTAGCAGTATGTAGTGTCCTTCCTTATCTCTTTTAATTAAATCTATCTTTATTTTTGCTCTTTCTGATATTAGCATTGCTACACCTGTTTTTCTTTCCTTAACTGAAGCACAATATATTTTACTCCAGCCTTTTACCTTTATGCTGTGTGTATCCCCCTGTTTCACATGTGTTTCTTGTAAACAGCATATTATAAGATTATGGTTTTTAATCCATTCTGCTATCTGCTTCCATTTTATGGGAGAGTTCATCTCATTCACATTCACAGTTATGATTTCTATCTGTGTCTTTTTCGCCATCCTATTTCCCCCATTTATGATGTTATTTTTCCCTTTCTCCTTCCACTTCTCAACAAAGTTTTATTTTGACTACTGCCTTCCTCAGTTTATCCTCCCTCTTGATTCCCTTTCCTTATCTTACCATTTTCTACTTGCTACTTGTTACCCCCCTTTTGACCATCCCCCTCCATTTTTCCCGCTTTCTCCTCCTACTCCCTGTAGGACAAGTTAGATTTCTATATGTATCAGGATATGTTATTCCCTTCTTGAACCAGATCCAATGAGAGTAAAGCTCAAATACTGCTCTCCTCTGTCTCTTCTGTTCCTCTACTGTATTGTATTCTGTGTCTCTTCATTTGGGGTAATTCATCCATTTCTACTACCTCCTTACCTCTTCTCCCATAACCCTCCCTTTACATCTCTTAATTATGTTTTTTTATCCTTATATCAGTTATTTTATACAGACATTCACTGTCTATGTGTATCCCTTTCTATTTTCATAATAGCTGTACTATTCTCAAGATTGACATATATGTGTATACATGTATACACACACACACACACATATATATATATATACACATAACATGCGTAAGATGATATAATCCTAATTTGACCTTATTGATGAGTAAGACTTGTGTGTTTTTTCCACTGTTTACCTTTTTATGTCTCTCTTGAATTTTATATTTGAACATCAAATTTTCCATTGAATTCTGGCCCTTTCATCAAGAAGGTCTGGAATTTCCTTATTTCATTGAATATCCATAACCATGTTGATCCTTGGTTGTAGTCCCAGCTCCTTTGCCCTTCGGAATATCATATTCCAATTTCTCCTGTCATTTAATATAGAAGCTGAGAGATCCTGCATGATCCTGAATGTAGTTCCATGATATTTTAGTTGTTTCTTTTTGGCTGCTTGCAGTATATTTTCCTTGACTTTGCAATTCTGAAATTTAGCTATAATATTTCTTCGTGTTTTCAATATTTTTTTTAGGGGGTGATAGGTGGATTCTTTCAATAACTATTTTGCCCTCTGGTTCCAGGACCTCTAGGCAGTTATATTTTATAATTTCTTTGAAGATACTGTCAAGGCTCTTTTTTACATCATGCATTTCCAGTAGACCAATAATTCTTAAATTGTCTCTCCTGTATCTATTTTCCAGGTCACTTGTTTTTCCAATCAGATATTTCACATTTTTTTTCCTATTTTTTCATCCTTTACATTTTGTTTGACTACCTTTTGATGCCTCATAGAGTCATTAGCTTCTACTTGCTCAATTTTAATTTTTTAATATGTTGCTGTCTTCATTTTTCTTTTGAGTCTCCTTTTCCAATTGGTTGATTTTACCTGTCAGGGTGTCATTTTCTTTATTTAGATTTTGAATCTCCATATCCATTTCACCAATCTTATTTTTTAATGACTTGATTTCATCAGAGTTTTTTTTTCATTTTTTTCCCATTTTTTCTTTTACCTCCCTAATTTGGTTTTTAAAATCCTCCTTTAGCTCTTCCAGTAATGCTTTTTGGACTTGAGATGAGTTCACAGTCCCTCTTGAGGTATCGACTGTGGGTCATTGCTATCCTCTTCAAAATTGGTTGATCATGCCTGTCTCCATGAAAAGAATCAATGGTCCTCTTTTGTGTGTGTGTGTGTGTGTGTGTGTGTGTGTTCCTCTTCATGTTGGTTAGCCTTTTCTTGGCTTTACAACGAATTTCTGCTTTGGTTGCTCAGAGCTCTCTGTCCAGTTTTCTTATTCTGGGGATTGTGAGTCTAGTTACTGGCTTTGTGAATTGTAACCTTCGGTTTCCTGAGGTGTCGGGGAGGGGTCTGGCTGCTTGAAGTCCCCTCTTCCCCTGGGGTTGCTCTCCAGTATTGTTGCTCTTCAGAGAAGGTTGCAGCTCTTTGTTGTTTGTGCTGGTGTCTGGCATTTCCCCTGGGGGTGCCAGGGTATGTCTGGGTTCCTGCCGTTGACCCCTGCTGGCTTTGCCCCTCTGGGACTCAGGAATTCTCACTGCTTGGCCACTGAAGATCCACTTCTGTCTCCTCTTTTTCAATGTTTTTTTTTTTCCTGAGCAATTCTCTGGGTCAGGCGGGGAAGGATTAGAGCCATTTACCTGGCCATTATGTATCCCAGAAGTTCAAGAAAATGTGTTTCATACCTTTGGGCTGCAAGCCTCAGGAGTTGATGTCTCAGGGCTGGTGGCATTGTGCTGCTGCCTCTCATCACTTCTATAGACTCCCATCCTGTGTTGGAAGGTCTGGGGATCTCTGCCAGTTTCAGGCACCCAGCTTTCTCCCAAGCATGTTTGTTTCTGCAGTTTCTTCTGCTTTGGTGCTGTCTAGAGCAGCTCCACATGCTGAGCACTCTCTCAGCCTACAGATTCGCCCTGTTGCCCTTTTGGACTCTCTCGGCTTGGAAATTTGCCTCACTCAGACTGCTCATGGTTTCTAACTCTTTCAAATCTTCTCAAATTCCCTTTTTTTTTAGGAATCTGACAGAACTTGTGAGAGAGGTCTGGTAAGACACTGTTTTCACGTGGCCATCTAGGCTCTTCCTCCCCACCCTCAACCACCCCACCCTCACCCCATCCAGTACTTAATGTGAACAGCTCCTAAATGTGTGTGCTCTGTTCATAACAGTTATAGGTCATAGATAACTGTATGATTCCCTTATGCATTTTCTCTTTCTTATTGTCTCTTACTACCCTCTACCCTTGTCTGTACAATATGTTTTCAAAATGAAAAGCAAGAGTGCTAAGCACCATAAAAGGGCAGCATTTAGTGATAACTCTTAAGGCGACCTCAATCATATTTTGGGAAAGCAAGGTATAACAGATATTCAGTTACAAAATATTTCTTGGAGCACCAGCTAACCTCACTGAGTCTTATTCTTATCTATAATATAAGATTAAACATTCTTGTGTTGCCTTGCTGTAATTTTAATGAGGTCAGGGCTTTTTGCTGTTCTTAAGTGCCTTTAATGATTCTGGCCTTTGTTTGAATGGGGCAGCTAAAGTGGGATCTTTTTTTGTCTTGGAAGGTTTCTTAGCACTAAGACAATTATTGGGAATCATTGTTTGGAAACCCTGTGTAAGATGGTACTAGGGATTTACTAACTTTCCCAGCACCCTAAATGGGACTTTTCATTTTCCTTTGTTTGAGTGGTTTTCAACACTGAGGTAATCAAATACCCCAGGGCCCTGAGACAGGAATATAAGATCCAAGGTTGGCATTTGACCTTTGTGGGTACATTCATTGAAAGAATGTGAGTGACGAGACTCTGGGCAAGCCTTTGAACCCACCACATCATTCTCATCCCCCTGCCCCTTTTCCCCATGCTTTGTAACCCAGACAGATAGATGTTGATACTTCTCTTGTAACTATGAACATTGTGATTTGAATCAGACAAGGTCTGTCTGTTGATGTTCATAATTTCTGTTTGTATTTGCCTTGAAATTCAGAGGGCTGATCTTTTCCTCCTGAACTAGGTGAATGACATGTGTATCTTGATTAAACTGAGATTGTTACACCTTAAATTTGTTCTCCTTAGAAAAGCAGATGAAAGATTCTGTGTTAGTAGCCCTTCTGTGTGCTGGATGTTGTTGGTTTCACACAGCCACAGTAGCTGCTAGCAACATTGTTGTTATACTGCCTCACAGTATTCTTGTGAGGAAAGCACTTTTCAAGTGGAAAGTGTAAATATGTTATTATTATTGTAAAGAATTTCATCATAGAAAGTTGTTTTTTAAAGTAATATTGTGCCCCCTTTCTACCTTGTTTTACAAAATACTAAAAGGTGATATATGGAGGGGTATGTGTCTGTATGTGTGTGTGTGTGTGTGTGTCTGTCTGTCTGTCTGTCTGTGCTTGTGTGAGAGACAGAGAGAGACAGAGACAGAGAGAGATAGAGAGAGACAGAGAGATCACAAAGACACACACACATACACATACAGAGAGGGAGAGAGAGAGAGAGAGAGAGAGAAAGAGAAAGAGAAATGCATCATTATTTATATTAGAAAATAAGTAGAAATTTATAAGCTACTTCAATTTGTAGAATGGTTTTGGAAAAGAATCTTGAAAGTATACAAGAGTCACCAACACAATCATATTCTATGACCCAGAAATCTCATTATGAGGTAGTATCATAAGATTAAAAAAAAATATGATTTTTTTTCCAGATGGGGTTAAGAGAAGTATTATTTGTAATTATAAAGAAATGGAAATAATTTAAATATCCAACAGTTGTTGGACAGCTGAATAAAGTATGATAAATATAAAAAACCTACAATCCCATTAAAATGATAAATATGAAGAAATTTTGAAACAATTATAGAGCATGACATGAAGTATACAAAGTAAAACCAGAAAAAAAATGCATACTGACTACTACTATAAAGAAGAAAAACATATGCACAAATATGTAAACAAAAAATAGGGGGAAATAGAGTATATAACTAGTAATCTATGATGAGCATTGTGTAAGCAGAATTTCACTTTTAAGTGTAAATATATCTTTATTTGGTTTTGTTATTGGTTACAATTAATTGCATTGTAAAGTATTTCAGTCAATGAATAGCTAAAAGGCAAGCTTCCATAATTGAATATGCCCAAAAATCCTATTTAAGAAAGTAAAAAAAGCTTGTGGTCTGCAGATTTTCTTTTCTTTTTTTGTTTTTTTTAACTAATTAATCTATTTTTTTTCATTTGAAAATCATATAGTCTATGTTTTTCACTGAACAAGAGTAGTACTACCCACAGTCAGTTTGGGGAGGGGGAGATATTATGTTTTATTTTCCTTTTCATCAATAAAAGTGCCCTTTTGTGGAGACATCTTTGAGTGCATGTGATTGTTATTCATGGAAACTGTCAGTATTCTTAAGTCCTCTTAGCAATATGAAAGGTGAATGACAGATAGGAAACCATTATCTTGGCAAGGTAGATCTTAGCTAGTAAAAAAGTCAAGCTAAAAGGAAATCTGAAATAAAAGAGTAAGAATAGGATTATTTTTTTATTTATTCTTACACCTATCCTTCATCTAAATTACATTGTTTTATTTTAAGTGATATCTCTGCCACAGCTATATATAAACAGTACCTCAAAATTCTTGTGAAAAAGTATCTATAAGTCATGTAGTCATCAGACTATTTAAAAACATCTGTAGTTTTAACACCTTTTAAAACTAAAAATAAATAGATTCTAGATTTTTTTTCCTCTTCTGATTCATATGACTTGGTATCATTACTATTAATTCAGTCTCTTACATTGGTGTACTGGTCAGAATTGGATACAACTTCCCACAGTGTTCTCAACTCTAGTTTTCCCCCACCCATTGTTATATATAACCTTGTCATGTTTCCTATTTTGCCAACTTTGAAGCATTATATAAATTTCTATCATTATCACCAATGCCATCATTATCATCATCACCATCATCATCATCATCATCATCATCATCATCACCATCACCATCACCATATTTGTCAGAGTTCAGATAGAAATCATTCAAGGACAATTTGCTATCTTATTTTTCTTTAATATTTTACATTCTTTAGACTATTGAGAGATGGATATTATTACTGATTTTGTGATTAAATAAGAATATTGACATAAACTTCTCTTTGATAGACTCATTATAACTGTTCAGTGTAACTCTAATGGCAAGCAGGATTCTGGGTATCATATGTACTTTACTGCATTACCATAAGATGGCTTTGCCTGTTTGTTTGTTTCCTCCTCACTAAGTCTCAATGTCTTGAGAATATTTCATTCCATATAATTTGATGATCATTGGTATTCAATAGAAGGACATCTATTAAAACTCGCTGAATATTTCTCACCATCATTATTGTCAATTTATCTCCACATTATTTCTCACACATTTCCTCTTTCTACTCATACTGTTATGATCCTAATTCAGGTATTCATGAACCCTCCTTTGGTGCATTGGCTGTCATGTAAAAAATACTAGGCAAATTTTATTGATTAATTGATCTTGTATTGACTACTGTAATAGGTTTCTAACTGTTCTACCGGCTTCTGTTCTCTCCCTTCTCCAATACATCTTCTATATACTTAACAAAATTACATTCCTATAGAACAGATTTAATGATGCCACTCTTCCTGGCTTAATAAATATCAGTGGCTTCTTCTTACTAGGTTTAAACTCCCAAGTTTGGCTTTTGAATCTCTTTTTAAATTTATTATAGCCTGCTTTGAATGACAAGTAGGGTCTACTAGGAGTGCCCAGGCACACTCTAATGTCTCAAAAAAGTGGTTTTGCATTTGGATTTAATTGAATTATATTCTATTTTAGTTTAAAATATGGATTGTTTTATCTAACAAGTGCCCAGTTGAATTATAGATCTAGGAACTTATAGAAAACCAAAGTTCACTAGCAACATCTATTTCCACAGCAGCCTTTGAGGGCAAGGTCCAGGGGGCTGCTGCATGAGATCATAGTCTTATATTGTATTCTATCAGAATTAAATTTAAAAATAATTTTAGGTAAAATTTGTTTTATTTCATTCAATTGAAATAAAAGTAATATCTTTTAATATTTAAAATTTAATAGAAATTTGTCTTTCAAGAATTAAGAAATAAAATTCCATTGATACACACACTTAAAATTGTGTTGGTTCATGCTTATGCATATTGAGCAGGCTTATTAACATATTACTCTTTTTCATACTCTCTATATTCCAGCCAAACTGGCCTTCCTGTTCTCCCTTCTCTGGACCATTTCGGGAACTATCACTGATGTCTAGAATGTCCTTAAGTCTACTTTATAAAAGCCCCAGTTTCTTTCAAAACTCAGACCAAATGCCACCTCCTACACAAAGCTAATCCTCATTTCTGCAATTACTACTACCCTCCAGCTCAGAAATTACTTTTTGTCCATTTTTTTTTTGTACATGCTGTTTCCCCCAGTAGATTGTAAGCTCTTGGTGAACTGGAATGCTTTACCTTTTGTCTTTTAAACCTTATTACATAGCACATTCCCAGGCACATACTAACCTAATAAATACTTATTGAACAATTGTGATTGTGATTATTATCTTGGTCTTCCATCTTTTTATTGTGGAGAGAAACAGTTTCACGACAAGTCACAATCCTATAATTTTTATTTTGCATTTAAAGTTGTGGATATAGGGAGGTAAAATTTATGATTCTTTTAATTGAAAAAAACATATTGGGATATAAATTAATCTTTTGTACATGAACTAAAAATGTCTCCTGGTCAATTCATAGCAGAAATTTCAATGGGCCTGCTATTAAACTCATTCAGTCCCTTTATGGCTTTAATTTTTTCTTGTAGATCTTTTTATTTTCAGATCATGTAATCTAGAGATTATGATTATTCTTTATGGTGACAAATGTTAAAAAAAGAAACATTTTTCTTGAATTTTTGTAGATCAATATCATATCTGGATGGCTGTGGACATATTTTTCTTTAAATTTGATTTAATTTGAAATAAATATTATTGACAACTTGGTTTACATTACCTGCATTTCTCCCTTTATTTTCCCTCTCCCCTTTCTGGAGAGCCACCCCACATGACAATGAATACTTTCAAATGAAAAGAAAAAGATAAAGGAAGATTGGGGTGGATGGATGAGATCAACAAAACAAATTAATACATCAAAAAATCTGAAAATAAACACTATGTTACACACCCATGGATTTCCTGCCTCTGCAAATGAAAGGAGGTAGTTGTCTTCTTATAGATTTCATTTGGTGCATTGCTGTTCTTTGTACATTTGCAACATATGCTTTAAATTGTTTCATGGTTCTTATTCTTTACATTGTTGCCGTCATTGTGTATGTTGTTTTCTTAGTTCAACTTTTTCACTCTACATCAATTCATGTAAGTTTTTCTTTCTTTTTCTTATTTATTGCATTTGCCATTTCTTACAGCCCAGTGATGTTCTGTTATGTTCATGTAAATGCTGAAATTGTATCTTATTATAATCCCCATGACTATCCCACCAGGTAGTTTAATAAATAAGTACATAAGTAGCCAGTGAAGGTAACAGTGAATAAGAAATAATAATTAAGAATATAAAGAAGAACATAGAAGCCACCTGCCAAATTTGCTTCCTAAATTAAGGCCACATCCAGAGACTTCATGCTAAATTAAGTGAAGCCAACTAGGATCAAGTAAATGGCTCTCAGTGTGCAAGCTGCAGATGAGCATCAGACATGCACAGCAAAACCAGAGAAATATAATATTAATAAGGCAACTTGTAAGGAAGCCTTGATAACTTTGAGATGACATTGATATGCTAATGAGTCATCCCTAAAGCAGTACAGACAAGATTTAGCCCCTGCAAACACTAGAACCCTGTAAGAATGGGTCCCCTAAACAATCCTCCTCAAGCTCTTCCCCAACTGCTTTGAGTCCATGCTGCCCAGGTGCTCCTAATTCCTGTCCACAGGTACATTAGTGACTCTCTGTTTCCTTTTCCCTTCTCCATCTACCTCCCTCTGCCACCACATTTCCTGTACCATCCCCAGATGGCTGTCTTTTTTACTCTCTGTGCCTTATTCAAATGTGATTGATGCATCGTTAGGTTGCGGTCAGCATGATATTTCCCAGCAAGTATCCAGAGAACACGGCTTGCTTGTCATGACCCAGTTGGGACACTCTTGTGATCCCTTTCCTTAAGGCATAATCAGATACTTGAGATAAGACTTAATTTGATACCACCTGCACCTACTATGGGTGAACATGGTCCCATATATTAGTAGAAAAGACGATAGTTGAGAAAGGAACCCCATGCCTATCTTCATATAGACCTTCCCTTGTGGCTAGACGTAATAGAAAAATGTAGCATATTTTGTTTAGCTATTCCTCAGTTGAAAGACATTTACTATGTTTTCAATTCCTTACTACCACAAAAAGTGTTACTATAAATATTCGATGATATGGTGATTTACTTCTTACCAATGATGTCTTTACATGTCTAGCACTGAAATCTCTGATCCAAAAGGTGTGAATATTTTATTCACGTTATTTGAATAATTCCAAGTTGCTCATAACATTCTTTGGTAACATTTTTGCTGTTTAAATTCCAAAACAGTTTATTTGTTGACCAGGCAAGGATATTTTTAAGTCTGATTTTTAGTATATGATTTTGTCATTTCAGGGCTTCTAAAGAAAACATCTGTATGATTCTTGCTACCCTATTATTATTGTTGTTATTATTATTCTAGATTCATTGTGATAAGCATATCATGAATACTGATATAACTTCTAACTTTTTAAAAATTACTTATAAGTGCTATTCCTGAACAATTTGTGGCTTCAGGAATATAAAGATATTAGGGCACAATTTTGGTTTTAAAATCAACAAATATGTCATAATTCCTAAGAGAACCTTACAGATTCTAGACATATGTCTATTATACTTAACTTTGAATAGCAATAAAGAGTTCTTAAAATAAGTATAATGAAAAAATATCTTTCATTTAGGTTTAAATCTTGGGGGGAAAAGTATGACTCTGGAAGCACAAGGGACTAACAATATTCTGTCCTGCCAGAACTGCCCAAATGATATGTCAGTGAAACTGAGTAGCTGAAGGTCCTTAAAGCAAGGAATCTTCTATATCCTGAGTTTCTAGATGACTGCCAACAATAGTATGATTATTGAACAAAATGAAAGATGTTTCATATGATATAATCTTCCAATAGAAGATACTACATATCATATAATCTTCTAATACACTTCTTCAACATATGGGTTCCCCACTAAGCATATGAAATAAGATGTTGGATAAATAAATAATTGAAGTATATCTTTTCTTTTCTATTGAAGTTGTCCACATTAATTTCTTTTGTTATTTATTTCGCATTTTTAGTTTCCATCATTGATTTCCACAACATCTTGAATTACAAATTTCCTCCCCATTTCTACCCTCCCACCCACCCCAAGATGGCATATATTCTGATTCCCCCATTACTCAGTCAGCTCTCCCTTCTGACACCCAACTCCCTGCCCCCAGCCCCTTTTCCCTTACTTTCTTGTAGGGCAAGATAGATTTCTATGCCTCATTGCCTGTGTATCTTATTTCCCAGTTGCATGTAAAAACAACTCTTTTTTTGAACATCTGCTTTTAAAACTTCGAGTTCTGAATTCTCTCCCCTTCTCTCTCCCGAACTAGCCTCCCTAAGAAGGCAAGCAATTCAACACAGGCCACATGTGTATCATTATGAAAAAACCCTTCCACAATACTCATGTGGTGAAAGACTAACGATATTTTTCTCCCTCCTATCCTGTCCGGCTTTATTCAATTTTCTCCCTTTGCTCTGTCCCTTTTCAAAAGTGTTTGTTTTTGTTCATCTCGTCCCCCTATCTTCCCTCTCTTCTATCATCCCCCTTTTTATCCCATTCCTCCTTCTTTCCTGTGGGGTAAGATACTCAATAGAGTGTGTATGGCTCTTTAAGCCAAATCTGACAAAAGCAAGATTCACTCATTCCCTTTCACCTACCCATTCTTCCTTTCCATTACAAAAGCTTTTTCTTGACACTTTTATGTGAGAAAATGTACACCATTCTATCTCTCCCTGTCTCCCTCTCTCAATAGATTCCTTTCTCATCCCTTAATTACATTTTATTTTTTTTTAGATATCACCCCTTCATATTCAACTCACCCTGTGCCCTCAGTCTATACATATATGTATATATATATATATACATACATATAAGTATATACTTATATATGTATATTCCCTTCACCTACACTAATACTGAGGTCTCATGAATTACACACATCATCTTTCCATGTAGGAATGTAAACAAAACAGTTCAACTTTAGTAAGTCCCTTATGATTTCTCTTTCTTGTTTACCTTTTCATGCTTCTCTTCATTCTTGTGTTTGAAAGTCAAATTATGTATTCAGCTCTGGTCTTTTCACAGAGAAAGCTAGAAAGTCTTCAATTTTATTGAAAATCCATAATTTGCCTTGGAGCATTATATTCTGTTTTGCTGGGCCGGTAATTCTTGGTTTTCATCCTAGCTCCACTGACTTCTGGAATATCGTATCCCAAGCCATTCGATCCCTTAATGTATAAGCTGATAGATTTTATGTTATTCTGATTGTGTTTCCACAATACTCAAATTGTTTCTTTCTGGCTGCTTGCAGTATTTTCTCCTTGAGCTGGGAGCTCTGGAATTTGGCAACAATATTCCTTGGAGTTTTCTTTTTTGGATATTTTTCAAGAGGCGATCTGTGGATTCTTTCAATTTCTATTTTACCCTCGGTTTCTAGAATATCAGGGTAGTTTTACTTGATAATTTCTTGAAAGATGATATCTAGGTTCTTTTTTGATCATGGCTTACGGGTAATTCAATAATTTTTAAATTATCTCTCCTGGATCTATTTTCAAGGTCAATGGTTTTTCCAATGAGATATTTCAGTGTCTTCCATTTTTTCATTCCCTTGTTTCTGTTCTATCTTGATTTCTCATAAAGTCACTAGCTTCCACTTGCTCCAATCTCATTTTTAAGGTAATATTTTCTTCAATGGTCTTTTGGACCTCCTTTTCCATTTGGCTAATTCTGCCTTTCAAGGCATTCTTCTCCTCATTGGCTTTGTGGAGCTCTTTTGCCATTTGGACCACTCTTTTTTTAATGTGTTGTTTTCTTCAGTACTTTTTGGGTCTCCTTTAACAAGTCATTGACTTGTTTTGCATGGTTTAATCACATGGCTCTCATTTCTCCTCCCAATTTTTCCTCTACTTCTCTTACTTGCTTTTAAAAATCCTTTATGAGGTCTTCCATGACCTGAGACTAATTTATATTTTTCTGGGAGGTTTTTGATATAAGCTCTTTGACTTTGTTGACTTCTTCTGGCCATATGTTTTGGTCTGCTTTGTCACCAAAAAAGATTCCAAAGTCTGAGTCTGCTTGTAGAGTAGAGAGTACTTTGTTCCAAGCTTGAGGGCCTGTGCTGCTATTTTCAGAGCTACTTCTACATAGCAAGCTCTGCCACACCAGTGCTTCTTCTCCCCCAAGAACTGCCAACCAGGATTGCAGCATAGATCCAGGCAAGAGAAAGCATGCTTTGCACTCCTGCTCTAATCCCCTGCTTAATTCCTCCCACCAGGTGGGCCTGGTGCTGGAAGCAACTGCAGCTGTAGCTCTGGAAGCAGCCTCAGAACTGTACCACCTCTGCTCCCTGGGTGTGGTGGCCAACTGCAAACTCCTTTCAATCTGTTCCAGAAGCTTTTCCCACTGACCATCTCTGTTGTCTTTGGCATTTGTGCATTGAGAAGTCTGGTAACTGCCACAGCTCACTGATTCAAGGTGCTATGCCTCTTCCGCCCGGCTGTCAGTCTGGTTGGTTCTGGAGCAGCTCATGCTGGGTTTTGCTCTGCTCCCACCTCAGTGTGGTAGACTCTTCCCCAGTGACCATCCAGGCTGTCTTGGGCTGGAGCCCTGCTTCCTTTTGCTATTTGGGGTCTGCAGATCTAGAATTTGTTCAGAGCCATTTTTGGTAGGTGTTTGGAGTGACCTGCAGTAGAGGAGGAACTTAAGCAAGTCCCTGCTTTCCGGCTGCCATCTTGGCTCCACCCTGTCAACATTCATCTCAATGACATTTTGAGTTCTAAATTTTCTCCCTCTCTCTCTACTCCTACAACCCAAAGATTGCATGCAATCTGATATAGGCTATGCATGTACAATTATATTAAACATGTTTCCATATTAGTCATGTTATGAAGAAGAATTAGAACTGAAGACGAAAATCTATGAGTAAGGCAGAGAGAAGGAGAGAAAGAGAGAGAGAGAGAGAGAGAGAGAGAGAGAGAGAGAGAGAGAGAGAGAGAGAGAGAGAGAGAGAGAGAGAGAGACAGAGAGAGAGAGAGACTCTGTAGTTCTTTCTCCAGATGTGGATAGCATTTTTCATCATGAGTCTTTCTGAATTTTCATAGATCCTTATATTATTGTTAAGAAGTTAAGAATATTAATTTAGTCATCACACAATGTTGCCATTACCATGTGAAATATTCTCCTGGATCTGCTCACTTCATTTAGCATCAATTCTTGCAAGTATTTCCAGGTTTTTCTGCAGTCCATTAGCTCATCATTTCTTATGGATCAATAGTATTCCATTGCATTCATATATCCCGACTTGTTCAGTCACTCCCCAATTGATGATCTTCCCCTCAATTTCCAATTCTTGGCCAACACAAAAAGGGCTCCTACAAATATTTTTGTACACCTGGGCACTTTTCCTGTTTTATGATCTCTTTGGCATATACACCTATAAGTGGTATTGCTGGGTCAAAAGGTATGCATAATTTGATTGCCTTTTGGACATAGCTCCAAATTGCTTTCAAGCATAGATGTATCAGTTCACAAAGCCACCAACAACACATTAGTGTTCCATATTTCCCACATCTTCTCCAACATTTATCATTTTCCTGTTTTGTCATGTTAGCCACTCAGATAGGTATGATGTCGTACCTCCGAGTTGTTTGAATTTGTATTTTTCTAATCAACAGTGATTTAGATCATTTTTTTCATATGACTAGAGATATGCCTTTTCATACCTTTTGACCATTTATCAATTGGGGAATGACTTGGATTCTTATAAATTTGACACAGCTCTCTATATATTTGAGAGATAAGGCTTTTCTGAAAAACACAAGCTGTAAAAACTTGTTTCTCAGCTTTCTGTTTCCCTTCTAAATTTGGTTCTATTGACTTTGTTTCTGCATTTCATAATGTTGTCTACCTCTTGTTCACTCATAAATTTTTCCATTCTCCATAGTTCTGACAGGGAAACTATGCCTTGCTCTCCTAATTTGCTTATAGTTTCACCCTTATGTCTAAAGTCTCACCCTTTATGACATGTATCCATTTTTACCTTTCTTGGTGTTTCAACAATCCGGATAGCAGCTGCTGTGGGGGTGTAAAACCAACAACAACCAGCTCACAGAAAGCTGCAAGCCCAGGTCCTTTTGAGCTGCTTTACTAAGGAAAGCAACGTTAAGGGGTCAACAATCTTACTTTAATCCAGCATACAAATATCATTTACTTAGTTCAGGGGAGAAAACCAGCACCCTGAATTACAGACCAAATATAATTCGTAGTTATCAACATCTGAGTGTTCAGCCAGGTAGCTTATTACAACAGCTGGCCCAGAGTCATGAGCCACTCCTGCTGCCCCTCAGAGCTTCAAGAGAGAATGCTAACCTCTGCACTTATATTTCCTGTTCAGGGCCCCAAGGGCTCAGACCTCACCTAGGCTGGGCATAGAACAGTTCCCCACCCCCGATATTACATCAGATACAAATCAATGACACCAAATTGTCTCGGTGGTGAGAAATACGAAAACATCCCACTTTATCTGCCCATTCAAACAAAGGCCAGAATCATTAAAGGTCAACAGCAAAAAGTCCCACCTTAATTACTATCACACCTGGTTTATGGTGTAAGATGTTGGTCTATGCATACTTTCTGCCATATTATTTTCCAGCTTTCCCAACAGTTTTTCTTAAATAATGAGGTCTTATCTTAGAAACTGGAGTCTTTAGTGTTAGCAAACAGAGGATTGCTTTAGTCATTGACTCCTGTGTCTGGTGTATTTAACCTGTTCCATTGATCCACTACTCTATTTCTTAGCCAGTATCGGGTAGTTTTGATGATTTCTGCTTTATTGCAGTTTTGCTGCATATTTTTACAGGCAGAGTTTTTGATAAAGGTCTATTTTTTCAAATATATAAAGAACAGTGTCAAATTTATAAGAATTCAAGTTATTCCCCACTTGATAAATTGTCAAGGGGAATGAACAGACATTTTTAGATATGGTATGGCTAGGCCAACTTCCCTTGCATTTCTTTTCATCAATTCCCTTGATATTCTAGACCTTTTCTTCTTCCAGACGAATTTTGTTATTATTTTTTCTAGTTCTACAATTTATTTTTGGTAGATTGATTAGTATGGCACTAAGTAAGTAATTTAGTTCAGGTAGAATTGTCATTTTTACTATATTAGCTCAGCTTGGATATAAGCACTTGATATTTTTCAAATTGTTTAGATCTTCCTTTATTTGTGTGAAAAGTATTTTGTGATTTTTTTTTCACACAGTTCCTGGGTTTGTTTGGCAAGTAGACTCCCAAATATTTTATGTTGTCTACAATTACCGTAAATGGAATTTCTCTTTCTAGCTTTTGCTATTGCGATTTTTTGGCAACATATAAAAATGCTGATAATTTCTGTGGGTTTATATTATGTCCTGCAACTTTGCTAAAGTTGTGAATTATTTCAAGTACTTTTTTCAATGTTGTATTGTATCTTTATTTGTTTAATTAAACTTTTCCCAATGGATTTTAAAGTGGATTTCAGGTCATACTAGGGAGTTTTGTTGACTTCTTAGGGGTAGCTTGATACATCTGACTTTTTCTATAAATCATAAGTCTATGCCTTAGTAAATGTTTTTTTTAATGGATGTTGTGTGCTAGCCAAGCAAGATTGCTTTGTGTTCTCTGATTAGAAAAAAAAAAACCTGAGTGGGTGTATTGGGAAGGCAATAGGTAATGGATGCATGGCTCAAGCATGTATAGATACCACCAGAATACCAGGCTAAGGTCATATGACTTTCTAATGTAAAAGAAGTTAACTTTTTCAAAGGAATTGCTTGCTTGTCAGATAAAACAAAAGCTGAGCATAGATTCTGAAAACAAGGAAGTGACAGTAATGGATGAAATAACACTATTTATGAACTCTTGATTGCTTCTGAAAGCCTATGTGATCAGCTTTAGTTGATATAGGTATCCCACCAGATCCTGTGATCTGTCATTGCCTTATATTGAATGAGGCAGCATTCCATGGAATCTTACCATGAGTCCCTGTGACAAATAAAGTATCCCATCATAGGTAGGTATCTTTTATTTATTTCTTCTGTTTAATTATTATTGTATTATTTAATATTTTTATTTTCAACATTGATTTCCACAAGACTTTGAGTTACAAATTTTCTCCCCATGTCTACCTTCCCCCCACCACTCCAAGATGGCATATATTCTGATTGCCCAATTACCCAGTTAGCCCTCCCTTCTGTCACCCTACTTCCCTCCCCCACCCTCTTTCCACTTACTTTCTGTAGTAGGAAGGCCGAATTTATGATCTCAAATATAATCATGTATATGTTTGAATGGTCCAAAATCGCAAGGTATGAGAGATTCTCTAAGGAGAAAACAACAAGAAATTTATTTAGGCCCCACCGCAGCAGAACCTTGAGCCAGCCTCTCCATTCCAACATCTTCACAAAAAGACTCCAGGCCCAGAAAGCCCATCTCACAAGAGCAACCAGGAGGCCTGTGTCGTTAAGCAAAATTGTCTCATTAGCATGGCTTTTGTTTCTTTTGAGTGGAAGTACTTTCAGCTGTTAAGTGCTAAGC
>CM053623.1:253536770-253565837 GCA_028646595.1 Phalanger gymnotis
TGCGGTGGGGCCTAAATAAATTTCTTGTTGTTTTCTCCTTAGAGAATCTCTCATACCTTGCGATTTCGGACCATTCAAACATATACATGATTATATTTGAGATCATAAATTCGGCCTTCCTACTACAAGGCCACAGAAAAACAAGATAGTATTTAGCCAAATCATTTTTACTGGCCTCATGTTCCTGCTCGCACTTGGGTAAGCCCTGCTTCCGCAGCTTCCTGCTTTCACAGCTTCAGGCTTCTGCAGCAGCTTCTGCTTCCGTTGAACTTGTCTCCCAGCTCCCCCTCCTCACAGCCAAGCTTCTGGCATTCTCAAGCCCCGCCTCAATGACCAGAGATCATTGGTTCCTGAGCTGGCCCCTCCTAAGTCACCAATCCACACCCACACTGGTTTCACACCTGACAGGGCCCTGGGCCTGGGGCTTAGCACTTAACAGCTGAAAGTACTTCCACTCAAAAGAAACAAAAGCCATGCTAATGAGACAATTTTGCTTAACAACACACTTTCATGTATGGAAAGATAGATTTTTATATCCGTTGCCTGTATATCTTATTTCCCAGTTGTATGCTAAACAACTTTTCTTTTGAACATCCACTCTTACAACTTTGAATTCCAATTTCTCTCCCCTCCTCCCTCCCCACCCACCTGCCCTAAGAAGGCAAGCAATTCAAAATAGGCCACACATATATTACTATGCAAAAACACTTCCGTGATAGTCGTTGTGAAAGGCTAACAATATTTCTCTCCATCCTGTGCTATCCCCCTTTATTTAATTTTTGCCTCAGACTCTGTCCCTTTTCCAAAGTGTTTACTTTTGATTACCTCCTTCACCTATCTGCCCTCCATTCTATCATCCCCTTCCCCTTACCTATCCACTTCCTCCTACATTTCTATGGGGTAAGATACACAATTGAGTGTGTATGTTATTCCCTCCTCAAGTCAGAACCAATGAGAGCAAGATTCACTCATTCTCCCTCACCTGCCCCCTCTTCCCTTCCAACAGAACTGCTTTATCTTGCTGCTTTTATGTGAGATAATTTACCCCATCCTATTCTCCCTCTCTCAATATATTACTTTCTCATGCCTTAATTTTATTTTTTAGATAGATATCATCCCTTCATCTTCAACTCACCCTTTGTGATCTGTCTATATATATGTATGTATGCATGTATGTATGTATATATGTATGTATATTCCCTTCAACTTCCCTAATACTGACTAAGGTCTCATGAATTACAAACATCATCTTTCCATGTAGGAATGTAAACAAAACAGTTCAACTTTAGTAAGTCCATTGTGATTTCTCTTTCTTGGTTACTTTTTCATGCTTGTCTTGATTCTTGTGTTTGAAACTCTAATTTTCTATTCAGCTCTGGTCTTTTCACTGAGAAAGCTTGAAAATCCTCTATTTTGTTTAAAATCCATATTTTGCCATGGAGCATGATACTCGGTTTTAATGGGTAGGTGATTCTTGGTTTGAATCCTAGCTCCCTTGACCTCCAAAATACCATATTCCAAGCCCTTCCATCCCTTAATGTAAGAGCTGCTAGATCTTGCATTATCCTGATTGTGTTTCCACAATGCTTAAATTGTTTCTTTCTGGCTGCTTGCAGTATTTTCTCCTCAAACTGGGAATTCTGGAATTTGGTGACAAAATATTGTATCTAAGACTTTGCTTTTTGGGATCTTTTTCGAGAAGTGATAGGTAGGTGGATTCTTTCAATTTCTATTTTACCCTCTGGTTCTAGAATTTCAGGGCAATTTTCCTTGATAATTTCTTGAAAGATGATATCTAGGCTCTTTTTTTGATCATGACTTTCAGTTAGACCAATAATTTTTAAATTATCTCTCCTGGATCTATTCTCCAGGTCAGTGGTCTTTCCAATGAGATATTTCACATTGTCTTCCATTTTTAATTCTTTGTTTCTGTTTTATAATATCTTGATTTCTCATAAAGTCACTAGCTTCCACTTTCTCAAGTCTAATTTTTAAGGCAGTATTTTCTTCAATGGTCTTCTGGACCTCCTTTTCCATTTGGTTAATTCTGCCTTTCATGGCATTCTTCCCTTCATTGGATTTTTGGAGCTCTTTTCCTATTTGGGTTAGTCTATTTTTTTAAAGTGTTATTTTCTTCAGTATGATTTTGGGTCTCCTTTAGCAAACTCTTGAGTTGTTTTTCATTATTTTCTTGCATCACTCTCATTTCTCTTTCCAACTTTTTCCTCTCCTTCTTTTACTTGCTTTTCCAAATCCTTTTTGAGCTCTTCCATGGCCTGTTACCAATTCTTTGGTATTCTTATCTCTTTGACTTTGTTGACTTCTTCTGTCTGTATGTTTTGATCTTCTTTGTCACCAAAAAAAAAGATTCTATAGTCTGAGTCTGAGTCCTTTTTAGCTGCTTGTTCATGTTCCCAGCCAACTACTTGACCTTGAGTTTTCTCTGAGGTATTATTCTCTGGGTTTATTCAAGGGAGGGATAAGAGCCATATTACCTGCACATCATGGCTCCCAGAAGTTCAAGAAGGCAAATTTCAAACCTTTAGGCCATGGGTTGGTGGCCTCTGGATTAGCTGCTCCTTTGTACTGTGTTGGTAAGCAAAATGGGCTCTTAGCACTCAGTTCAACCAAGTGTCCTTGAAGAGTTTGGCTTTTGTTAATTCAGTGTATTTCATTGAGTCTTACCAGCTCTGACAGACTCCCATGGTGGGCTGAAAAGCCTGGGACTGGATCTTGGCCAGAACTGGTACTTTTGCCCTGGGCCTCTTCCTGCTCTGGCATTTTGCTCACCCAGTGACCTCCCCGACCAGCTGGCTGGCTATATGCCTCTGCTGTCCCCTATTGGTTTGGTCTGCTGCCAATTCATATGTCTTGGACTCCTACCCCTTTGAGTGTACTAGTGGCTTTGAACTCTCTCAAATCTGCTCAGATTCACCTTTTTAGCTGTATCTGGCAGAATTTGTGAGAGAGCTCTGGTAGTTCCTTCCTTTCAGAGTGCCATCTTTGCTCTGTCTGGTCACCTATTGAACTGATTCTTGATGTCCCATAGAGTCATCACCTTCCATTTGCCCAGTTCTAATTTTTAACATATCATTTTCTTAAGTTAGCATTTGTATTGACCTTTCCATTTGACCAATTCTGCTTTTTAAGGAGTTCTCAGTGGATAATTGTACTTTCTTTTCCATTCTGTCAATTGTATTGTTTTAACACATTAATTATTTTATTTTTAGTTTTCCACATTCTCTTCCATAAGTTTTAAATTTTCTCATCCTCCCTCCCCTTCTTTCTTCCCAAGATGGCATGTAATACAATATAGGCTCTATATATACATACTTATTAATCATATGTTCACATTAGTCATGCTGTATAGAACAATTAGAATGAATGGGATGAGTCATGAGAAAGAAAACAGAAAAGAAAACAAAACAGACAAACAAAAAAGAGAGCAAATAGTGTGCTTTAATCTGCATTCAAACTCCATATTTCTTTCAGTAAATATGGATTGCATTTTCCATCATGAGCCTTTTGGAGTCATTTTAGGTCTTTGCATTGTGGAGAAGAGTTAAGTCTATCAAGTCAGTCATTGCATAATGTGGCTGTCACTGCATACAATGTTCTTTTCTTCTCTCTACACTCATCATTAGTTCATTCAGTTCATTCCTGGTTTTTCTGAATTCCATCATTTCTTATAGCACAATAATATTCTATTACATTTACATATGACTATGTGTTTTGTCATTCCCCAATTGATGGCCAGTCCTTCAGTTTTCAGGTCTTGGCTACCACATAAAGAGGTGCTAATTTTTTTTTTTGTACATGTGGGTCCTTTCCCCATTTTTATGATCTTTGTTGGATACAGCCCTAGAAGTGGTATTGCTGAATCAAAGTGTATGCACATTTTTGTAGTCCTTTGGGCATAGTTCCAAATTGCTCTCCAGAATAGTCGCATCAATTCACAACCCAACCAACAATGCATTAGTGTTCTAATTTCCCCACATCTTCTCTAGCATTTATAATTTTCCCGTTTTATAATGTTAGCCCATCTGGCAGGTATGATGTGGTACCTATGAGTTGTTTTAATTTGCATTTCTCTATCAAAGGTGTTTTCTAAGAAGCTGTTTTCTTCAGTCAATTTTTATCCTTCCTTTTCCAAGCTGTTGACTCTCTCTTGCATACTTCTCATCTCTTTTCCCAATTTTTCTTCTACTTCTCTTATTTCACTTTTAAAATCTTTCTTGAGTTATCCCAAGAAGGATTTTTGGACTTGGAGCCAATTCATATTTCTCTTTGACATGTCAGATACGGGAACATTGACAGCATTGTCCTCTTCTGAGTTTGTGTTTTGATCTTCCACCATAATAATTCACTATGGTCAGTATTCTTTTCTGCTTCTTACTCATGATATCTGCCTATTTCCTGGCTTTTAAAGTTAAACTCTCCTCCTGGAGCTCAGGGAGGGTTATCAAACTTCTTGTGCTGGGGACCAGGGGCCTGATCACTGGTTTTGTGTGCTGGGAATTTAAGTGCTGGCAGCTCTGGGCTCTGGGAGTCTGGCAGTTTATTGGTCCTGAGCCAGAGACCTAGTGTTGGTGTCTGGTGTTTGCTGAGACCAAGTTGTTGTTTTTTTTTTTCTAAGTTTCCCTGGGGCTGTGCTGAAGCACCGGAAGGTTTGCCTGCTGGAGGCTGTCTGCTCAGCTATGGCCAACTGAAGCAAGGAGAGGTCAAGCCAATGGAGGACACCTACTTGCCTAGGACTGCACTGAAGACATGGATGTCTGGCTGCTGGAGAGTGCTTACTCACCTGGGGCTTCATTATATTGTCTGGAGGTGTGATGTTGGGGATACATGCCCTCCCAGGGCTGAGCTGGAGTCTGCCAGGTTCCCATAGGTATTCTAAGGTAAGGAGTAGGGGGAATTTGGTTTTAGCATTTGCCTACTCTACCACCTTGGGGCTCAGGATCTCCTGCTGGTTTGATGAGGTGGGTCTTGGCTTACTGGGACTCTTGCACTCCCCTTTTATCTTAGAGAAATGGACATTTTTTGCTAAGCCTTTAAAATTTCCCTGGACTAAGAGATTGCTCCACCATGTCTTTCTGCTGCCTTGGTCTTCCAGAAGTTTCCTGGGGTGCACTTTTCTGGGTTTTTTTTAAGATGTCAAAAAGAGAGAGTAATAGCAACTTATTTCTTACTCTGCCACCTTGGCTCCAGGAAGAGCACAGTACCACAAATGAGACATTGCTTTCCTAAGACCCTTCGGCTTAGAGTCCTCAGATAGCTTTATCACAGTATGAAGGAAGATGGTGACTAACCGGTGCTGCTTGTGGTTTAATGTTAATGATGTGTGCTGTTGCCTTTCTAACCCTCAGTGTGTCCCAATGCTTCAGCTAGTCTGGCTTCCATACCTTGTGAGTGGCTCTTGGTTAGCAGTTGGTGGAAATATTTCTCCATGGCATTTGCTTCCTCATATGATATCTACGAGATATTTCCCTGATATGAATCTCTCTTAATAATTCAGTGTTTATCAACATAATACCTGTTTTTTATTGATAGAAATAATAGACCATGGACATAAGCAGAATTCAAGATCTTGATGGGGTGGTTCACTGTCTGACTCTAATGAACAGAGCTGATCCTTAATGGACATATTTATGTATGTACATTGACTGAAACCTAGTAGAAAGAATCAGTGTAACTCTTATAGTTGGGGCCTGAGTTAACCTTCCTCTGTAGTGTTTCTCAAGAGACAGGGGAAATTTTCCTAAACCTGAGAACCACCTTCTCTCTAAGCCTTGTCAAAACTGCTACAGCAGATGAGAAGTCAGGAAGACTATAGTTCAAATCCTGCCTCAGACTCTTTCCAACTACATAACTGTGGAAAAGTTACTCAATCTCCATCAGTTTTAGTTTACACATCTATAAAATGGGGATAATAATCACACATGTAACAGTACTGTCATGAGGATCAAATAAAATAGTATATGGAAATTGCTTTGCAAACCTTCAATTGCTACATGATTGCTACTTATCATTATTACTTTACTGTTGTTTGGGTGAGGTTGGAAACGAATTAGAGGATGAGAGACAAAAAAGCACAGGAAAGAAGACGTATTTTTTTGATACTTTGGGACACTAACTTCTCTGTTTCTTATTTTGCTTCCTTTCTTCACTAAAAAACTACATTTCTCTTCTTAAATCCCATTCTAGCATATGCTTTAATGCTCTCCTTTTGGGGCATTATCTCTCACTTATATTTAGTTAATATTTTCATTGTAAAGTGTTTGTGTTATCAGGCAATCTGATTTAATTTTTTTTAAATATAGACAGAACGTCAGATCAACGTCCAGACAGTAGATAGGATTCCAGAGCACAGTGTCTGAGCAAAAAAGAGACTAACTGAAAGAGAATAGTGCACTCTCCTTAGGATTAACTGGTGTGTGTGTGTGTGTGTGTGTGTGTGTGTGTGTGTGTGTGCACGCACGCACATGTGCATGGGCACATTTGTGCATATGTGGCTCCATCCAGTTATTTTCAGGTGAGTTAAAGATCTATGGAAAGGAGTGTAAGGGCAAGCAAAGTGGAACATTCAAATGGTATTTTTTTTTCTTTTGGAGTGCTTCTCAGCACTAAGGCAATCAAGTGCCCTTGATTGAGTCTTGCCTTTGATTGTAGGAAGACCCACACCCTTTTGCTAATTAGGTCACAAGAGATCTGAAGCCCTCAGGCACTGAAAAAAGTATACATACTCTGAGAGTAGCCTTTAAGCTACAACCCTCAAAAACTGTGGGAGGAGAGGTTTGCTTTGGGAGCTCACTCACTGGAAAAGTGTCATGTGATTTGACCAGACGAGACTCTGGGTAGCTGTTGGAGCTCCCTGGCTTTGAAAAACCTAGATTTTGGTGCTTCTTTGTCTGGTAACTATGTATGAAATGTCTTGGACAGACAACTAGAAGCCTGTCTGCTGATTTGTGTTTTTGGCTTTGTTTATATAATTTCTGCTTGTAATTTCTGTTTGTGTTTTCTCTAAAATTTAGAGTGATGACTTTCCTCCCTCAACTAAGTAAATGATATATGTATGTTTAACTAAAGTAAGATTATAAACCCTTTAAAGTTGCTTTCCTTAGAAAAACAGATCAAAAAAAAAAAACCTGTGCTAGTAGTCCTACTGTGAGCTGGTATTATTAGCCTTACACAGCCACAGGAGCAGCAAGTAGCATTGGTGTTACAAGGAGGCATTAAAATGTTGGAATTTCTTGATACTATGATAGATCTGTGTTTTCATTCATCTATATCTTTGCTTCTTTTCAGCTTCACACAATGAAATGTGCCTCCCCGGATAAGCTAATTATTTCTTATCTCATTATCATTCTCCTAAGTTGGATGCTCACCAACTTCTCACCTCCTTCGGCCTTCCAAACTTTTTTTTTAAAATAGAAGGCAGAAATTGGACTTCCAGTTCAGTTCACATCCCATCTGTGTCTCTGCTTGGTATCAACTCCATGGAATGAGACAGTAAAGGTCCTTGAGGGCAGGACTTTTTTCTTATTTGTATCCCCAGCAGTTAGCACAATAACTGGCACATAGTAGGTACTTAATAAATGCTTATTGAATTAAATTTATATTGAATGTAATCCATGATTTCTCATTCTTCTTTCATGTGTTGTCACAGATCATCCCAAGAAGACCTACCTACCTCTACAGATTTTCCTTTTTCTTTTAGTAAATAATTCAAAGACAAACTACATTGTGTACATCCCATCTGAATAAAAAATGTAAATGAATATATCCTTTTATTTTGCTTCACTAGAAAAACCAAGAAACTACCAAAATAATAGAAAAATTATTACCTTCCCTAAATTTCACTTTTCTCTTTGTTCCTAGCATGTAGTAGGTGCTTAATAAATGCTTATTGAATTGCATGGTTTGTCTTTCTTGCTACATGTACAGCCTAGATACCTTTCTAGATAAACACCTACAAAGAGAGGTCTTTTACTTCACTTCTTGAGCAAAAGTTGTTGTTGCCAATATATGGCTGCCTGCTCATGTCATCTGTGTGTCTTTTCCATAAGATATAACAGAAGATAGAATTTTTTCAGAGTCTATTCATTTTTTACAGATATTTATCCTTAGAAATAATTTTCATGACCTTAGGCAAAACTAAATGGATTTCCATTTCTTTGGTCATCACCTTGCATTGCATTACTATTCATTCATTTATTAAATGGACACTTATTGATCAATAATTACTTATCAACCTTGTGTAACATAGGAAAAAAGAATGAATAATGCTTACCCTAAAGAAGCTATCAAAATAATAACTAACTTATGACCTTTCCATCTCCTAACTTCCCCAGGTTGTATGCCACACCTGGAGTGCTCTTCACTTCTTAGAACCCATATTTCTTTAGTGTTCGTTTTTAGTGTTAAATTTTTAGTGTTAAATTTAAGTACCATCTTTTTGTATGAAACCTTCCCTGATTCCCTTAGTACTATGTCCTTTCATTTCAAATTATCACCCAGAAATATATCTGTTCATATATTATATCCTCCCAGTAGAGTGTAAGCTCCTTGAAACAAGAAATGTTCATTCATTCATTTGTTCTTTCATTCATCATTTGTTTGTTCATTCACTGATATATATGTTTATTCATCCATTTGCTTGTTTAACACTCTTCCTGACACAGTTGTTGCTTAATCAATGTTTGTTTGTTTGAATAATATTTCTGAAATTTCCCTATTCTGATTCTTCTATCCTCCCAACAGAAAAAAAAATAATAACTATCACGGGGAAAAGAAAGATTATTTAAAATTTTCTGATAAAGCTGGATATAAATTTGCAGTGGGAATAAGATTATGTTAAATGAATCTTGTCTTCCAGATCATTATTCCAATGTCTGGCAGAATTGCCATATTTAATTAACTTGAAAGGGATAGCTATGCAGGCTTCTAATATTGTAAGGAAGCTGTTAAATATATAAATTCCTTAATACTTTTTTTAAAATAGCATGCTGTGACTTCATTGTTTTTTTCTCCTGCAATATATTTGTAAAAATTTACACTCAATATTGGTAAATATTTAAACATTTCTTTTTATAATTCAATATATACAACAGATCATTTCCTTGTTTCCATAAATTAAAGCTATGCTTTTTTAAAATTCTCCCTGACTTTAGGATTTTCCAATTTCATTCTATTTTCATATCCAAGAATGAGAAAACGCATTCAACGTTTACAAATCTCATTCAGTGATTTACTAGTCTTTTTTGTATTTTTGGTTCTTTACTTCTTTCTCTATTTGTTTTTCTTTGAATTTTGTTGACAGCATTTACTAGATTACAGTTCAAGAAGCTATGATGTAGTGGAAAGAACAATGGGTTTGGAGTTAGAGAACCAACGTGATCTGGGGCAGGGCATAACCCATTATCTCAGTTTCTTCATCTTTAAAAAGAGAGTAATAATATTTGCACTACCCTGTTCAAAGGGTTCTTGTGAAGACCAAAGGAAGGCAAAGTTACATTATTATCATAATTTTGTTGTTACATTATTATCATAATTATATGTATGTTAAAAAGAAAGTGATATTTTACTTTCATATAGCAGTCTACTGCTTCAGACCCAACACTAAGTCTTGTGGACATTTTACCTTTCTCATTTGAACATATATTTTCACTGAAACCAATGGGAATTTTATATTATTGCATGTGGTGGAGATAATGTGAGAGAGATGTGTGGTCAAACTAATACTACAAATCAATTTACCAATTAAAAACTCCCTTAATACAATTTTATAATACCACTTAGGGTCTTAGCTATCTTTCTCAAAACTGAAAAAAAATAGGACAGAATGCTAGATTATTGTTAATCTGTAAATCTCCTTTCCTATTCCCTACCCCCACATGGGGATATTGTGCCCTTACCTGAGGGTGCTCTCCCTAAAGGAAGGTAAATTTTGATGGCTGAAATCTACCTAGTTATCTTGGGGTTTACTGGTAGATTTCTTTCTTAAGGACCAGCCCTTAAACCCAATTAACTCTGGCTGTCATTGGGTAGCCAAAAACTAGTCCCTTCCCAAGCACTACTTAATGGTTATTTTTGGGCCCTGATAGTTTAGAGTGAATGCAAATAGTAATTATTTCTCTTTAGACCAATAATTCTGAGGATCTTCCCCTCCAAGTTCAATTTTTTTTAATTAAATGGGCTATCCCTTGACTCACTTCTTAAACAGGCCTAATCACTGAATGGGTATTGTCTCAGCAAAGTGAGATCTTGGAAAGATCTTAGCTTAAAAAGGCCAAGACCTCTCACTGCATCTTGGGCAACCTCCAGGTGTCATAATCTATATTTTGCTACTCGACCCAGATGGCTCTAGGGGAGAAAGTAAGGCTAGCGATTTTGCACAGCCCACCCTCCAATTCCAATTCACTGGTCTTCTTCAAAGGACATACCACACAAAATAAAACGTAAACACTGTATTAGGTGCCAGGGATACAAAGATAAAAGTTAAATGGTCCCTGTCCACAAGGTGCTTGATATTACCAGGCTATTGAACAAAAGCATATATCACTGTATTCAAAATACATGCAAGATCATTTTGGGTAGAAGAAGTCACTAGCAGTTGGAGAAATAAGGAAAGGCTCCATGTAGAAGGTAGCACCTAAGTGTAGTCTTGAAAATAGAAATTCTAAGAGGTAGAGGTAATGAGGGAGCACATCCCAGACATGGGTGGCACTGTTGTAGTCAAGAAAGAATGTCATGATGCAGACCCAGCACAGCTTGACTCAACATCCTCCTCCATGAGTTGTTTTTCAGTCATTTAGGTCATATCCTACTCTGCCTGACCCCATTTGGGGTTTTCTTTTCAAAGGTATTGGAGCAGTTTGCCATTTCCCTCTGCAGCTCTTTTTATAGATGAGGAAACTGCGACTTGTTTTCCTCAAGTTGGATCAATTGATTTACCCAGGGTTACACAGCTAATAACTGAGGCCAGATTTGAACTCAGGAAGACAAGTCTTTTAGCTGCCCAGGAGTCAGAATGTTCCCTTTCCCTTGGGCTTGGAATTTCTCAGATTTGAAGGAAATTAGTTGTAGGTTGCTTTTACAAGGTCAAAATGCATAGAAAATTACCAAGAGAAGTTATAGACACTTGTAGTTCTGCTCAGTAAAAGTAATTTTTGAGTTGAACCCTTGGGACATATTCATATATTGGATAAGGAACCTCTCTCTCCTCTGAGAAAGATAGCCAATGCTAAGGCAAGAGTCAGGAGATAAAGTACCCTGTGTGAGAAATAGTAAGAAGGTCAATTTGGCTGGAATCTAGCATATGTAAAAGGGAATAATAAGTAATAATTATGAAAAGTTAGGAAGGCACCAATTTATGAAGGTCATTAAATACCAGAGGAATTTATATTTGATCTTAGAGGCAATAAGAAGCTATTGGATTTTATTGAGTATGGTTATATCAGTGCTTTGGGAATATCACTTTGGCATCTCTATATGATGGATTGAATAATGCAAAGGTTAAAAGTAAGAAGATGAATCAGAAGGTTATTTCAATAGTTGGACTGAAAAGTGATGAGATCGTGATCTAAGAAGGTGTCTACTATGGGAAACTCGAGGAATTGAGGTGAACTGCTTAGTTAAATCAATTTGTGATATATTTGTACCATATTCTTGTTGAATGTCCTTCCCTTGCTATGGCTATGTAAAGTTCCTTTTGTTAACCTTTGAATAACCTTAAATTTCTCATTTGCTATGATATCAGATCAAACTACCAGTCAAATGGCCCAAATTAGGCCATATTTATTAAGTTCTTATCATGTGACAGAGACTGTTCTAGGTACTGTGAATATTGGTATAAAGAACAAAACAATTGTTAATACCAAAGAGCATGCATTCTAATGGCGGAGACAAGTCCATATTTAAATATGTATGCAATATAAATATAAAGTGAGTGAAACCAAAGTATACAAAGTTGTTAAATTAAAGGCAGTTTAGGAGAGAGAACATTAGTCAGTGAAATGATCAGGAAAGACATCATGCAGAAGATAATGCCTGAATTGTCTTTTAAAGAAAAAAATACTATGAGGGAGAGGTAAAGAGGAAGTGTATTTCTGGTCATGCAGGACATTCAATGCAATGACATGGAGATGATAAATGGACTATTATTGTGAGGAACAGACATAATCTTTTGACAGAACCAAAGACATTGATGAGTTATGCCTAATGAGGCTGGAAAGAAACTTATGGGCCAAGTAGTGTGGGTTTTTAGAAGTTAAACAGCCTTTCACAGTACTTTTATTTGTTAAAGTCTTTCAAAGACAACTAGCTGTGCTTCAAAAGTTATAGCTGCCATTTATTTCAGTAACCAAGGATGTAGTTTACCTGGGCTCAGCAACTAGAACTCAACAAAGGCAGCTCTAGGCTCTTAGGGCTTTAGCTTCTTATTAGTCACTTTTGTTACACTTTTTCTAGCCCAAAGATCATTTTACTTAGTAGAAAAAAGAAATAGGAGTGGATCAAAATTTGAAAAGTTTTACCTTTTCTGTTGTGAGTTGAGTACATTCTCATAATTTTATAGTCTCTGTTTCTGAGTTGGATAAAATATAAGGGAAGACATTTAGTGATGAGACTATCAAAGACAGTGATTCTATAGAACTGAATCAGAACCAAAACCAAAATGTTCACTTTGCAGTATGGTGAACTATATTAACCTGTGCCACTCCCCTTTGATATATGATTAGCTGGACACCAAGTGTGATTTGAAATAATTTCTCGTAGTAAACAACAGGAAAGTCATTTGGAACTCAAATGTGTTTGTCTATTGCATACTGTATGGTATGAGAATTTAGCTTTGACCCTCACTCAAAAAGATTTATTTCCTGACAGTATAAAAATACTTCACTACGACACTGTTCCCAAATTTAAGATTGCCCCTAGCCATGAATTCAACTATGTGGTACAGTGGATACAGTGCAGGGCCTGGAGTCAGGAAGGCTCATATTCCTGAATTTAACTCTGGCCTCAAACTACTATCTAGTTGTGTGATGTTGGGAAAGTCATTTAACCCTGTTTACTTCAGTTTCCTTATCTGTAAAATGAGCTGGACTAGGAAATGGAAATGGAAAACCACTTAAGTATCTTTGCCAAGAAAATTCCAAATGGGGTCACAAATTGATGTACACAACTGAAAATGACTGCACAACAACAAACAACAAGCCATGAATTATGAGGATAGTATTATATTAAGGCTCTGATGTACTGGCGTATGCCAACAGATTATTGGAAAACACTTTGCATAATAACAGCACACTTCCAAATAGTTTTAAATTAAAAGTAATTTGGATCATAATAACACTGTGTGTATATACACACACACGCATATATATATATATATATATACAACATATACACATATATGCATATATACACATATACATACATTCACCCATACAGTATATATATGTGTGTATATCATATATAGATAGATAGATAGATAGATAGATAGATAGATAGATAGATAGATATGTGTGTGTGCGTATACATATGTATGTATAGGTATATATATCCATTTTACAGATAAGGAAACTGTGGCTTTGAATGGTTAACTAAATTTCCATGGTCGTATATTATCTAATTTCCTAGTCAGAATGAACATTGAACCCAAGAATGCTGCTGCGCTTTGTTTTTGTCTTTATCCAGGATTGTGACTAACTTCATATGAAATTACCAGGTGATGAAGTTTCCTCTACCACTGTACAGCAAACTTTCTGCAAACTAAGGTCTTAAAGCCCTGAGAGGGTAAGTTACTTGCTTAGGGTCACACAGGTTTTAGGTGTCAGAAGACTATTGTCCATGATGAAGGAGGAATGTTATCCTTATACTACTACCACAATCAAGACAAATTATGTTAGATCAAATATTAAAGTATGTTTTTACTTATATTTTAATGCAAAAGTTGACCCAGCTCTTCTGTTAATCAACCTTAGTTTCCTAAGTTGAATATAACAAATAATAAACTACCAGATATATAAAGAGATTTGAGTTTGATTTCTTATGATTACACACGAATAAACTATAAAAACCACTGAAAAATAACTTAACATTTTGATACTACTAACTCTATTTATAAAATGTATTTGTCTTACACTTTCATAAAAACAATTGCCACATGCCTAGAAAACTAAGGAACATTGACAGAAAACATATTAATTTCATAACTGTCATGTCCCAGACTGAAAACCATTTTATTCTGTTTTGATATATCACAATTCATAGCATCATAGATGAACTGTAGATATCTGAGAAATCAAAGAAAATTTTGATTACATTCAAAATCAAACCTTGAAACTGTCATTTCAAACTAAAGAATAAAAATCTATGTTATTCCACAGGATCTCAAAGGAATTGGACAATGATTTGTTTAATGAAATAAAAATGTCAAAAGTCTGGCCACTTCATTACATTGTAATACAATTCATAAAGCACTACAAATATTTTTTAAATATTTATTAATTTTTAGTTTTCAACATTCACCTTTGCAAGATTTTGAGTTTTGAATTTACTCTCCCTCCTTACCTCTTACTCTTCAAGATGATATGCAATCTAATATAGGCCCTCCATTTACAATCCTATTAAGCATATTTCCTCATTAGTCATGTTGTAAAGAAGAATTAGAACCAAAAGGGAAAAAAAAGAAGACAAAAAAACATGAAAAATGAAATAATATACTCATATCTGCATTCAGAATTCATAGTTGTTTCTCCAGACCTGAATAGCATTTTCCATCATGGGTCTTTTGTCTTAGATGATTGCATTTCTAAGAAGAGCTAAGTCTCTCAAAGCTGGGTATCACACAGTGTTACTGTTATTATGTACAACGTTTTCCTGATTCTGCTCACTTTACTCACCATTATTTCATGCAAGACTTTGAAGTTTTTTGAAGTCTCCCTGCTCATCATTTCCAATACAACAATAGTGTTCCATTACATTCATATACCACAACTTGTTCAGCCATTCTACAATTGATGAGTGTCCCCTTAATTTCCAATTCTTGGCTACCACAAAAAGAGTTGGTATAAATATCTTTGTACATGTATGTCCTTGTCCCATTTTATGTTATCTTTGGGACCATACCTAGATGTAGTATTGCTGGATCAAAGGATATGCACATTGTATAGCCCTTTGGGCATAGTTCCAAATTGCTCTCCAGAATGGTTGGATCAGTTCACAACTCCAAGAATGTATTAATGTTCAAATTTTGTCACATCTTCTCCGACAATCATTGTTTTCCTGTTTTGCCATGTTAACCAATCTGAGAAGTGTTATGTGGTACCTTAGAATTGTTTTGATTTGCATTTCTCTATACAATAGTGATTTACAGCATTTATAGATGACTATAGATAGCTTAAATTTCTTCCCCTGAAAAGTGCCTGTTCATACCCTTTGACCATTTATCAATTGGGAAATTACTTGTATTCTTGTAGATTTGACTCAGTTCTCTTTATATTTTGGAAAGAAAAATCATCAAAAAATGTTTTGCTTCCCTTCTAAACTTGGTTGCATTGGCTTTGTGCAAAAAGTTTTTAATTTAATGTCTCTAAATGATCAGATTTGCATTTGATAATGTTCTCTATCTCTTGTTTGGTCATAAATTTTTCACTCTCTATATATTGGAGATGCAATCTATTCCTTGCTCTCCTGATTTGCTAATTGTTTCACCTTTTATGTCTTAATAATGTACACATTTTGACTTTATGTTGGTATACACTGTAAGATGTTGGTCTATCCCTAGTTTCTGCCATACACTCTTTTAGTCTTTCTAGATATTTTTTTCCAAAATAGTGAGCTCTTATCTCAGAAACTGCAGTCTTTGGGTTTATCAAAAAGTAGATTATCAGAGTCATTGTCAACTGTGTCTTATATACTTAACCTATTCTGCTGATCCACCATTCTGTTTCTTAGCCAGTGCCAAGTAGTTTTGATGATTGCTGCTTTATGATACTATTTTAGATCTGGTATGGCTAAGCCACCTTCCCTTGCATTTCCTTTTATTATTTCCCTTGATATTCTATATCTTTTCTCCTTTCAGATGAATTTTGTTATTATTTTTCTAGTTCTATAAAATATTTTTGGTAGTTTGATTTGTATGGCAATAAATAAGTAAATTAGTTTAGGTAGAATTGTCATTTTTATTATATTAGCTTGGCCTACCCATGAGCAACTTATGTCTTTCCAATTACTTAGATCTGAATTCATTTGCGCAAAATATATTTTTAATTGTGTTTATATACTTCCAGTATTTGTCTTCAAGGGTAGATTCCCAAATATTTGGTATTGTGTACAGTTACTTTAAATGGAATTGATCTTCCTTCCTCCTACTGTTTGGTTTCATTAGTAATATATAGAAATGCTGGGGGGTAGAGCCAAAATCGTAGAGTGAAAACAGTGATATGACTAAGGTCTCTCACAAAATCTTTCAGATATCTCTCGAAAAGTGAATCTGAACAGATTTCAGAGTGGTAGAATTCTCTAAGAAACATAGTGTGGCAGATCTCTAAGCCATGAGAGTCAAGAAAGAGAGGGATCTGTTGCACACAGCTGGGAGAGTGCTGGGAACACGGAACCAGCACTAACCATACCAGAGCACCATACCAGAATGGTAGCAGGCCCATCCTGTCAGCTGCAGTGGAGATTGACAGGTGTCTCCGCACAGGACAAGAATCTATCAGAGACAAGTGATACATAAGAGCAGAGGTTGTGGCAACAGTAGCAACTACTCCTGGAGCTATCAGCCCACAGTGTAAAGGTTTGAAACTCACCTTCTTGAACTTCTGGCAGCCATGACGACCTAATAAACTCTAAGAGCTTTCATTTTTCCCTTGAATAACCCAGAGAACACTGCCCTAGGAGAAACCCTGGAATAGAGGATCCAGAAGTGGGGGTTCAATAGTCTTTTAGCTCAAGAAGCTGGGGAGACCCCTTCTTGTGCTGATAGAAGAAGACCAGTGTATGAAGGGAGACATCTCACCAAGCCCCACCTTAGCAGACCAGCAAGAGTTCCTGAGCCCCAGAGGAGTGGGGCAGGCAAGCACTACCACTAGGATGCCAGGCATACCTTTAAACAGCCAGGGAAACTAGCAGACACCAGTGCAGACCAAGAGCTGAGACAGCTCATACTATGTAGCACAGCCGTAGGGGAATAGGAGACTTCCAGCAGCCAGACCACCCCTTCCCCACACCTCACTTTGTGACCTTGAGAAACTCAGAAAGACTCACTGGGCCTGGATCCTTGGCACACACCAGCCAACTTCAGCTCAGCACCAGGTGAGCAGTATATAGCTTCTAGTTGATAAAAGCAGAGGGCACAGGACACAAACCCAGTAACCAGGCCCCTAGCTCCCAACACAAGAAGATTGGGACACAGCCCCCTGAGCCCCAGAAACAGAGATCCATTTAAAAAGCCAGGAAAAAGGTAACCACAATGAAGAAGCAAGCTAGAAAAGTATATATATATATATATATATATATATATATATATATATATATATATATATATATATATATATATACCATTGAATCATATTATGGGGACAGAGAAGATAAAAATACCAATTCGGAAGAGGACAGCATTGACACTATACCCACATCTGAAACCTCAAAAGGGAATACGATATGGTAACAAGGACAAAAAGCATTCTGTGAAGAACTCAAAGAGGAAGAAAGCCAAATTAGAGAGGTAAAAGAAAAATTACAAAATCCAATAGGAAAAAATGTGCCCTTTAAAAGTAAGGTTGGCCAAATGGAAAGAGAGATGCAGAAGCTATCTGAAGAAAATAATTCATTAAAAATTATTATTGGGCAAGTAAAAGCTAATGATTCTATGAGGCATCAAAAGTCAGTCAAACAAAATTGAAAGAAAGAAAAAAATAGAATTCAATGTGAAATATCTGATTGGAAAAACAACTGACATGGAAAAATAGATCCAGGAGAGATAATCTAAGAATTATTGGTCTACCAGAAAGTCATGAGGAACAAAAGAACCTGTACTGAAGCTTCCAAGAAATCATCAAGGCAAATTTCATCGAGGTCCTAGAACAAGAAGATAAAATAGTCATTGAAAGAATCCACCAATGACCTTCTGAAAGAGATGGCAAATTGAAAACTCTGAGGAGTATTGTAGCCAAATTCCGGAATTATCAGGTCAAGGAGAAAATACTGCAAGCAGCCAGAAAGAAACAATTCACATATCATGAAACTACAGTCAGGATCACAGAGGACCATGCAGCTTCTACCTCAAAAGATCTATAGGATTGGAATATAATATTATGAAAGGCAAAAGAACTTGGACTACAACTAAGGATCAACTAACCAGCAAAATTGTGCAAAAATTTCAGGAAAGGAGATAAACATTCAATGAAATAAGGGAATTCCATATCTTCCTGATGAAAAGACTAGAGAAGAATGGAAAATTTGATCTTCAAATACAAGTCTCAAGAGAGGCATAAAAAGGTAAACAGGGAAAAATATAAAAAAAGAAAAAAAAAGCCCTAGTTATTCAACAAGGACAAACTGTTTACATCCTTATAGGGGAGGGTGATATTTGCTAATTTTGAGAATGGTATATTTAGTACCACAATTAAAAGTGATAGACATAGACAGAAGGTGTGTGTATAAATTCACTGATGTAATGACACCAAAGACTTAATTAAGGGTTGAAAAGGGATTGTAATGGTAGAAGAGGTAAGGAGGAGGCAGAAAAGAGTAAATTACATCACTTGAACAGGTAGAAAAAACATTGTACTAGAGACAAAGTAGGGAGGGAGAAGAGCAGTATTTGAGTGTTACTCTCATTGGATTTGGTTCAAGGAGGGAATAACATACTCCATTAAGTATAGAAATCACACTTGCCCTACAAGTAGTAGGACGGGAAAGGGGAAAGAAAAGTGGGGGGGGGGCTGTGATTAGAAGGGAGAAAAGTAAAGGACAAAATAAAGGGAGTGGGGCTATCAAGGAGGGACTGTGTAGGGAGGCAGTGGTCAAAAGCAAAACTATGGGGGCATCTAAGTGGCACAGTGAGCAGAGCACCAGCCCTGGAGTCAGGAAGACCTGAGTTCAAATTCAGCCTCAGACACTTGACGCATGTACTAGCTGTGTGACCTTCGGCAAGTCACTTAACCCCACTTGCCCTGCCAAAAAAAGTAAAACTCTTTTGAGGAGAGAAAGGAAGAAGGGAGAAAGAAAATCATAAACAGAGGAGAAAGGATGGAAAAAAGACTCAAGTAGTAATCATAATGGTGAATATGAATGGAATGAACTCTCCTATAAAGAGGAGGTGGATAGCAGAATGGATTAAGAACCAAAATTCTACAATATGTTCTTTAAAAGAAACACATTTGAAATGAGAATAGACATAGGGTAAAAGTAAAAGGCTGTAGTAGAACATATTATGTTTCAGCTCAATCAAAAAAAGCAGAGGCAGCAATCCTAATTTCAGACAAAGCAAAAGCAAAGATAAATCTCATTAAAAGAGATAAGGAAGGAAACTATATCCTGCTAAAAGCCACCAAAGCCAATGAAGTAATATCATTGCTCAACATATATGCACCTACTGGTATAGCACGCTAATTCTAAGAGGAGAAGTTAAGGGAATTACAGGAAGAAATAAACAGCAAAACTATACTAGAGGGGAGATTTCAACCTCGCACTTTCTGAACCAATGTAACCTCAAAATAAAAAAGAAAGAAGTTAAAGAGGTTAATAGAATTTTAGAAAAGGTAGATATTATAGACCTCTAGAGAAAACTGATTGGGAATAGAAAGGTATATAGTTTTTTTTTTTTTTCCTGCGATAAAAGCCGCATACACAAAATGGACCATACTAGGGCATAAAAACTTCACAATCCAGTGCAAAAAGGCAGAAATAGTCAATACATCCTTTTCAGATCCTGATTCAATAAAAATTATTTCTAATAAAGAATCATGGAAAGATAGACTAAAAATGAATTGGAAACTGTATAATCTATTCCAAAAGAATGAGTAGGTCAAAGAATGAATCATAAAAATAATCAATACTATCATTCAAAAGAATGACAATAATGAGACAACATACAAAAACTTATGGGATGCAGCAAAAGCATGTCTGAGGGGAAGTTTTATATCCCTGATGATTAAATGAATAAAATAGAAAAAAAATAGATTAATAAATTGGGCATGCAACTGGAAAAACTAGATAAAAAACCAGGTTGAAAATCCCCAATAAATAAAAAATTAGAAACACTGAAAACCAAAGGAGAGATTAATAAAAAATTGAAATCAAGAAAACTATTAAATTAATAAATCAAAATAAGACCTGGTTTTATGAAGGAACCAATAAAATTGGTAAGCCTTTGGACAATTTGATTAAAAAAAAAAAGAAAGAGGAAAACCAAATTACCAGTATCAAAAATGAAAGTGGTGAATTCGACTCTAATTAAGAGGAAATTAAAACAATAATTAGGAATTATTTTGCCCAATTCTATGCCCATAGCTTTGATAATATTAGGGAAACGGATGAATATTTACAAAAATATGAATTGCCCAGATTAACAGAAAAGGAAGTATCATACTTAAATAACCCCATCTCAGAGAAAGAAATTCAATAAGCCATCCATGAACTCTCTAGGAAAAAACCTCCAGGGCCAGATGGATTTACATTTGAATTCTGTCAAACATTTAAAGAACAATTAATTCCCATTCTTTATAGACTATTTGGGAAAATAGGTGAAGAAGGAGTCCTGCCAAATTCTTTTTATGACACAAATATAGTTCTAATATCTGAAACAGAAAGAGTCAAAACAGAGAAATAAAATTATAGACCACTTTCTCTAATTAATATTGATAAAAAAAATTTTAAATAAAATGTCAGCAAAAAGACTACAGCACTTTATCACAAAAATAATACACTATGACCAGGTAGGATTTATTCCTGGACCGCAAGGTTGGTTCAATATTAGGAAAACTAATTGATCATAATCAAGGATAATTGACCATATAGACAACAAAACTTGCAGAAACCATATGATTATCTCAATAGATGCAGAAAAGCTTTTGATAAATTCAACACCTATTCATATTAAAAAAAACACTACAAAATGTAGGAATAAATGAAGTCTTCCTTAATATTATAAGTAGCATCTCCCCAAAGCCATCACCAAGCCTTATAGGTACTGGGAATAAGCTAGATGTATTCTCAACAAGATTATGGATGGAACATCGATGTCCATTTCACTCTTATTTTTCAATTTGGTTCTAGAAATGCTGGCTTTATTGATGAAAGAAGAAAAAAGAAATTGATGGAATTAGAATAGGCAAAGAAGAAACTAAGTTATCACACTTTGCACATGATTTACTTAGAGAATCCTAGAGAATCAAGTAAAAAAAAGTTTTTGAAATAATAAATGACATGAGCAAAGTTGCAGGATACAAAATAAACCCACATAAATCCTCAGCATTCCTATATATCATTAACAAAGCCCAACAGCAGGAGATAGAAAGGGTAATTCCATTTAAATTTACTGTAGACACCATAAAATATTTGAAATTCTACTTGCCAAGACAAACCCAGGACCTATATGAAGACAATTACAAAACCCTATTCACAGAAATGAAGTCAGATCTAAATAAATGGGAAAAAAATCAGTTGTTCATGGTTAGGCCAAACTAATATACTGAAAATGACAATTTTACCAAAATTAATTTACTTATTCAGTGCCATAGGAAACAAACTACCAAAAATTATTTTACAGAGCTGGATAACATAATAACAAAATTCATCTGGAAGGATAAAAGTTCTAGAATAACAAGGGAATTAATGGAAAGAAATGCTAGGGAAAGTGGCCTAGCCATACCAGATATTAAACTCTATTAAAGCAACAGTCATCAAAACTACTTGCTACTGGCTAAGAAATAGTGATGCATCCCTGGAGTAGGTTAGTGTTTCAACAATCCAGCTAGAAGTTGCTGTGGGAGATGTGTAAAATCAACAACAACCAGCTCACAGAACACTGCAAAAGCCCAGGTTCTTTTGATCTGCTTTATTAAGGAAAGCAACGTTAAGGGGTTAATAAGCTTACTTTAATTCAGCATACAAATACCATTCACTTAGTTCAGGGGAAAAAGCCAGCACCCTGAACTTCAGAGAAAATACAAACAAATTACAAACATCAACAGACAGGCCAAATACAATTCATAGTTACCAACAACTAAGTTCAGCCCAGGAGATCATAACAAGGGCTGGCCCAGACTCACATGTGCCACCACAGCTGTGGATCAGAGTGCCAAAAAAGAGAAAGCCAACCCCTGGTTTTATTTCTTTTTCAGGGTCAAAGGTGAGTCACACATGCAACTCACCCATGTGATCTAAAATCGTCACAAAGAGACAACTTAAACCCACGTGGTCTAAATGCCTCTGATGTCACAAACATGTTACTCAAGCCCATATAAACTAAGCTTTCCCTTGAGGCAAGGAGGTCGTCAAGGATTCCTAACTTAATCGAGGAAATAAAGGCCATATTCTTCAAGGGCACGTGGTTGAACTAAGTGCTAGGAGCCCATTTTGATTGCCAACACAGTTAGGTACACAAGAAGCAGTAGTCCGTGACTATAGTAATCTGTTCTTTGATAAACCCAAACAGTCCACCTTCTGGGTTAAGAATTCACTATTTCACAAAACTCTTTGGAAAATGGCAATATGGTATGGCAGAAACTGGGCATAGACCAATATCCTACACCATATACCAAAATAAAGTCAAATGGGTTAATGATTTATGAATAAAAGCTGATACTATAAGCAATTTGGGAGAGCAAGGAATAGTTTAACTGTCAGCTTTATGGAGCAGAGAAGAATTTATGACCAAACAAGAAATAGAGAGCATTACAAAATGCAAAATGGATAATTTTCATTATGTTAAATTGGAAAGTATTTGTACAAACAAAGCTAATACAACCAAGATTGGGATGGAAGCAGCAAACAGGGAAAGAACATTTACAAAAAATGTCTCTGATAAAAGCCTCATCTCTAAAATATACAGTGAACTGAGTCAAATTTATAGGAATATAAGTCATTCCTCAATTGAGAAATGGTCAAAGGATCTAGACAGGTGGTTTTCAGATGAAGAACTTAAAGATATCTACAGGCACATGAAAACATGCTCTAAATCACTACTGACTAGAGAAGTCCAAATCAAAACAACTCTTAGTTACTACATCTCTCCTACCATAATGTTCATCAAGACAAAAGAGGAAAATCATAAATGCTGGAGAGGATATGGGAAAATTGGAGCACTGTTACGTTGCTAGTGGAGTTGTACACTGATCCAACCATTCTGGAGGCCAATTTGGAACTATGCCCAAAGGACTAAAAAAAGAAACAAACTGCATACTCTTTGACCCAGCAATACCACTTCTAGGGCTATATCCCAAAGAGATCACAGAAGTGTGAATGGAATCCCTATATACGAAAATATTTATTGCAGCTCTTTTTGTGGTAGGAACCCATTAGAAATCAAAGGGATGCCCATCAACTGGGGAACGGCTAAACAAGTTGTGGTATATTAATGTAAGGGAATGCTATTGTGGTATAAGAAATGAGGAGCAGAAGGAGTTCATAATAACTTGGAAATTCTTTTGTAATCTGATGCTGAGTAAGGGGAGCAGAATCAGAAGAAAATTATACATGATTACAGATACACGGTATCTCTGATGCATACTTTTAATAGACTTGGCTCTTCTCAGCAATACAAGATTCATAGCTCCAAAAGACTCATGACAGAAAAAGCTATCCATCCACATCCAGAGAAAGAATTACAGAGTCTGAAGGGAAATTGAGGTACAACATTTGCTCTCTTTTTTCCCATTTTTTTGGTTTTGTTTCTTCTTTCTCATGATTCATTCATTTGGCTGTAATTCTGTTTTATAACTAGAATATTGTGTAAATCAGTATAAATGGAAGGTATATGTAGAACCTATGTTGGCTTAAATGCCATCTTGGGGGAGAAGGGGGAGGACAGGGAGGGGAAGAAAATTTGTAACTCAAAACTTTGTGGAACTGAGCGTTGTAAATTAAAAACAAAAAAAAAAAACCACACACACACATATATGTGTGTGTATATATATATATATATATATATATTATATATATGTATAATGCTGATGATTTATGTGGGTTTATTTTATATCTTGCAACTTTGCTATAGTTGTTAATTATTTCAACCAATTTTTTACTTGATTCTCTAGGTTCTCTAAGTATACCATCATATCATCTACAAAGACTGATAGCTTTGTTTCTTCATTGTCTGCTTTATTTCCTTCAATTTCTTTTTCTTCTCTTAATGTTAAAACTAATATTTCTTGTACAATATTGAATAGCAATGGTGATAATGGACATCCTTGTTCCATGCCTGATCTCATTGGAAATGCTTCTAGCTTATTCTCATTACATATAATGCTTGCTGATAGTTTTAGATATATGCTACCTATTTTAAATAAAACCCTATTTATTCCTATGCTTTCTAGTGTTTTTAATAGGAATGCATACTGTACTTTGTTGAAAGCTTTTTATGCATCTATTGAAATCGCTGTAAATAATTAGTTCTGAATCAGGATTTTCCTTTTTTTCATCTTGGTGAGGCAGTAGGCTATGGTAGATAAACATCCTGAACCTGGAATCAGAGGGCCTGTGATTAAATCTTACTCTGATGATTTCTATCAATATTCTTTTGAGCTCTCTGGGCCTCAATCTTCTTCTATCTGTAAAATGAAAGGCCTCTACCAAGTAGATGACCTCTGAAGGGCCGTTGAATCTTGATCTACTTTTTCCTTGATATTTTAATAGCATGTGCTCTGAAGTTTTTATAATTAGTGTCTATGTATAAACCAAGATTTTTGAGTAGGAAAAAGAAACAACAGATGCATAATTGGTGGGAGTGTTGTGAATTAACATTTTCTTCATGTCAGAAAGTATGAATAGCACTAGTCATTTAGTTAGATATGGCACCTTGTGTATGATGTTTTAATAAATTTAGTTCAATGAAGAAATACAAAAGATACAATGACAAAAGGACTACAGGATTCCCAAGGCCCTTTCTAAACTTGCTCCATCTCCTACCTACCTCATGTTATGTACATATTAAAGGCATACACTCCTCTCATACTATCATAGGGGAAGCTAGTTTTATACTACCTGATATTTTCAGTGGATGAATGGCCAAATAATATTAGAATAGATTTTCAGAACTTTTAGAGTTTGGTTATGCTATATTGTTAAGGCTACTGTAATCTTCTTATTACTCATTGTTTGCTAGATCCAATATCCTCAAAACACACCCTAAGGTTTCCTGTCAATGTGTCTTTGTCCATGATCGTAAGAGTGTATATTAAAATATACCTTGTAACTTTCAAGACACTTTCCTGACATCAACTCTTGTCAGATAGGTAGTATAAACATTATGTCATTCATTTTAAAGAGGAGAGAGAGGGAATGACCATTTATTAGTACCTACTATGTGCCATGTGCTTATATAATTATTTGAATCTCACAATAACATTGTGAGGTAAATGCTCTTATTATTCTCATTTTAGAGATGAGTGAACTGAGGCAATTGGAAATTAAGTGACTTGCTAGTAAGTGTCTGAGGTCACATTTGAACTCAGGTCTTCCTGACTCCAGGCCCAGTGCCACCTACCTACCTCTTGAGAAAAATATTCTTGTATTCATTTGTTAACACCACCTAAGATTCTTGAGAGCTTATCCTCCCTATAGAAAATAATATCCTTGTCTTCACTTGTCTGCTATCACCTAAGCTCCTTGAAGGAAGAGACTGTTTTGTTTGTCATTGTATCTCTAAGGCCAAGTTCAGTTACTTACCCAGGGTCACTGTAGTAATAGGTGTTCAAAAAAGGTGTGCTGGATTGACTTAAAGAAGAGAAACTGAATCTCCTAAAAGTTAAGCTACTTACCCATTGTTGCAACGCAAGCCATTTTCAAAGGTAAGATCGAAATCCAATTTTTAATGACTCTAAATTAATTGTTCTTCTTTGACTTCAACTTCAGTGGCTCACGCTGCCCACCAGAAACACTGTCTTACTACCTCTTCACTTATCCAAATTCTATTCACTCTGGAGTCCCACTTCATTCAGGTCTACCTTGTTATAAAGTCTTCAAAGACAGCTCCAGCCCACATTCATCCCTAATGATGCTTATCATATGGTATAGGCAAAGATATATTCAAAATACAACAAATTTTTAACCAATGCTCACAAAGAGAAAATTTTATATTAGCCTCCTCCACCCTGCTCCTTTTTCCCCTTTTCTTCTGTGTATGTTTTTTGCCCTAAGTTATTTGGAAAACCAAAGAAAATCACCCTTGAAGTTTACATATGAATATATACTTTGATATGCTACTTAATTTTGATGTAGAAAGATTTTGCCAATTAAAACAGTAAAGAAAGTTATTCTTGTGAGCATAGAAAAAGTATTAGACAAGAGGACTGAAGAAGGCCAAGGAAGCCCAAACAGGTAGGAAAAGGATGAAGATTATCATGAAATGAAATTATGTTAACAGACAGACAGGAAAATTTACATTGGGCATTACATCACAAGAAAGTAATGGAATTCAAAATGAGAGCTTTTAATATTTTTTCCTCCTTGTTTTCTCTTGAGATATTTTCTTTGTCAAAGTCTTAATAAAAGCAGACCCCTATGTATTTGTATATAAAGACAAACATGTGCACATATCTTTAATATACTTCAATTGTTCCAGATTCGTATGTTCAATACACCAGCCAATAATGGGCACATGCTTTCCTTTTTGTTAATTCTAAAAATTCCTACTTTCATCGTGGGTGTTGAGCTTTCTAAATGATAAACAGAAGTTTGAGAAATAATGTAGAGTCCCTATGAATAGTATGGAGAAAGAAAAGTCCTTTCTGGTTTCTGAGGTTTTGATTTTGTAAAGACTCGTGTCTTCAATTATTTTGCAAAGGACACAAGTTCACAAGTACTGTTTATTTTTTTAATTTTTTTTCTTGAAGCTTGTGTTACAAGTGAGAACATTAAAGAAAAAAAAATTCATCCACACATGTTGCATGAATAATTCCCAAAAGTATCAAACTTACATTTTATGCAGTTTACTGTTCATTCATTGTTATAACTGTTCTGTTTTATTTTTCAGAGTGACATAGAAAATACAGGCTATTTCTCTGTCCTCATCTCTAAACAAACTATAAGATTTTCCTAATAATAAAAGATCTGGTCTCCCAGTCTTGTCTCCTCAAGCTCCTTCCAAGTTTAGTCTAAAGATCCCTAGGCAATTCCCATCTTGATCTTGCGAGGATCTGTGCTGGAATGCTGCTAAGTGACTGTCTGTCGCCATCCCTTCAGGATTCTCAAAACACAGAATCCTATCTATTGCCACATTGTTGGATTCTTGTAAATCCTGTCACTGGCCTGGCTTGCACCTTAATAGTCTAGAAGAGGGTGGTGCATTGCAAAAGTGTCTAGTTCCTTAGGGGTTAGAAGTAGAGAAAAGGGATACATTCTGACCAAGAATCCTTGCGATTCAGAAACTTTCCTGGGGGGCTGTAGGGTGGCGGTGAGAAGAGGGATGGTGGAGGGTGGATCAGGGAAAGTGTAAGAGAGGAGGGGGATCCAGGGTAGTTGGGCGTAAGAAAAACAGCAGCACGCAGATAGGAAAAAAAAAAAAACAGGCTGGAGGGGGTGGGGAGAAGGCAAAGGAGAGCTGGAGTAGCACCCTCCAGACCAGAGAGGGATCCAGATGCGTGCAACCTGGTGCAGAACCGTCTCCATTCCTGCCCCTCCCCCCACTCAGAACCTGGAGCCTGCAGCCCCTGAAGCCTCTCTTCTAGGCTGAGGAGTTCTCCTAGCCGTCACCTCTCAGGTTGTTCGCAGCATTCCTGCTTTTTCTTCAGCTTCTCCCCGCCCCTCCCTCCTCCCGCTTTCTCCACTACAGCATATATATCTGGTTTAGAAGGAGCGGAAGGCTCCAGAAACCTGGCTCTTCTTTCAAGAGCCTTTTCAGCTCCTTGGTTTTCCGTTGCTGTTTGCTCCTGCTGCTGCTCCTGCTGCTGCTGCTGCTGCTGCTGCTGCTGCTGCTGCTGCTGCTGCTGCTGCTGCTGCTGCTGCTGCTGCCGCCGCCGCACCAATGCTCTTCCACCGCCGCCTCCAGATGCTCTCTGGCTAGGATCCTCGATCTCTGCGCTCGCTCTCAGCTGTCACCATGGACCAGCCTTGGAAGAAGGGTATAGAGGCAAATGAAGCCCCCCTCCCTGGCTGCCTCTGGCCCGGAGTCCTATCTACTAGGTGACCAGAGTGGATATACTTACTCCTACCCCCGAGTGTAACCTAGGCGAACCCAGGACTGCAAATCCAGGGACATAACCTGGGACTAGTGATGAGGATCTCCGAAGACTCTTGTACCTTCTTCGCTTTCCTTTTCCTCCTCCCCTTCTGGATTTGTTTATATAGCATCCTAGCTTGGAGGGCTTTCCCATCCCCCTTTCCCTTTTCTCTTTTCATTCCCTCCTCCACCAGGGCTCAAAGCTCTTGCACGTGTTAGACACCCTCTGACATCTCAGCTGAAAAGAGGCATCAGGGAGAGAAAGAAAGAGGAGGTTGGAGAGAGGAGAGAGCAGCACATCTTCCCTTATTCTTTCCATGTCCTCCTTTCTATTTTAAAAGAGACCCCCGCCCCTTTTTTTCTTCTTGCATTTTGGAGGGGGACAGGGTGTCAAGGCGTTGGGGGATAAGAAAAGGTGTGAGAAGTAGTGAATGGTCTGTACTGTTGCTGTTGTTGCGCTCAGTGTGTTTCTCTGTATTTGATAGTTTCGGGAGTAGCATGGTAACATGAATAGTCGCTGAGTGTGAGAGCCGCGGCTGGAGAAAGAGAGGACGAGATTGATCTGCGCAGCCTTTACTTTGGGAACAATAACATTGGGAAGAGGAGGAGGAGGAGGAGGAGGAGGAGGAGGAGGAGGAGGAGGAGGAGGAGGAGGAGGAGGAGGAGGAGGAGGAGGAGGA
>CM053623.1:253575135-253597815 GCA_028646595.1 Phalanger gymnotis
AAGGAAGGAAGGAAGGAAGGAAGGAAGGAAGGAAGGAAGGAAGGAAGGAAGGAAGGAAGGAAGGAAGGAAGGAAGAGAGAGAGAGAAAGAAAGGGGAAGGAAGAAAGAAAGGAAGAAAGAAGCAAGGATGGAAAGGAGAGAAAGAAGGGAGAAGGGAGGAAAAGGTGGATAGATCAATGCACTATTATGTTCTTCCAATTTCTCATGAGGGTGACCCTGGATTCTTGAAGCTTATGCCAGATTAGTGTGAACTCTTGCAGTTTCTATAATGTTGGAAATATTTGGCATAGAGGTATGATGACAGTGTGCCTATCATCTAAGAAACAGCCTTGCTTAGCTTAAAGGCCTGATTATTTGGTTGAACCGAGGGTGGGGAATTTATTTAACCACAGCTTCCCCCACAGAATATCTGCTAAGTCAAGAGGCAGTAGAATCTATATTAGTAAAGGGAGCTCCCCCACCAACAAAAGTGCAGATGTTTGAAATGCTAAATATCCACATACAGTGGATTTCTTCCCTGTTTTTCAGAAACTAAGGGGAAAAAAGGAGGAAGTCTAGGTCCCATCTGCTATCTCTTGTGTGTATGACATGAAGATGTCATCTCCTCAATTCATAATATTAGATTCTGTGAGAAAGGTGGTAAGAGGGCAAAGCATTCCCAGTGCTGTTTTAAACCAAGGAGAAATTTTGCCGGAGTTTTCTGAGACATTTTGGCCACTATAGAAATTCAAAATAGTGGACTTGCTTCCCAACACTACCAATGCTATCAGGTTATTGTTGGGTAGAAGAAAATGGTCTAAAGAATCTATCAAAATCCCTCCTGTTGTGTTGGATCCACCAACCTCCATTTTACGGTTTCTTCCCATTTAACTAGTGCTGCTAACTTCGTATCATCATGTCAAAAAAGATAATTAAAATATTCAGTAACACCTCTCAAAATTTAATAGTTCAGTTGCAGGAAGAGCTTGGGACCAACACAATGGCTCTCTTTTTCCCTTTACTCTCACTAGAGGAGAGTGGGGATCATTGTAGGGATTTAGGCTTGCAGGAACACAGAGCACATATTGAGCAATACACTGGGGTATTTTAATGTATTAAGTCCCACTGTCACCACCATTGAGTATTGTAGTGATGCCCGTCTGTTAGATGTAGGATTGTTGACCTATTGCTTGCTGAGCAGCCTGGTATTGGCTTTGTTTCAAGTACTCTAGTCCATGGGAATTGTAGCTGCAATAGTTGAAGTCTGGATAGTCTAAGAAATACAAAGTTCTTTCCCCTATTATTTATAATTTTAAGCGCTTAAATATTTCCAAACAACAGTAATTTACATGCCAAGAATTCACATATTTAACAATACATCTTTGACAATATAGCCAAAATCGTTGTCACAGACACCATTCCCTATGCTTTCTTATTATCACCAATGTGCAGTTTTGTGATCAAAGTTACCCCGAAGAAAATGGCTAGTCTCACTAGCTATTGAATCCTGTTGATTTTTCTGTTAGGGGAAAAGAATGAGTTATTCTCACATAGCAGAACCTTAAGGTTAGGAAGACCTTTGAGGTAGTCTGATTGAAGATGTTCAGTTGGGAATTCAGGGAGGCATGATCTCAATAGGTCCTAAGACAGTCCATTCCAGTTCTGGACATTTCTATTTGTAAGCAGGTTTTTTATTTCTGCTTTGCTTTACATCTGCTTCTCTGAGACCTTCACTTGTTTTTCCCACTTCTGTCCTCTGGGGTCAAACAGAGTAGCCTGATCCTTCATTCATATAAAAGTATCTGAAATAATTGAAGACACCTATCATTTACCCATCAAAGCCTTCTTTGTTTCAGCATAAACCACTCAGTTTCTTTCTACTAATCATCTTTTGACATGACCTCCCTTTTTTTAATGGTCACCAGTTTATAAAGATCCCATCTCAAATGCAATACTGAGAACTAAACACTGTATTTCAGAAGGGATCTGCATAAGGAAGAATACAGTGGGGCCATTATATCTCCATTCTTGGGCACTGTGTTTCTTAATGCAGCTAAAGATTTTGTTAATTGCTATTGTTTTTTGTTGCTAACATAATGACATTGAAGCATGCTAATGTTCTCAGAATTTTTTCATTAAACCTACAAACTATTTCCAAAGTCCACATTCTTTTTTATGTATGGTTTACAACACTCGGCTCTATATAATCTTGAGTTCCAGACTTTCTTTCCCCCCTCCCTCCCTCCGTCCCCAAGACAGCATGGAATCCGATATATCTTCTAACATTTAACTTTGCATTGAACTCATCCACACAATAGAAAAGCTGCAAAGAAGAATCACAACCAATGGAATAAATAATGAGAAAGAAGAAACAAACTAGAAAAAAAAACAAAGAAAAAAAAAAGGTGAGCATAAACTATGTCTCAGTCTGCATTCAGACTCCACAGTTCTTTCTCTGGATGTAGATATCACTCTCCATCATGAATCATTTGGAGTTGTCCCTGCACTTTGTTTTGCTGAGAAGAGCAAAGTCCATCAGAGTTAGTCATCATAGAATCCACATATCTGAGGCTGTGTACAATGTTTTCCTGGTTCTGCTCCTCTAGCTCAGCATTATATCTTGTAGGTTTTGACCAGATTATCATGAAATCTGCATCATCCCCATTTCATATCGCATAATGCCATCTTCATATACCACAACTCGTTTAGCCATACCCCAACTGATGGGCATCCCCTTGATTTCCAATTCTTTGCTACCACAAAAAGAGCCACTATAAATACCTTTGCACATATGGGTCCCTTTCCCACTTTTGTGATCTCTCTGGGATGCAACCCCAGAAGTGGTATTGCTGGGTCAAAGGGTATGAAACTTTACATAGCCCTTTGGGCACAGTTCCAAACCGCTCTCCAGAATAGCTGGATCAGTTCAAAACTCCACCAGCAATCAAACAGTTTTCCAATTTTCCCACATCGTCTCCAGAATTTATCATTTTCCTGTTTTGTCATTTTAGCCAATCTGGCAGGAGATATGTGGTGCCTGAGAGTTGTTTTGATTTGCATTTCTCTAATCAGTAGTGATTTTGAACATTTTTTCATATGCCTATAGATATCTTTACTTTCTTCCTCTGAAAACTGCCTGTTCATATCCTTTCACCATTTCTCAGTTGGGGAATGACTTGTATTCCCATAAATTTGACTGCGTTCCCTGTATATTTTAGAGATGAGGCCTTTATCAGAGACACTGGTTGTAAAGATTTTCTCCCAGTTTTCTGCTTCCCTCCTAATCTTTGTTGCATTGGCTTTTTATACAAAAACATTTCAATTTAACATAATCAAAATTATCCATTTTGCATTTCATAATGCTCTCTTATCTCTTTTTGTGTCATGAATTCTTTTCTTTTCCATAAATCTGATAGGTAAACTATTCCTTGCTCTCTCGAATTGCTTATAGTATCAACAGTTATTCCTAAATCGTGCACCCAATTTGATTTTAATTTTATTATATGGTGTAAGATATTGGTCTATGCCCAGTTTCTTCCCTGCCATTTTACAATTTTCCCATTTCCAATTTGTTTTTTTCTGAAATAATGAATACTTAACCAAGAAGTTGGATTCTTTGTGTTTGTCAAATAATAGATTAGTGTAGTCCGTCTTGTGTACCTATCCTATTCTATTGATCCGCGGCTCTGTTTCTTGGCCAGTACCAGGTAGTTTTGATGACTGCTGCTTTATAGTACAGTTTAATATCTGGTATGGATAGACCACCTTCCCTAGCATTTCTCTTCATTAATACCTTAGACATTCTAGACCTCTTATTCTTCCAGATGAATTTTGTTATTATTTTATCCAGCTCTATAAAATCATTTTTGGTAGTTCAATTGGTATGGCACTGAAAAGATAGATTAATTTAGGTAAAATTGTCGTTTTTATTATATTAGCTCAGCCTAACTATGAGCAAGTGATGTTTTTCCATTTATTTAGATCTGACGAGTAAATCATCATATCATTGGCAAAAAGTAATAATTTAGTTTCTTCTTTGCCTGTTCTAATTCCTCCAATTTATTTTTCTTCTCATTGCTACAATTAACATTTCTAGTAGCAAATTGAATAGTAGGGGTGATAGTGGACATCATTGTTTCACCCCTGATCTTATTGGGAATCCCTATTACAAATAATGCTTGTTGATGGTTTTAGGTAGATGCTATTTATAATTTTAAGGAAGGCTCCATTTGTACCTATGATTTCTAGTGTTTTTAAAAGGAATGGGTGTTGTATTTTGTCAAAGGCATTTTCTGCATCTATTGAGATGATCATATGGTTTCTGCTAGTTTGTTGTTGATATGATCAATTATGCTGATGGTTTTCCTAATATTGAACCAGCCTTGCATTCCTGGAATAAATCCTACCTGGTCATAGTGTATTATTATCATGATAAGTTCCTGCAAACTTTTTGCTAATATTTTATTTACAACTTTTGCATCAATATTCATTAGGGAAATTGGTCTATAATTTTCTTTCTCTGTTTTGACTCTTCCCGGTTTGGGTATTAGTACCATATTTGTGTCATAAAAATAATTTGGTAGGACTCCTTCACTTATTTTCCCAAATAGTCAATAAAGTATAGGAATTGATTGTTGTTTAATTGTTTGATAAAATCTGGCCCTGGAGAATTTTTCCTAGGGAGTTCATTGAAGGCTTGCTCAATTTCTTTTTCTGAGATGGGGTTATTTAGAAATTTCACTTCCTCTTCTCTCAACCTGGGCAATTTATGTTTTTGTACATGTTTTTGTAGATCCATATCTCTAAGGTTGTCAGATTTATGGGCATACAATTGGGCAAAATAATTCCTAATTATAGTTTTGATTTCCTCTTCATTAGAGGTATATTCAGCCTTTTCATTTTTGATACTGTTAATTTGATTTTCTTCTTTCTTTTTTTAATCAAGTTGACAAAAGTTTTATCAATTTTATTGTTTTTTTAATAAAATCAACTCTGTTTTATTTATTAATTAAATAGTTTTCTTGGTATCAATTTTATTAATCTCTCCTTTAATTTTAAGTATTTCTAATTTGGTATTTAATTGGGGATTTTCAATCTGGTCTTCTAGCTTTTTCAGTTGCATTCATTGATCTCTTTTTTCTCCAGTTCACTCATGAAAGCATTTAGAGATATAAAAACTTCCTTTAAGAACTGCTTTTGCTATATGCCATAAGTGTTGGTATGTTGTCTCATTATTGTCATTCACTTGAATGAAGTGATTGTTGCTCTGATGTGTTCTTTGGCCCACTCATTCGTTACAATTAGATTATCTAGTTTCCAATTAATTTTTTGCTTATTTTTCCATGGTTCTTTATTACAAATAATTTTTATTGCATCATGATCTGAAAAGTATTCTTTGACTGCTTCTGCCTTTCTGCACTAGATTGTGAGGTTTTTATGCCCTAGTACATAGTCATTTTTTGAGTATGTGCCATGTACCCCTGAGAAGAAAGTATATTCCTTTTTATCCCCATTCAGTTTTCTCCAGAAGTCCATCATATCTGCCTTTTCTGAAATTTTGTTTACCTCCTTAACTTCTTTCTTATTTATTTTGAGGTTAGATTTATCAAGTTCAGAGAGAGGTAGGTTGAGGTCTCCCATTATTATAGTTTTGCTGTCTATTTCTTCCTCTAACTCCCTTAACCTCTCCTCTAAGAATCTGCATGCCATACCACTTGGTGCATATATGTTAAACAATGATATTGCTTCAGTTTTATGGTGCCTTTTACCAGGATGTAGTGTGCTTCCTTATCTCTTTTAGTTAAATCTATCTTTACTTTTGCTTTGTCTGAGATTAGGATTGCTACACCTGCTTTTTTTTTTCTTTTACTTTAGCTGAAGCACAATATATTTTACTCCAGCCTTTTACCTTTACCCTATGTGTATCCCCCTGTTTCAAATGTGTTTCTTGTAAACGGCATATTGTAGGATTATGTCTTTAAATCCGTTCTGCTATCCGCTTTTGTTTTAGTGGGAGAATTCATCCCATTCACATTTACAGTTATGATTTCTATCTGTGTCTTTTCCTCCATCCTATTTCCTCCTTGTTTATGCTTTTATTTCTCCCTTTCCCCTTCCACTCCTCAACAGAGTTTTGCTTTTGACCGCCACCTTCCTCAATTTACCCTCCCTCTTGATTTCCCTCCTTTATCTTACCATTTTCCACTTGCTACTTCTTCCCTCCCTTCTGACCACCCACCCTCCTTTTTTTTCCTCTTTTCCCCTCCTACTGCCTGTAGGATAAGTTAGATTTCTATACTTATCCAGGCATATTATTCCCTTCTTGAACCATATCTGATGAGAGTAAAGCTCAAATACTGTTCTCCTTCCTTCTTTCCCTCTACTATAATGTTTTTTGTGCCTCTTCATTTGATGGAATTTACCCTATTCTACTACCTCCTTACCTCGTCTCCTAGAACCCACCCTTTACATTTCTTAATTATGTTTTTATCCTTATATCAGTTATATTATACAGACTTCCAAAGCCTATGTGTATCCCTTTCAATTGTCATAATAACTATGCTATTCTCAAGATTGTCGTATACATATATATGTATACATATACGTATATATATTTATGTGCGTGTATATATATATTATATACATGTATGCATATATATACATATATATATATATATAAAACATACATAAGATGATACAATCCTATATAAAGATGCAAATAATATTCTCTTATTGATTAATAAGGTTCGTGGCAGTTTTTTCTCCTGTTTACCTTTTTATTTCTCTCTTGAGTTTTGTATTTCAATATCAAATTTTCCATTGAATTCTGGCCTTTTTATTAGGAAGGTCTGGAATTCCCTTATTTCATTGAATGTCCATCTCCTTGACTGAAAATTTATGCTCATTTTTGCTGGGTAGTTGATCCTTGGTTGTAGATCCAGGTCTTTTGCCCTTCAGAATATCATATTCCAGTTTCTCCTGTCATTTAATGTAGAAGCTGAAAGATCCTGCATTATCCTGACTATAGTTCCCCACTATTTGAATTGTTTCTTTTTGGCTGCTTGCAGTATTTTCTCCTTGATTTTGTAATTCTGAAATTTGGCTATAATATTTCTTGGTGTTTTCAATTTGGGATCTCTTAGGGTGTGATTGGTGGATTCTTTCAATGACTATTTTGCCCTCTGGTTCAGTTATCTTTGATAATTTCTTTGAAGATACTGTGAAGGCTCTTTTTTCATCATGCATCTCCAGTAGACCAACAATTCTTAAATTGTCTCTCCTGGATCTATTTTCCAGGTCAGTTGCTTTTGCACTTATATATTTCACTTTTTGTTCTATTTTTTTTCATTCTTTACATTTTGTTTAACTACCTCTTGATGCCTCATAGAGTCATTGGCTTCCACTTGCTCATTTCTAATATTTAATGAGTTGCTTTCTCCCTTTTCCTTTTGGGTCTCCTTTTCCAATTGGTTGATTTTACCTCTCAGTGTATCATTTTCTCTATTTAGATTCTAAATCTCCATAGCCAGATCACCTATCTTATTTTTTAATGACTTAATTTCATCATTTTTTAAATATTTGTTCCATTTTTTCTTTTAACTCTCTAATTTGGTTTTTAAAATCCTCCTTTAGCTCCTCCAGTAATGCTTTTTGTGCTTGAGATGAGTTCACATTCCCTTTTGAGGTATCAGATGTGTATATAGTGTCAATGCTATCCTTTTCCAAATTGATATTTTGATCATGCCTGTATCCATAAAAAGAATCAATGGTCCTCAGTTTTTTCATGTTCTTCTTCATGTTGTTTAGCTTTTTCCTGGCTTTGAAGTGAATTTCTGCTTTTGGGACTCAGGGCTCTCTGTCCTAGGTTTCTTATTCTGGGGATTGTGAGTCCAGTTATCGGCTTTGTATATTATAGCCTTCGTTTTCCTAAGGTGTGGGGGAGGGTTCTGGCTGCCTAAAGTCTCCTCTTCTCCTGGGACTGCACTTCAGCTCTGTTCCTCTTCAGCAATGGTCTCAGCTTCTTGTTGTTTGTGCTGGTGTTTGCCGCTTCCCCTGAGGGTTCAAGAGTACATCTGGGCTCCTGGTGTTGACCCCTGCTGGCTCTGCCCCTCTGGGACTCAGGAACTCCCACTGCTCAGCCACTGAAGCCTCACTTCTGTCTCGTCTATTCCAGCGTTTTTTCCTGAGGAATTCTCTTGGTTACCAAGGGAGGGATTAGAGCCATTTACCTGGCCATTATGTCTCCTGGTAGTTCAAGAAGATACGTTTCATACCTTTGGGCTGCAAGCCTCTGGAGTTTATGTTTCACAGTCAGTGGCATTGTGATGCAGCCTCTCATCATTTCTACAGACTCCCATCCTGTGTTGGGAGTCCTGGGGATCTTTGCTGGTTTCAGGCACCCAGCTTTCTCCCAGCCTTGGTCCCTGGTTGGATTTCACAGCTGCTTCCACTTTGGTGCTGTCTGGTGAAGCTCCCCACACTGAGAGCTCTCCCAGCCTACAAATCTGTCCTGTCGAACTTTTGGACTCTCCTGGCTTGTAATTTGCCCCCTCAGACTGCTAGTGGCTTCTAACTCTCTCAAATATGCCCAGATTCACCTTTTTGTACATATCTAGCAGAGCTTGTGAGAGAGTTCTGGTAAGATAATGTTTTCACGTGGCCATCCTGGCTCCGCCCCCCCCCCCAGTCATTTTTTTAAACACAAGTGAAAGATTTGATTTTGTCCCCATTATATTTCATATTTTCAGATTTGGTCCATAGATGATTCTCAATTCATTCTTGTAATTTAGTCAGTTGTTTGTTTATATTATAAATGCTCAGAATTACTCCAAATCATATATATATATATATATATATATATATATATATATATAAAATATATACACACATATGTGTGTGTGCGTGTGTATAAGATTCTCAGATATTAGTAAAAATTGATCTATTCTGGAAATTTAGTGGTTAAACAAATATCTGTGTACATGGCATATGTGAATGTATGTACAATTATATAGCATAGAATTTTTGAAGTGTAATTAAATACGTCTGTGCACATATGTATACATTTAAGTATATCTTGCTGCAAGCATATATGTGTGACATTGTAGAGAATACAAAGACCTTCCTTTCCTTAAAGAGGCTACAATTTATTAGAAAAGAAAAGACATGAATAGAAATAACTGTTATATAAGACAGAATGTGCTAAATACTATGAGAGAAGTATTAGCCAAATACCATTTGAATTTTGATCTTAGAGGATAGAGAAATAACTTCAGGCTAGGGGAATCAGGATAATGTTGATGGAGGAGCTGACATTTGATCTTAGGCTTGAAGAATGGATAGAATTTTGACAGATCAGGATTATGAGACTATGATATAATTCTATTCTGAGAGTGAAAGGTAAGAGTCTGGTTAGATTTATGTGTCTAAGAAAAGAAGGAAGAAGCATGAATAAACTATTGGAGTGAGGAAAGAAGGTATGGGACATGTTTAAAAAATGTGAACAGTTTGTATGACTGACCCCATAGAGGAGCATTGGAAGACAAGACAGGGTAGAAAAGATAGGCTAGATCAGAAGTTCCCAAACTTATTTGGCCTACTAGCTTCCTTTCAGAAAAAAAAAAATACTCAATCACCCCCTGGACTTTCATTAATCTTTAATAGATTTTTTTTTAAATTTATGTTATTTTGAAAAAATATACTATTACATATATATATTTAAAATGACATATATTAAATTTAATAACTTATTGTAAATTTGTGGGTTTTTTCCTGCACTGAAATTTTGATGATGCAATATTGCATTATGTAACCATATAGTATCATATCATTATATGCACATATTACTGCCAATGGGTGCTGGACTTCCCCTCAATGAACGATGTGCTTGCCTGCCAATACTTGCTTGTCAAGACCTGTTTGGGGAGCTTGACCACTGATTGATTATAGCTTGCATTTTGTGTGTTTATTTAGAAAATAATGTAAGCACTATAACTCTGTTACACAACAGATTAAATGTGTATGACTTTTTTTTTTCAAAATTTTCTTATCTTTTCTTCTTTCCTCATGCTTCCACAGCCTCCTTATTTTCATTCAATGTCCTGTAATTACACCCGAGGCTACTGCAATTCCCTTGGACTTTTTCAGTGCCACCCCCCCAGGAGAAAGCATTGCCTACTTTAGGAACCTATGTGGTACTTGATTTCAAGGCCAAGGAATTTAGACTTTCTTAAGGACACAATGGGAAGTCATTAAAAGGCTTTGAGCAGAGCAGTATTTTAGAAATTTAAATCTAACCTAAGTGTATTGGCTGGAATAGATGCCTGGATCCTAAAGATCTGGAAGTTGTTTTGTTTGTTTCTTTGTTCTTTTTGTTTTCAGCCAGGAAGTCTTGAAATCCTCAGGCAAGAGATAATGAGAGCATGAACTAGAATTAAAATCAATGAGATAGAAAGGGGAGGGATATTATAAAAGTGAATACAAAAAATGTTAATGTTCCAAGCAAATGTTTGGTTTTCATATTTCATACTCTTTTTTAAGTAAAGGCCCTGGAATAATCTTCTGTTGTTCTCTGATTTCTTATACAGGGTATTCTGTCCTAAGAACAAAACAACTCAGTACCTATAGGATAGAGCAGTTCCTTAAAACAAAATCAAAAAATATAACAGTGCCTGACATCATTCTCCCAATTCTTGGTAGTGATCTATGCCTCTTCAGGTTATCGACATGATCTGAGTGGGGGGGGGGGCGGTACCAGGCCAAGTTCATCCACAGAAATGCTTTACCCAGGCCAAGGGCCACATGTCATTACATGTCTGAGGACAGTAGGATTTCCTGATTTCATGCCCAGTGCCTTATATAATATGTCACCTAGCTTCCTAGTATTAGAGAAAGTATTCCAAGTAGGGGACAGGAGAGTAAAAGGGCAAAAATAGATTTAGAATTTTATGTCTAGTTGACTATGTGAAGAATTGCTGCACTAGCGAAAATGAAAAGGAATGGACTTTATGCGAATGACAATAATTGATATTTGTAAAGTACACAGAATTTTGCTAAGTACTTTATATTCAGTATCTCATATTATCCACTGCAACCACATTTCCTCTCAGTTTTTGACAAGTTTGAGGTATTATTGGATCACTAGGGCAGAACCGTCCATTGGAGAGTTGGCAAGATGGCCTGAAATTTCTAGGAGAGAAGTTGGGATAGGACGCAGAAATTTAGAACCTATTCACCTAGAAGAGTCAATTAGTAAACAAGCATTTATTAAAATCTCATACACAGTGCACAAAGGGAAAACAACTGATTTTTACCTTATTCAATGCCTACATTTAGGAGGTTAAAGAAGACTACTGGATTCTTGCATCTGTGAGTGAATAGGAGAAAGCATATTTTGAGGAGGAAAGAGGCAAAAAGGTACATTATTGTTGAAGATAAAGGATAGGAAAATTTTGACCATGTTGGGTTGGAAAGAGTGGTGAACTTGGAGAGTAGGACTTGAGTTCTAATCTTGGCTTTGCCACTGACTACTGGTGTGATCTTGGGCAAGTCATTTAGTCTTTATGGGCCTCAGTTTCCTCATCTTTAAAATGAAGAAAGACTCTTAATGTCTCTACCTACTCTCTTATTCTATGAGTTGAACAACAGTTTTATACATAGTCAAATGTTTAAGAAGTATAAAGAACATGAATCCTAACTGTTATTAGTTATCTCTGAAAGGTTAACTTCAGCAGTGGTGAGGTCAGAAGCTAGACTACAAAGAATTAGGGAGTGAGCGATTTCTTGGAGAATATAGGCAACTCTTCAGATTTATAGCAATACAACTGAAAAAAGTCAGAAGAAGAGAATCAAGAAACAGAAAGTTTTGAGTTAGAGAGGAGAAAAAGTGAGATATCTTATGTTGGATAACCTTAATCTTCTCAAAATAATGGGTGAAGTAATTCATGAGACTGGAGATGGGCTATTAGTAGTGTTGATATTTAGAAGTAAAGCTAAGCATTTGGAATATGAGAGGAATTTGATGGAGAGTCAAGAAAAAAGAAATAGAAAGACTGATCAGGAGTCTAAATTAAAATAGATAGAATTAATTTGCTGTGCAACCAATGGACACACTTGTATGCCTTCAGTAAAGCTCAGCATTTGAAAAGGCAGGAACAGAGAACACATGTTTAGATTCACTGGGGTTTAGTATTAACACAGTGAATATACGGGGAATATACGGGGATTCCAGGGTGCTGCTGAGAGCATCATTGAAAGAGATCCAGGTAGGATATAGGGAATATAACTGAAGTCAGAAGGAATAATAGGAAGGAGTCAGTGGCAGTATACCACATGAAATGTAAGAACGATGAGATCAGAGTATGGACAGCTCAGCATTTGAGTTCTTGAACCCTGAAATTGTGTCCTTAACTGTACTTGCAGGTAGCTGCAGTTATTGCCAATGAGGTTTCTAGAGTAAAGCAAATTTAATAGTTGTAAGGCCAGGGTGTTAGGAGAATCTGTGGTTGCTCAATTCACTGATGCTGATGACTGAGAATAGGTCAGGGAGGAAGGATGTATTATATATCAAAGTGGCTGAGGAAAGTGAGATTATTCTGCAGATCAGTAGATAAATAAGGAGAGGATGAGGGCCACATAAATAGATCATGTGGATTTCAAAAGGGGAGCAGTTGCTAAACGACAGAGACACAATGACAATCTGAAGGCAGATTCATAAATGTACAGAGTAAATGCCCCACTTTAAAATTAGAAGATTCTAGAAATTACTTAGACAAGAAAATTACAGCTACCAGGCTAGAGGACCATGCTGTAGCATATGCAGCAAGAGAAAACCAGGAGCTCCTTAGCCTTGATAGCTTCCTTTTAGAACCACCCTCTATCCTCATGTTCTGGTACTCTTAGGAGGGCTTTACTACTCAATATTCAGGGTGATGACTACATGAAACTTGAATGTGGCTTATCTTTTGTCAGATGGAGGGGTCTGCTGGATATGAGAATGAATGTTATCTATCTACCACATGTTGGGCTGTGGACTCCAAGATCCCTAACCAAATGTTCACAGTTCTCCTAAATTTCAGAGGAAGAGAAGAATCATTCTGGCTTTCATTGGAAAAAAATTTTTTCAGGGCAATATCAAGTTGTTTTTGGTGATGAGGGGGAAAATGGAGACGTTTTGGAAGATATAAAGGGATTTTATCATAACAGGACAGAATTAGTAGAGGAGCAGTAGAATGGTTGAGTTGAGACACACACCTGTTTCTGATACTGGATAGGGTTGTCTTTGAAAGGCTATAGGACTGGTGACCAGTATAGATGCCATGGACATGGAGTTGGAATAATATTGAAATAGGATAAAGATTCTGGGATGGAAAAAAAATAGAAAAGGATGGTTTGTAATTTGTAGTCTTAGAAAGTTGCATGGGGACACTGAGAAATTAAGTTACTTGTAAAGCATTTATATAGACAGCACATGTCAGAGACAGGATCATCGTGACTGCAAATGCCATCCTCTATCCCCTATTTTAGGCTGCATCTATTTTATATTTCATGTACTCCCCATGTCACCCCAATCCCAAATAGTGATTGCAGGTGCATAAAATTTTCAATTTCTAAAGGAACATTTCAGTTCTCAACACCTTTTATATTTTGTCTTTTAAGCATGAGGCTAATATACCATAAGGAGAAAATTAATAATAATATATGACTTTTTATGTTTGTTTTTCTTAAAGGTTGTTCTACTTGCCTTTGCCGGCAAAATTGTGTTTGAAAAATTAAAGATGAAGAAAGCTAGAGAAAAAGAACTTGCCAAAGGAAGTTGGAACTTCCTCACTCTAATTCTTACAGAGAGATGAAAAGACATGGAGGAGACAGACAGAGAGAGAGAGAGAGAGAGAGAGAGAGAGAGAGAGAGAGAGAGAGAGAGAGAGAGAGAGAAATTGATGGAATAAATGAGAGAAGTTTCTTGAAATGTGAACTTGTGGAAATAAGTGAAAGTAAAGTTTTTTTTTAATGTAGGTAACCTAATAAAAGATCTTCAGGTAAAAATTTTCTATTCTTTTTTTTTTAAATCTGTCCAATCTAACTTCCACAGCAATATATTTTTTCTATTTATGTATATATAATGACTAAAGGTTATGGTTGTATGTTTATATTCATACATATACAAAGTAATATGTTTATATATGTATAAAATGTATCTATGTAGATATACAGATACTATACTATAAACATTTGTTAGGAAAATGTGGATTACATTCTATTTGAATTTGAATTACATATGTGAAAAAATTAAATTACTTGTTATGTTCATTAACCAAGCCTTTAAAAGACTCTCATGTCTGACAATGCATTCTCTAAAATATCACTTTTGAAGATAGTGATATTAAAACAAAACAAAAAAAACATAAAAAACATGGTTTAATTTGAAATTTTCAGGCCTTAAGATTCCTGTTAATTTGGCCTTCTAGGACAGATCCTCTTTTGAACAATATACCTCTTTTTGAAAATCGCAACCTAGTGTGATGTCTTTTTAAGTCATATTTAGCAGTTGTGGAGAGAGGTGGAAGCATAGAGAGAATTAAAGTGTAAAAAGAGAAAAATTCATAAAAGTAAGACAACATATGACAGCCACTATTTTGTATACTCTAGTTATGTCTAAATGTTGCTGTTCAGTGTCTTGCGAAGAAATGTCTTGCCATTCTTTTAATTACATTGCTTTGTATTCACTGAGATTATCATGCAGATTTCTTCATAATTCTAAGTTACTTCAAAGGCAGCACCTATATATCTCGTTATTTTTATTCCAATATTGTGATGAATGTGGTGTGTGTGTGTGTGCGTGTGTGTGTGTGTGTGTGTTTGAACTCTTGAGACAGGAATCCTTCACTCCTATTTATCCAATTTTGACTCTGCCTTTTCTATTTCTTTTGTCCTTTTTCCAACATTATACCAAAATATTTGTTTCTAGGAAAACAGGATTTTATTGGTTAAAGATTTGCAATAAATTCCATGTAAGCAAAGTAAAATACTACTATTTTGAAAAAAAAAATCAACATTGGTATAAAAGATTTAATTCAAAACAGGCCATATCAGTTGGTATGCCATTTTTACATATGAGATTTTCAAAAACTCAAGTGAAAAAAGAATTTCAAACACTGACTTGTTCTTTAGCTCTTAGGAGATTTACAAACTGGGTTTCAAATGCTTATACCACTCATAAACTATATAAGCCAGAAGAAACGTAGGCTTTTTAGTGGAATTTGAGAATCAGACATCTTCACCAAACTTTGCCTAATTTCAAAAGAAAAAAAATGCTATTCCCATCTAGAATCTTTTGTATTATTTGACCTAGTTTCTTCCAATGTCTTTAGCAATATAGTTTTAAACCTAGCTTGACTCCATTGGCAGGAGTGTTGTAGCCATTTTCTCTTTCATTTATTCCTGCTAAATGAGCTTTTCTCTTGCTATAGAGTGATGAAACATACTTGGAACTTTTTTTCATGATGTGTAGTATGGTTCAATTTCTTCCCTCCTCCCACTTTAGATGAGAAATATTGTGTAAATTCTCAATATCTAATATTATTATATTTGAATAGCTAAAAATTTTATAATATTGGTCTTAAGTTAGTGTGGATTGTGTACATTTTCTTTATATTTATAGAAATAATTCCACCAGTCATATTCTCTTCTCTTCCAGAGCTTTCTTAGGAATTACATAATACTAGTAGATTGTTTCTGATTTAACATGATCAGTTTTGCCTGTTCTGAAAACTGAGCTATGAGAAATACAACAATTAAAAATTTTGTATTATAGATTTAGAGTAGAAAGTACCCTTAGGGATTGGTCAAACCTTTACATTTTATGATTGAGTCACAGAACAGGTAACTGACTTATACTTTGATAGCAAATGGCACAGGTGAGATTTTAATCTAAGTCTTCTGATTCCACTTCCACTGTTCTTTCCAACATAGCTCATACTTGTCTCATCTCTATAAATGATATTGTATTCTCAGATGTGATTTGGTCCCAATGTTTTCTTAGAATTTCATACTTGGTTACATTGGTACATATTTATATTGGGAAATTCACAAAATGAAAAGGATAAAACTATTATATGTTACCCATAAGACAGTCCAGCGAATGCTTTGAACAAAGCAATTTTTTTTGGTTCATGTCTCCTTCCAAATGTTCCACTATGGTATGTATTATTTTATTGATGTTTAGAAAAGCTAACAGAACTTTCTAAGTTCCCTCATGTAAATAATAGTCATTAAAATTAAAAGCCTTTCCAGGCAATGTTGATGACTTCTGTGATTGCTTGGGTCCCACTCTGCTTTAACAAAATAGACAGTGAATCTCAGAGGCTAATGGAATGAAAATTGTGGTACCTCCACCTTCTTATATACAACAGTTTTCTTGATATAATTTAAATCTCACTGATTTCTCATTACTTAAATTGATCAAAGATCTTCTTGATGTGAGAACCCTTTTGATTTGTGTAAATTGCAAGCTCTTTCTGATTCTGATCTCATGTGATTCTACATTTAGAACTTTCTACAAATCCTCCACAGATAACAAAACCAAAGCACTGAATTCTTTCTTCAAGTTCTGTGGCCTCCAAACTCTTGAACAATCAATTATATAAGATATTTTTTTCAAGACTATACTATCAATATTAGTAAATTATGTGCACATCATTGTACTAATAATTGTATACATTATAAATTATACAAAATAGAAATATATAAAAGAAAAAAAATGAAATGAAGATATAATATTTACTTCTGGAACTAATGAGGAGGAAACAAAATATTGAATAAAAGAGTGACATGGTTAGATATGTGGTTTTTTTTTTAATTCTGGTGAGGTAGAGCCAAGATGGTGACTTGAAAACAGGGACTGGCTTAAGATCCCCCACAAATCCCTCCAAACACCTGTAAAAATGACTCTAAGCAAATTCCAGAGCTACAGAACCCACAAAATAATAGAGGGAAATGAGTCTCTAGCCCAAGAAAACCTGGATGGTCTCTGGGCAGGGTATATGCACTGTACTGGGAACAGAGCCCAGCCCAACTTCAGCCTTGCCAGGACAGAACACGCTGGAGTAGACCAGACAGAGCTGGCCTCAGGGCCCTAAAAAGTGAACAGAGGCAGTTGTCAGACTTCTAAATGCACAAACACCAAAGACAACAGAGCAGGTCAGTTGGGAAAACTGCTGGATCTTGGTGAGAGAAGGGGAGGTTCAAGCCCCAGTCCCAGGGCAGTGGAGGTAGCTGTAGAAATGACAGCAGCAGCAGCACCTACAGCAGCAACAACAGTAACAGCAACAGCACCAGCAACAACAGCAGCAGCAGCAAAAGCAGCAGCAGTAGCTGCTTCAGTAGCTTCCCAGGCTAACACAGTGGGGGGAATCAAACAGCTGGACACCACAGGAGTGCAGAGATTGCTTTGCTGGCACTGAGGCAAGGTTCTCTTGCTCTACCCTGCTTGGATCTGGGTCACAATCCGGGTTGGCAGTTCTTGGGGGACAGGAGCACTGAGGTGGCTGTGGAGAGGGAGTCCTAGTGGTTACATTGCAGAAAAGAATGCCTGTGTACACAGACCAGATCACAGGACAGGAGAGGAGCATCATACCACCTCAGAATAGAAGTAGCTCTGAAAAAAAGCAGTGCAAAACCCCTGAAGCTTGGGACAAAGCCACTCTCCACTTTGAAAGCAGCCATACCCTGATGAAAAGCTCAAAGTATTGGCTGGAAAAATGAGCAAACAGCATAAAGGAATCAGACTATAAAAATCTTTCTTGGGTGACAAAGAAGATCAAAACATACAGCCAGAAGAAGTCAACAAAGTCAAAGATCCTACATCAAAAGCCTCCAAGAAAAATACAAACTGGTCTTAGGCCATGGAAGAGCTCAAAAAGGATTTGAAAAATCAAATAAGAGAAGTAGAGAAAAAATGAGAAGAAACATGAGAGTGATGCAAGAAAATCATGAAAAACAAGTCAACAACTTGCTAAAGGAGACCCAAACAATACTGACAAAAATAACAGCTTAAAAAATATACTGACCCAAATAGCAAAGGAGCTCCAAAAAGGCAATGAGGAGAAGAATGCCTTGAAATGCTGAATTAATCAAATGGAAAAGAAGGTCCAAAAGACCACTGAAGAAAATACTACCTTAAAAATTAAACTGGAGAAAGTGGAGACTAGTGAGTTCATGAGAAATTAAGAAATTATAAAACAGAACCAAAAGAATGAAAAAATGGAAGACAATGTAAAATATTGTAACAACAATTTGGCTAGCAGCAGCTGTTAAGGTGTAAGACCCAACAAAACCAGCAACAAGATCTTCCAGCACAGGTTCTTTGATCTGTTTTACTAAGGAAAGTAACTGTAAGGGATTAACAATCTCACTTTAATCCAACATATGAATATCATTCACTTAGTTAAGGATGAAAATCCAGCAACCTGAACTTCAGAGCAAATACAAACAAATTACAAATAGAGACAATATAAACAGACCAAATCATTATTCTGTAAGAGTCACATGCCATTCTTCTAGTGAGCGAAAGCCCCCAAACAAAGCATGTTGGTTTCTTCAAAGCCCGGGGGCTGTTAACAATGGCTGCCTAGAATGTCCACATCAACACTTCCAGGAAACGAGAGCCCCAAACAAAATGCTAACCTCTGAGTTTATATACATTTCTTTGAGACTGAAACATTCACATCCAGTCAGCCAAAGGGTTTGAGCATGTGGCTTTACACCTAGTTAGCAAAAGGGTGAGGGCCAAGGGCTTTGCACCACATAAGGCGTAAACAAAAGTGCTTGATTACTTTAGTATTCTCAAAGAGAAAACAGTAAAAGAGTCCTTCCTTAATTACCAAAACAAATATCTTATTGGAAAAACCACTGACCTGGAGAATAGATCCAGGACAGAGAATTTAAAAATTATTGGACTACATGAAAGCTGCAATCAAAAAAAGAAGCTAGACATCATCTTTTAAGAAATTGTCAAAGAAAACTGCCCTGATATTTTTGAACCACAGGATAAAACAGAAATTGAAAGAATCTACCAATCACCTCTTTAAAAAGCTCCCTGAAAGAAAATTCCTAGGAATATTGTAGGCAAATTCCAGAATTCCCAGGTCAAGAAGAAAATATTGCAAGCAGCCAGAAAGAAACAATCTGAATATTGTGGAAACACAATCAGGATCATTCAAGATCTAACAGCTTCTACCTTAAGGGATCAAAGGGATTGGAATATGATATACTGGAGTGAGAAAGGGGCTATGGATAAAATGAAGAATGACCTGCCCGGCAAAACTAAAGGCAAAATATGAATTTTGAAAATAATAGGGGACTTGCAAGCATTTTCATTGAAAAAACCAGAGCTGAATAGAAAATTTGATTTTCAAATACAAAAATCAAGAGAAGCATGAAAAGGTAAACAGGACAGGGAAATCATAAGTGACTTATTAAAGTTGAAATGTTTTATTTACATTCATACATGGAAAGATATTTGTAACTCATGAAATGTTTCTCAATATTAGAGTAGTTGAAGGGAATGCACATTCATACATTATTCACCTATATACATGTACATTATATATACACATACACATTCACATACATATACATGTACATATACAGACAGAGGGCCAGATGTCACAGGTTGAATTGAATATGAAGGGATGATATATTAAAAAAAATAAAATTAAGGGGTGAAAGAGGAATGGAAGGAGAGAGGCAGAAATAGAATGGGGTAAATTATCTCAAATAAAAGTGGCAAGAAAAGGCAGTTATAATGGAAGAGAAGAGGCAGCAGGTGAAAGGGAATGAGTGAATCTTGCTCTCACTAGATTTGTGGGAGTAACATACACAATCAATTGAGTATCTTACCCTAAACTAAAGTAGGGGGGAAAGGGACAAGAAGAGGGGGTGATAAAAGGGAGGGCATATTGGTGGAGGAGATAGTCAAAAACAAAACTTTTGAGAAAGGACATGGTCAAGGGAGAAAAGTCAATAAAGGGAGACAGGATAGGATGGAGGGAAATATAGTTAGTCGTTCACGACATGACTATTATGGAAGTGTTTTGCATAATGATACATGTATGGCCTATGTTGAATTGCTTGCCTTCTCAAACAGGGTGGGTGGGGAGGGAAGAAGGGAGAGAATTTGGAACTCAAATTTCTAAAAACAAATGTTCAAGAAAGAGTTGTTTTTAATGCAACTGGGAAATTAGATAAACAGGCAATGGGGTATAGAAATCTGTCTTGCCCTATAAGAAAGTAAGGGGAAAGTAGATAGGGGGGAATGGGGTAATAGGAGGGAAGGTGGACTGGAGAAAGGGCCAATCACAATCTATGCCATCTTGTGGGGAGAGGGTAGAAAAGGGCAGAAAATTTGTAATTCAAAATCTTGTGAAAATCAATCTTGAAAACTAAAAATTTAAAAAAATAAATGAATGAATGAAAAATGAATGAATGAATAAATTAATGAAGAAAAAAGAAAAAATAAAAATAAATTACTTTGGCAACTGTGTAGAGAACAAATCAGAGATGGAAGAAATTTAATAAAGGGAGACTAAGCAGAAGATTCTTTAATGATCTAGGCAAGATGTCATGAACATGTGAATAAGGGTATCGGGTTTGGTCATGTGACTAAAGAAAAAGAGACAGATGTGAGAGAGATGCTGTAGAGTTAGGAACAAGATGAGGCAACTAGATTGAGCATGTGGAATAACTGAGTTAAAAATTAAAGGTCCAAGTTCTGGATCTAGGTGACTGAAAGGATATTGCCACTTTCAATACTAACAGAGAAGCTCAGAAGAAGCCTGGCTTTGGGAAGAACATTCGTATCATGAGCTCTCATTTGCAGATGACAATCCATCAATGCACTCATCCTGTGAGAGTAACCATCTTGTTCAAAATTCTAAAGGGATAGATTTTATTTTCACAGAGTGTATCCAACAAATAACACTTACCTACCACATGGTATGGGTGGCAGATAGGGATGCATATAGGAGTGTGTGGCATGGAATTTTCCAATGAGTCTTCTATAGCTAATTCAATTAGTACTCACCCAGTGACCCGGTCAAAATTTCCCTAAGGAGTAGAAACTCTGCTCAGAATAGAAAAGATTAAGAATTTGCCTAGTAAATGCAAAGAGCAGAGGGCAGAATTGTTAGGGATGAGTAGATATGATTGCATTGGAGACAAGTTGCATGATTCTCTGGGAATTTAGTTCATCTTAATTTTATCTTATGAGTTGATCAGTAGTCCCTTGGATTTAGACCACATTCCACTTGAAGTCAAAACACTACTAGTGGGGAGCCCTCAACACCGACTGTGGAGGCGATTTCTATACTTGTTAAATTTTTTGTGTATTCAGTATAATAGGAAGATTTAGGCTTATGGTTCTATAAATAACTTCCCCTATTACCTTTAAAATATCTTTGAAAGACAGAGCCAAGATGGCACAGAGAAGCCAGGAAGCTGCCTGAGCTCTCCCTAGTTTCTCTCACAAACAATATTAAATCAAGCCTCTAGAAGAATTCTGTAATGACAGAATCCACAAAAAGATGGACTGAAAAAAAATTTCCAGCTTAAGATAACTTAGAAAGCCTTCAAGAAAAGTCTACCTTAGTTGAGTAAAAAGGGAGAGCAGCCCAGCACAAATGGTGTCTGGGCAACCCAGCAGGAGCCTCTTTGCCACAGCACATATCAACAACTGAGGTCCTGCAGACCTGGCTCAGCGGGATAGTTGATAGTCAATTTTTTCCCATTCTGGATTATGCTTAGCTTTATTCAGTATGATATTTCTGGCCAAAACCCCAGTTCTTTTGCCCTTCATTGTATAGTGTTCCAAGACACTCAACTCTCCTCTCTCTCTGGGGAATAAAATTTCCTGTCTCTGGGGCTGAGACAGCTTCCCAACCCTGTAAACCCAGGAATTGCCTCTTCTTGTATAAATGATCCTAGCCCGGAGGTGTTTGCTCTTCATAGGGATCACATCTTGTCCAGAGAATTTTCTTCAGATATTCTCAGATTGTCCCAGGAGGCACACCAATCTGCCCCATGCTTATTTATTTTTGCCACTCTATATTCAACCTGAGGTGCTATGATGATCTTTTTTTTGTGGAGAAAATGCAGAGAGCTTAGAAGTATCTGAACTACTCTGTCATCTTCCCACAGTCCTCTCTAGCATCCAAGTTATTTTTTTATATGTATTTTCAATAGTAGCCTGTATTGGTTGATTTCATTTTACTATTTTTTTCCATTTAATAATATTTTATTTTTTCTAATTACTTATAAATATAGTTTTCAACATTCACTTCTATATTATTTTGAGTGCCTAACTTTTCCCCCTCTTCACAGCACTGCCATGACAGCATGCAATCTGTTAAAGGCTATGTAGGAACAGTGCGATTAGACATATTTCCACAGTAGTAATGTTTGAAGGAAGAATCAGAACAAAAAGGAAAAATCATGAGAAAGAAAAAAAGAGAAAATAGTATCCTTCTGTCTACATTCAGACTCCATAGAGATGTGAATAACATTTTCCATCATGAGTTTGGGGAAGTGTCTTAGATCACTGAATTGCTGAGAAGAGCTAAGTCTATCAAACTTTTTCATCACACAGTGTTGCTATTACTATGTGCAGTGTTCTCTTGGTTCTGCTCAATTTATTCAGCATTAGTACATGTA
>CM053623.1:253607422-253655939 GCA_028646595.1 Phalanger gymnotis
TCTCATCAGATTTGACCTGAGGAGGGAATACCATACATACTCAACTGGGTATCTTACCCCTCAGGAAAGAAGGAGGAAGAAGATAATAAAAGGGGGGATGATAGAAGGGAGGGAAGATGGGGGTGGCGATAATCAAAAACACTTTCGAAAAGGGACACTGTCAAGGGAGAAAATTCAATAAAGGTGGACAGGTTAGGAAGAAGCAAAATATAGTTAGTCTTTCACAACATGAGTATTGTGGAAGGATTATACATAATGATACACATGTGGCCCATGTTGAATTGCTTGCCTTCTTAGGGAGGGTGGGAGGGAAGGGAAGAGGGGAGAGAATTTGAAACTCAAAGTTTTAAAAATAGATGTTCAAAAAAAAGTTTTTCATGCAACTAGAAAATAAGATACACAGGTAATAGGGAATAGAAAATTATCTTGCCCTACAAGAAAGAAAGGGAAAAGAGGGTGAGAGGGGAGTTGGGTGAAAGAAGGGAAGGCTGACTGGGGAACAGGGCAACCAGAATATATGCCATCTTGGAGTGTAGGGAGAGGGTAGAAATGGGGAGAAAAGTTGTAATTCAAAGTCTTGTGAAAATCAATGCTGAAAACGAAATATATTAAATATATACATATATATATAAAGAAGTACTGGACCATACTTTGAAGGAACAGTAAATATTATATACTAGCAAAAATTAACAGTGGTATTTTTGTTAGCTTTTTTAGCTAAAACAAAACCCAAAATATGGAAGGCAGAAGGGAAGGGATTCAAAGACAATACCATAGAATCATAAATTTTTAGAACTAGAAGGAAACTGAGAAGCTATCAATTCTAATTGCAACAAATAAAGTTAAGATGAGTCCAGAGCCTCTTACTTCAAGTACATTTTCTTTTCACTGCATCATCATTTCCCAGGCAAACTATGCAAATATAACCTTTTTTACTTTATTTTGAGGGAAAGGGTTTTGGCCAGACCTGAGAATTCATTAAGCTAAGCACCATTAAGTGAAGAGATGTCATGCACCAATGCAAATTACTCTCAAAATTATAACCTTAGAAATTTAACTTGATAAATCAAGGGCCTTACTCAGGGTTAAGCAGGCAGTATTATGATAGGCAGGCCTTGAACTCCAAAGATGGCTATCTCCCATGACATCTCAAATATCACCAACTAGTGGTAAAATCATGGTGTTCAAATGATCTTTGGAGTGACATTTAATTCAGTTAATACAATTTAACTTTTTCCATAATAACTCTGCTTGTGGGAAAAATGTTCAGGTGACTTTATTATTCAGCATATTTGTGGTTTAAGAAAGTAGTTCTCTGCTTCAGAAGCATAGCTCATCTAGTTCCTTGTTTAAGGAATCACAGCTTCTTTTATTTATTAATGTTTAGATTTCTAACCCGAGGTAAGATAATATACAACTCTTTAAGCCTTGATCTTGCTCTCAAATTACACCTCCATAAATTGATCGCTGCACATTAGCATAGAACATCCAGAGACTTAGCACATTAGTGCCATTTCAAGTACCCCTGCTATTTCCCAGGAGTTGATAAATGACATTAGATTTTGCCCATGATAATGGGCCTAAATGAACAATGAGTTTGAATGTCTATGGTGAATTCATTTATTCCCGCATGTTGTAAACTAAAGATTTCCTTCAAAATCTCTGAACCACAGGACAGGTATTTCACGAAATAATCAAGAGTGAAATGATCAGAACCAAGGAAATACTGTATCCAGTAAACCCAATATTGTTAAAAATCAACTTTGAGCTACTAAGTCATTTAGACTATAAATACGCAAATTAACTACAAAGGACCTGTGAAGGAAGATGCTATCTGCATCCAAAGAAAGAACTGATAAGTATAGAATGACTACACATACACACATACACACACACACACACACATTTGCATCTAATGGTAGCCATCTTTAGGGTGTGGAGGGGAGGGAAAAAAAGGATAAAAAAATTACATGATAGCTTTTTATATATTTAAAAGTAATAGCAAGTTATACATAATTGACTTACAATTTCATATCCAATCATATTTTTTCTATTCAGCTTTGTCATAGAAATGCTTGTTTTATTTCTTAAGTTCAGAATAAAATAAATAAATAATTTTAAAAGTTCTAATATTTCAGAAATATGAAAATAAACCTGACAAACTGTAATTGCAAACTTAGATTTTGACACAAATCCATGGCATTAAGGACAAAATTAATGAGTTCAAGTAAATTTGATACAATTAAGAATTTATATACAAAAAAGCTTAGAAAATTAAAATGTAGGAAAGCCTATGGAAATTCTAACAATTAAATAAGGAAAAAATTTTGTTCATTGGATCATTGTTCTAAAGCTAGAAGAGATATCAGATGCTATCTAGTTTAATTTTCTTATTTTATTGGTGAAAAACTTACGGTTTGTGGAGGTTAAGTGACTCCCAAATTTTAAAGGAAATTTGAACCTCCCATCTCTACAGTAACTATACCAAGTACATCATCCTAAGAGATATGCCAATTATTTTGATTGTTATAAATTTGATCCATGTTCATTTTGCCTGTTTTCCTTCATGATGTGAGTTCTCTTCCTATCTGTTCCACCAGTTGAACACTGTTCCAGAGAATTGAATTATCTTTCCAGATTCCATTCAGATGAAAGTGTGTTATTCTTTTGAATTATATAGACAAATGCCTTAATTTTTCATAAAATATTGCCACGGAAAATCTGGTTGCTTTTCTTTATTTCATCAGTGCTTCCATTTTACTAGGTCAAAAATTAGTATTAATGCATTGTAAGTCTCTACCACTCATAGATGTTTTGAACATTAACACGTTGAATTATAGCATCACAATGTTAGAAGGGACCTTGAGAGTTTATTAATACTCTTTCACACCTTCAGGCAATCCTAAAACTACACCTTTTCAGAAAGACAAACATCTGCCGTACTTTCAAAAGAACTTTGGAATATGAAATCTTATATCCTATTCTGGCAATTCGCTTTACTATTTAACAATCCAAGTTAGCAGAAAGTCTTACAGCTAACTCAAATCTTTGATATTTTTTTTCAGATTAGGCCCATTTCTTCTTGTCCTATCTTTAAAATAGATATATAAAATGGGCAAAATTTTTTTTTAGCATTTTATACAATCTCTTCCACTGGTAGACTTTTCTATTTTTTTTAACCAAGATCAAGCAATATTAATGATTATTGCTTCACAGTATAGTTCAAGATCTGGTACTACTAACCTGCTTTCATTCTCACTTTTTATTCATTATTTCCATTGAGAAACTTAACCATTTGTTCCTTCCGAAGATTTCTCTTATCATTTGTCTAACTTCATAAAATAATCCCTCGATAGTTTTATTGGTATGCCACTGAATAAGTGAATTGTTTTAGTTAGTATTGTAAAATTGATTGTACTGGGATGGCCCAGCCATGAACAGTATTAGCTCTTAATTTATTCTCTATTGCTGTAAAGAACGTTTTGTACTTTAATTCATAGAGTTTACCTGTGTAACTTATATTTGAACTATATATTTTATATAGTCTGTGGTTGTTTTAGTGGAATTTCTCTATCTTTTCCTGTGAGATTTTCTTGGTAATATGAAAAAAGATTGAAGACGGTTAATTTTATATCATGCTAGTCTACTGATGTTAATTTTTTTTAATTATTTTTATCAACTCTTGGATTCTTCGTAAATTAAAAAAAATAAATCAAGTTAATTTCAACAAAAAAGTAGTTTCATAAATAAAATTATAATGCTTCTATAAGGCATCTGTGTAAATATGTATATGTCTATGTTACTTTTTAGTAGAGATACATTTATTAAACTGGCTGCAACAGACCTGAGTCAATATAATAAGTGTCTTCTTCATGGATATATAGACAAGTCATTATCAGTAATGAAGATGACATTTTTCCCAATTTATTTTTGGGGAAAAAATGTTATTACCCCATCTTTTACATTCAGAAATATCATTATTTAGTTTTTAACATGGAGGCAGAATATTACGGTAGGAAATATGTTGGATATAAAGTCAGAAGACTTGTGTTTGAATTCTAGCTACATAATTTATTATGTCTATTACCTTGTTCAATTACCTCGTTAAACTCTATAGGTCTCATTTACCTCATCTGTAAAATTAGGGGATTGGGCCTGATGACCTCTCAGGTCCCTTTTTGTATTATATTACAACCTCTGTGAAACCCTGCTCTGCCACTTAACTATTTAGCCAACCTTAGGCAAATTACTTAATCTCAGTGGTCCTCAGTTTTCCTCTGTATATAATGAATGTGGTGGATTATACAATCTCTAAAGTGGCCGATATTAACTTCCAACTCTAAGTCTATGATCTTTTAAGGCCCTATTCTGTCATCTCTTTGGCAAGTTAACAAATTCTACCTCTTCCTTATTGAATATGCCACACTCCAATTCTTTCTCTGTGTTTTTCAGAGTTATCTATACATTTTCTTCTTATTCTGCAAATAATAGTTTGGCCATTACTAAATACAATACGATACATACATTAAGCAGACTGAGGATTGAAGCTCATGGACTCCTTAAAATAATAAAAAAAAAATTACTAAAATACAAATGTTATTAAAATGTACACAAACACACATGCCTATTATGCATTGCATTCCTACAGATTTTTCTGTCAAACTTCTATGGAACAAATTATTTTAAGCTCCCTGAGATTGAAGATTAGGTATGTTATCACCACATTGGAACAGCAGAAGGAGTGCTGAGTTTGAAGTCAAAGGATTTGGACTCAAATTCTGGCTTTGCCATTTAGTAATTGTATGACCTTGAATAAGTTTCTTACCTCTCAGGCCCTCATTTTCTTAAATCTGTTAATGAAAGGCTTGGAACAGATGACTTTTAAGGTTCTTTTCTAGCTCTAAACTTAAGATCTTATGATGTAATGATCTGTCTATACTGCAACTTGATTCAAATCAACAGATATTTATTACATGTAGGACATTTTGTTAAACACTGGCGGTGGAGGAGTGGCAAGGGGGTATAAAAATAAAGAAAACAAAGTCTCCAGTCTCATGAAATTTTCAGCCTAATGAGGGTATAGAGCACATGGAAGAGACATTGGTATGTGGCAGAAAGAACACTGGATCTGCCACTTATTATTTGTCTTACTTTAGCCAATTTCATCAATCAATAAACATTTATTAAATATTTCCTCGTACCAGGCAATGTGCCTATAACATAGGACACAAAGACAAAAATGAAATATTTTCTGACCTCAATGAGGTTATTTAGTCTCCCTTAACCAAAATTTCCTCATCCACAAAATAAGGGAGTAGGATTAGGTGCCCTCTAAGGTTCCTTCTGAGCCCAAGTCTATGATCCATAGACAAAAAGGGATCAGTTGCATTTGAATTGTCTTGGGAAAATTCTGAAGATCACCTGGAAAGATAAGGTATTGGACAATGAGGTCCTTTCTTGAACTGAACTGCCAAGCATTTAAACTCTACTGCAGAGAGCATAATTCCAATGGCCTGGCCACATTGTTTGAATGCCAAAAGTACCATTTGCCTAAAACATTATTTTATGAATGACTCATACAAGGCAAAAGCTCACATGGAGATAAGAAGTAGAGATACAAGGACACTTTCAAAGTCTCTCTGAAGAACATCAAAATTGATTGTAAGACATGGGTAACGCTGGCACAAGATGTCATAGAAGGTGCTATTCTCTTTGAGCAAAGCAGAATTGTAATAGCTCAAAAGAAATGGGAGATGCACAAATATAGATACATCACCACTCCAAATGTGGACTATTTGTGTCTGACTTGTGATAGAGCTTTTATTGGTCTGATCAGCCACAATCAGACGTACCATACCTTGACCCCAACATAATGATGAATTTTGGTCCTCTTTGAGAAAAAAGGACAACAACCACAATACTATTTCAAACATGGTGTTGTGCTAGAGAGCTGCTAACTCAATACCATGAATAACCCTAAAAGTTAAAAAACTATTTCTTATGTAGAGACTTAAGTGAACTTCACAGGAGACATAATATTTCTTCTGAACTTTGACTCATGGGCAGGACCTAAAAAAGTAGAGATGGGTAAAGGTAGAAGGGTATAGCAAGAAAAAAAAGAATAGCTGAGTGTATTAGCAAGGCAATAATCACAACATGGATGATAATTGTCAATATGTCTATGTGGTTCTGTTTCACAAAATATAAGAGATTTTCCATATAGAAGGTAGAAGTAAACCAATTATTCAGACACCAAACAACCAGATCCCAAACCCAACAAACTCAATCCATTACAGCAGCAAAGAATTTACAATATCAAAGCAGATAACCACTCCATATCAAAACAATTTGCCCCACTGCTGGGACCTTGCCACCAACGATCACTCACAGCAGAGCCACCATGTCTGCACTATCCCTCAGTTATAACTGCTTACTCTCTGAGCATTTCCTGTGACATACTTTCCTTTTCCTCTCAGCAAGCTCCTCCTACAACATGTGACTTAGGCTTCCTGTGGCATAAGCAGGTCACATGGCCTATTAATGGTTGGGAAAGATCTTCAAATCTAAATTGTTATTACACTGAGATAAAGCATGATGGTTGGAAAGTCTGGGAGATAAAGTGATCATTAAGTGAAATAGTTTGGCTATATGGTGAAGTATAAACTAAGACTGAGCAGCTAGATGGCATGGAAGATAGAACACTGGATCTCAAGTCAGCAAGACTCTTCTATATGAGTCACATTTGGCCTCAGACATTCACTAGCTTGTGATCCTGGGCAAGTCACTTAATCCCATTTGTCTCAGTTTCTTCATCTGTAAAATGAGCTGAAGAAGTAAATGGAAAACTGCTTCAGTTTCTTAGTGAAGATAACCCCAAAAGGGGTCATGAAGAGTTGGACAGGCCTGAAATGACTGAACTACAAGTAGGAAGCATAAGTGTCAGCAGATTATCCAGGCTTTTGAAAGTAAGGCTAATAAAAACCAGCATTAACTACTGTGAAGAGTTTCCTAACTTTCTGCTGCCTTTGTGTTAAAAGAATGTGTGACTTGATCTGGATGATGTACAAACTAATTTTTAAATATGGTTTGGGCATAAAATATATTTTCCAAGTGTAGATCCGATTTGTAAGGTTTCTTTGTTTACATGTTCTTCAATTTTCTCAATGATCTAAAGCTAAACACTTGTATCTCCTATGACTCCATACATGAAACACACCATAACCATTTGTCCACATGAATAATGATGCCCCATCATATTTTTAGAAACCTGAGTTTTCCTACCTAAGTATAATTCTCTCTGCTTAAACCTTCATTAAATTTCATCTGGTTCATTAATGACCATGTTAACAGATGATTTTTTAAAAATCTTTTCCTCTTTTGACAAGGTGAGGGATACAGCACCTTAAGGAGAGATCACTTTATTCATTAAAGCTCATCCAAAATGCTGTTTTCCTGTGGGGCAAAATTCACAGGAAGTTTGGCTGTCATTGAGTAAATCCTTCAGTGAATAATGCTAAGGTCTTCCTAACTTCAGAGCAACAAAAAGGAAAACAATCTATTTGAAAGAAGCAGGGGGTTGAAGGTGAATAAAAGGGGATTCCATGTTGCACCAATTTTGAGTAATAGAGTTTGTTTGTTTTTTTTTCTTTCTATTTTTTATGGAGGGTGGAGAAGGGCTGTGGTAAAAGGATTCTGGCATGGGTGGGAGTGGATAAGACTAGGATAGGGACAAAAAAATGCTTGGAATTGTTAGGGAAAGTTCAGAGTAGGGTTGACTTTGTATTACTCACCCCTCAAAGTACTATTGAAATAAGTGTTCTAATAATTCATCATACCTTTACTTAATTTTCACGTTTGATTATTCCATCCAAACATTTATAAAGTACCTAGAACATATAGCTAAGCACTGGGGGTACAAAGATTAAAAAAAGAGACAGGCACAATCTAATGGTAGTTAACTGAGTATGAGAGGTTGAACAGAGTGGCCTGAGATGCTCAAGGTAAGAGGTCCCAATTCTGGGAAACTGGAAAGAGGGAGTCACCAAAAGCTTAATGAAGCAGTAGCTCTTGAAGTGGGACTTTAAGAATGAAAGAAATGCCAATATAAAGGCATTAGAAAGTAACCTCAGGGGAAATTCTGGGAGAGATGAATATCATTATTAATAGAGAACTAGAGTAAAAGTATGAGGCTCCATCAAGGATCAGAACAGGCCCTTTTATTCTTCAAAGAATGGCTCCCATGTCACATCCTAAAAAAGACTATTTCCTATTTCTGACCCCTACCCCAGTCGTTAGTACTTTTCATCTTCCTCAAATTATTTTGAGTAACTTTGTATATATTTTGTATTTACTTATCTGTGACATTCTTCCTCTCTTTGCCTCATAGAATGGACTCTTCCTAAGGGCATGTACAATTCCAATTTCCTTTCTGTCTTTGTATGCTCCATGGCTGGCATTGTACCTTTGCAAATAGTACACATCTAATACGTATTTGAATCAAACTGAGTGCAGTCTAAATACATGAGATGGTGAGCTCAAAGATGAAAAGGGGGAGGAAGGGAGGAAGGGAACAGAAAACAATGACTTTTCCAGTTTGACTGAAGCATAGAGAGTGACAAGAAATAGAGGAAAATGAGTATAGAAAGGTAAATTCATTCTAGACTCTGAATAATCATATATATTTGATTTTTATTCACTAGAGAGCAGAGAACCTCTGAACATTTCTGAGCAAGAACTAAATTAATAGACCTAGGCATTTTATACAGATTATTTTAGCAGTGTTGTGAATGATCATTTAGAAGGGAGACACTGAAGTTAAGGGGAGAAGTGAAGAGGCTATTACAATAGTCTACAATCCAATGATGAGAGTCTAAGTTTGGACAGTATCAGTAGAATTAGAGAGAGGAGAAAGAAAGAGGATTTGGGAACTGATTTGATGTTATGTGAGAGGGTGTGTGGCATGGGCAGTTTGGAGGAGACTTAGATTTTAGAAAGAAAATAGTAAATTAATTTTCTGACATAGTAAATTTGAAGGTCTGGACAGACTTCCATCTGGAAATGTTGACTGGGCAATTTGAAAGCTGAGTTTGGAGGTCAGGGAGATGAAGAGGCTAGAAAAAAATAGCTTTAGGAATTACCTGCATAGAACTGATAATTGAATCTGTGGAATTGGATGATATTTCCAAGGTAGAGAAATGAGGAGGGAGAGAAAGAGAGAGAGACAGAGACAGAGAAAGACAAAGAGAAGGTCATAAACTTTTTATATGATTCTTCAGTTCTTGGATTGAGTTTTTCATTTGTTTTTACAGGTTGGTCATGTTATTTATCAAGGAAGCAAGTTGCTATAAGATATTGCTTCCCCATCTGTTTATTTGGGGAAAATATTACTACAGCTGAATCAGTTAATTTTAACAGTCATTGATTCTGGTCTTCAGTGACCTGGGCCATATTTCATGAGTTTATTTCTCCAATTTACTGAATTCTCCTTTAGAGTGGATAACTGTTTCCTTCTCTCTCCCTCTCTTTTCCACACCCTGTTCATTTGCAGAATACTAGTACTAGCTACCAGTGGAAAGAAGAAAAAAATCTAGATGAGAGCTTAAGGAAAGAATGAATAGTTGATAAAAAATGAGTAGGAAAGAAAGTCACAAGAATAAGGTGAGTTTCAAGATGAAGATGAAAACTAAGAGATAAAATCCTGGGAGGGAGGTGAAAACAAAAAGTTACTTCCTTAAATTGTTCCAGAACAAATAACTTCCAGGTATATTAGATACAATATGATCATCTGTCATTCTTTTCTTATTTAGAAGGAGTTTATCATGAGGCTCAGAGGTTGTTTTTTTTTTTTAATTTAATACCATTGAAATGTATTGAATCTCAACCTATTTTTCTTCTATTCAGGCTCATCCTCCCCTATAACAATTTAAGTATTTTTGTCTTTTTTTGAAAATTGTGGATTAACGATGCATTTAAGCTGCTTTAGAATGACCTTAGGCTAGGTAAATTACTGAAGTGGTACCCGCAAGAGATATTTATTTTGATTACAATAAGCTCTTATTCTCATGTTTAACTACAATGTACTCAAATGGCTGGTGGCCACCATTAATGTATTATCCTACACATATATGCAGATGTGTATAGACAGAATATATATGTGTACATGTATTCATAAGCATGTGTATATGTGTACATATTTATTTATGCATGTATAAATAAAATAATGGCAAATATATACATTAGAAATGTATAGATTTCTTTGAAGCAGCCATTTCATTTAATTGGTATAGGAAACTCCAGGTGAAGAAATGTCCTTAATTAAAAATTAAAATTAAAATAACAAATAGCTAGTCTCAAAGATTTTTTTCAAAGTCCTTTACATAGAATATCTTATTTGATCCTCACAATAACCTATGAGGTCGGTATGCCTATATTTCACAGATAAGGAAAAAAATGGGAAAGAAATTAGATGATTTAAGCAGGGTAACATAGGTGATAAGCATATGAGACAAGATTTGATCATAATTCAACTGACTCCAAGTGCAGCCCTCTGTCAGCAACACAGCTTATATGCCTAGTTTGGCTCTTAATCTGCAAATGGTAGTATTAAAGAATTTCCTTAGAGACATTGAGGTATAGTGGATAGTGAGCCAGCCTTAGAGTTCCAAGGAACTGAGTTCAAGTCTTGCCTTTGATATATACTGGTTATGTGTCTCAGGGCTAGTCACTTGACTCTTTGGTAACCCAAGCATAAATTTTATAATTATATAATATTCTTCTTGGCTTTCTTTAGATAATATTTATTTAGTTTCTGGATTCTATGGGCTTATCAAGTGTTATATAAAGTTTAAAATTTTTATTTATTTCCATATTTTTTAATATATTGCCATTACAATTCCTCCTTCGTCTTTCACAAACACTCCCTAATAGCATAAATTGAATGAAGCCATTCTGTAACACCCATCTTTCCTATACAGTTTTGCCAAGTAAGAAGAGGCTTGGTGATTGTGCTGTTACTTCCTCGGTGATGTTTTATATCTTCAAGGCAATAAATACAACATCAATGATAATTGTGAATATGCCTATGTAGTTCTGTGTCCCAAAATATGTGAAATTCTCCATATAAAAGGTGGAAGAAAAATATTTATTCAGACACCAGTGAACCAAGTCCCAGAACCAGTGAGTCCACCCCATCCAAGCAGCAACCAACTCCCAAAACCAGTAAGCTTACTTTATTATAACAGCAAGGAACTTAAAACACAGTATCACAGCATGGAGCCTGGCCATCCCATTAGCCATCTATCCCTTTACTGAGGCCTTCCACAAACACACTCACAGCACAGCTGGCATGCCTGAGTCTGCTCTCTCTCTCAGCTCTAACTGCTCTGAGCATTTCCTGTTCCAGTCTTTCCTGTTCCTCTTGTTCTGCAAGCTCCTTCCACCACATGTTACTCAGGATTCCTATGACATAAGCTAGTCACATGGGTCTATTAATGGTTGGAAAAGACCTTCAAATTTGCATTATCATTACATGGTTCTATTCAGCCCAGATGTGCTTTTCTTGTAACTTCTTCGTACTGTTTGTGACTTTAAAATTGTATCAAAAATGTATTGCTGAATTTAAAATGTGCTATGCACACACCAGCTACCAGATTCTATATTCTTTGTTACTACTAATTTTCTGTTTAACTAGTGATTGGGAAGCATACATATTTTGTGTTTTCTCTCTTTTCTAGTATTACTGTCCCTACATTATCAGATTTCTGGGGGTTGAATACAGTCCCTATATCAGGCTATGCCTGCTTTCTACAGAGCAACCAAGCTAAGTACATAAAAGTTCAATCAATTAGTCAATTAGTACGTATTTATCAAATGTTTCCTTAATATCAGGAACTGTGCTGGGGGTAAAAAACATAAACTAGTTAGTTTCTATCTTCAAGGGGTATATGATAAAAAACATACAGGTGTACACATATGTGTACATATGTGTGCAAGCACATGTAATATATCCAAAAGAAAAGGAAGGCAATTTGGAGATCAACAATGTTTTCAGCTAGAGGAATAAAGGGTAGGGGGAGGAGGGGGGAGGCTCACATTGAAGGTGGTACTTGAAATTAATCTTCAGGGAGACAACTCTTCAGCAGCAGTCTTGACACTTGATGATGAAACCTTTGGCCATTTAAATCAATTCAAAAGAATAACTGAAAATTAAAGATATTACATATATGCCTATGGAGGGAAAAGAATAGAAAACTCCACAGGAATAATTTATTTTCATATTTTATTTGTAAATCTACCTGACCTTCATGTGCATTATTATCAGGGAACTGTTTACATGTGATAAAATAGAAAATTCCATTTAATTGATAGCATCATCTGAGCCCCTGACAGAAAGAAATCTGGGAGAAAATTTATCTTGCTACGTTCTGTCCAATTCCAGTCAAGTTAGGATACAGTGTCAGTTCAAGGATCTGTAACCATTTGAGAGTTTGTTGACAGCATTGTTATCCACCACCTTTGAAAATGGAGCAATAAACTAACCAGAAGCTAAAGCCTGGCTAAGCTTATCAGGGTGATGAGCTTCTGTGTCCTCTCAGTACATTGCACCGAATAACCTACCCCACTTCATTTAGTCTTCCTTCTTCAACATTTATCTTTTAGTCATAAAGGAAAAATGCAAAAATATCTATTTGACTTTTATGATTAGTAGCTTGAAGAGGGTAATACATCTTTCCTACTGAACTCCTGGGCTAGGTACTGACTACTGTGAGGGACTCCCCCTAGAGAATGAAATCTGGCACTGGCACAGAGAGAAAATGAGTAAGCGGACTTATTGGAAAAGCTTGTTCATTAGAATTCCATAGGATATGCTGTGAAAAAATATGCCAGCTGCTTACCAGAATACTATTTACAGTCTTATGATAGCAACCAGGGGAAGTACAGCTGATCTTTTGTCACAGATGAGAGCTCCATACTTTGCCTCCATTAATGCAGAAAGTACACATCTAGTTCATAAGGAGGAGGGGAAATCCCTAGAGTCCTACTAGAACATAGCTCTAAATGCATGCTTATATGAAACTAAGTAATATACACTAGGGACAAATCACAGGCAGGCAATGTGGAGTGGGGGAAAGAGTTCAGGCTTTGGAGTGAAAAAGAAACAACTTGAATCTGTGCTCTGCTGCTTGTGTGACCTTGAACATGTCCTTTAACTTTTGAGGGGCTTAGGCTCTTTATCTGTAAACTAAAAACATTAGACAATAAAATCGTTATGGGCCATTGCAACATTAAAACTAACATGTCAAAATGTTTGTTTTTCCTCCCTTTGAATCAGCCAATCTCTACATTCCTTCCATGAATGTCACTTAGTGGAATAGTATTTCATCTTTGCATATGTAAGGTAGCAGGATATTGTCTTTGCACATTTTATATAATCTAATTACATATTTACTGACATGGCAATATAGCATATTTTAAAGGAATTTTTATACAGAGGTGCTTTTGCTGGAGTGGATTTTTTTTTATTAAAATATGCATAAGGCTAGGGAAGTAGGGATTAAACAGTACATTCCTGGCTTATCATATCTTCAAATCAAAAGTTAGGACCCTTCCAAAATATATGTGACTTCTTTACCTTTCTACTGCAACATGGCACTAATGAGTCTGGATTCATAAATTTAATGGTCATATCTGCCAGATATCTTTGCTCAGAGAAAAATAATTTCACCCAGACAGACTACAATCTTAAGCCCAGTCAGCAAGCTCAAAAAATAAAAAAAGAAGAAAAGAAAAGATGAGATCGACGAGACTGAGAACTGAGTAAAAGAGTGTATATTTATATTTAAATGCATATTCTTCATTACTACTGAGGAAATCAAATAAAATTTCATGTCCAACTCATGGTGAATGGCATCATCTTTGTACATGGAGGATAGGCTACTTTTTTTTTTCCTTTTGAAGTCAACATTTCTGCTCTCTTTTTGAAAGCAGAACTGTAACAGAATTGGATTTTTGAGTTAACAGTTTAATATATGTTAACCTGCAAAACTTATTTTTTTCTTTCATATTTCTTGGGTGCTGAGAGACTATGACTATCGGACATAAACCTTTTGTTTTTTTTTTTTAATTTTATAATCAAAGACCAGAACACAAATACAGAATAGAGAAAAGAAATACAAACATATCATGAAGTTAAATATACAAACTTAAATACAAAGAAAGAAAGAAAAGAACATGTCATGTACATAGCAGAATATAAGAAATAATTCAAAATATGTAAGAATAAATTTTCATTTCAAGAAAGACTGTATGATAAATAATACACATTGTGTTGAGAACTGTCCATCTTTTCTTTGCTTCCTTGTAAGTTTTATTTTGTTCTCTGCTGTGCACTTTTTTCACTTTGTTCTTTTTTTAACACTCCCCCTCCCTCCAGAAGGCTACAATTAAGTTTACATATGTTTCTTTATAGCTATAGATATATACATACATATATAGACATAAACTTTCTCAAACAAATTCTACTCTTGATCTTTGTTTTATATTTGTGCTTATCTCTTGTTTCCTATCCCTCCTGCCTCTTCTACTTTACTTTTACCTGCTACCTTGCCCTTTTATTACTTGTCTATCCCCCCTCCAAAGATCCTTTCCCTAACCTCCCATTCCCATAAATCTAAAGACCTTTCTATACCCCCCTTTTACCTATTCCCTCATCCTCCCTTCTAAAGATTCCTCCTCTGAGCTCTCCTCCCTCCCTATGCCCCTACCATTTTATTTCTTCTGAATTTAGAAGACTTTCATACTCTTTTAAATACATGTGTGTGTATATGTATGTGTATGTATGTATGTATACACACACAAACATACATATACACACACACATATAATTCCCTCTTAAACTTATTTCCAAGGAAAGTAGTTTGCCACAACTACCAGCCCTCCTCCCCCATCTAATTCCTCTTTATGGATTTTGCCTCTTGCACTTCATTTGTATAAAATTATTACTCTTTTTAGCTATTCCCAAATGGTTTTATTTTTCACAATTTTTACCATAATCTTTCTTATGAGCTACTCAATTATTTTAAGAATCTTAGACATACATTTTACATTTTATAGATGTAAAAAGTAGACAGTCTGTCCTTATGAATCCCTTTTTATTAGTCTTTGGCATATACCCTTTGTTTCTCTTGGCTGTTGTATGTCAAATCTTGTATTAAGTTCAGGTTTTGTTTTATTTTTTAAACAAAGTCATGAAAGTCTGAAAATTGATCAAAAAGTACATTTTTTTCATTGAGGATAATACTTAACTTTGAAGGGTATAATATTTTCAGCCAGAGCCCCAGTCCTTTTGCTTTTTGATATATAGTGTTCCAAGACCTGTGGTCTTTTGTCTCCACTGCTAAATCTTGTGTGGTTGTAATTGTGGGACCATAATATTTAAATTATTTTAATCCTGATGCTTCCAATATTTTATTATCTGGAGGTTTCAGAATTTGACAATGATATTTTGTGAGTTTTCTTCATAGGATCTCTTTCAAGAAGTGATCAATGGATTTTTTTCTATCTCTACTTTCCCTCTTGTTCTAATGCTTCAGCACAATTTTTTTTTAAATGATTTCTTGTATTATTGTATCAGGATTCTTTTTTTGATCATATCTTTCAATTAGTCCAATTATTTTTATGTATTCTCTACTTGATCTATTCTCCAAATCTGTTGTTTTTCTTATATCTCACTTTCTCTTCTATTTCTTTCATTATTCATGTTTTGTTTAATTTTTTCTTGATTTCTTATAATTTCACTGGCTTCACTTTACCCAATTCTAATTTTCAAGGTGTCATTTTCTTAAGATTCTGGATCTCCTTTTCTAATTGGTTGACTTTCCTTTTATAATCTTGTTTTTCCTGGGTTATTCTTATTCTTGGTTTTTTGTTTTTTGTTTTTTTAGGTTTTCTTCCATCTCTGTCATTTGACTTTTTTTTTTCTTTTCTTTTTTTTTTGGAGGGCGGAAGATAGGGCAATTGGGGTAAAGTGACTTACTCAAAGTCACACAGCTAGTATGCATGTTAAGTATTTGAGGCTGGATTTGAACTCAGGTCCTACTGACTCCAGAGTCCGTGCTCTACTCACTGCACCACCTAGCTGCCCCATCATTTGATTTTTAAAGTCTTTTTTTAAAAGATCTTCTATGAGTTCTTTTTGGGCAGGTGAGACTTAATGTTAATTCTTTGGGGATTTCTTTAATTTCAATATCCTCTTCTGAAGATGAACACCAGTCTACTCTATTCCCATAATACCTTTCTATGGTTGGATCCTTTCTCTTTTGTCTGTGCTTTTTTTTTTTTTTTGTGGTAATAGCTTAATTTTTTGTAATCACCTCTAGCCTTGGTGTATGGGAGATGGTGCCTCTTGCCCCAGATCCTCAGTTCTCCCCTTTAACTTGGAGCCAAAGCCAAACCTCCAACCTCCTCTAAGTGCCCACAGACAGGGGCTTTCTTCCCCACTGCTTTTGTGCTCACCAGACCTGTGGTGGTTCCTTCTCACCCCCACTGCTCTTCACAGCACAGTTGGATCTGTTCCTTATCAGCACAGGTTCCCTCAATATTCCTGGGCTCAAATGCCCAACTCCCTTTGCTATGGTGGGGTGGAGTAAAAGTCCCTGTGTCTAGGGTGGATGCAGTCTCTCAAACCAAATAACCCCAGGGCTTGATGCTTGTTATTAAAACACACCCTAGCCTGGAGGTGTTTATTCTTCCCAGAGACAAACCTTGTCCTGGGATTTTTCTTCTTATCTTCTCAAATTGTCCCTGGAAGATCCTGGTTGTGCCCCAATTCTTATTTATTTTTACCTACACTTTGTTCATCTTAAAGTGCTATTTTAACTCTTGAAGGGGGAAACCCTGAAAACTAGTAATTTTCTGACCCAGATTCCTCTCCACTAGAACATATTTAAAGAATTATTCTAAAAGTATTAAAGTAGCTGAAAATCCTATAGGTACTAAGGAATATAGAAGTTCTCCACACTAAATGTGGTAATAGCTTGAAGTACTCAATATACAACAAAAGTTGTCAGCGAAATGACAAATTCAAAATGCATAGCAAAAATTTACTGAAAGAATGAAGAAAAAGAGACTGATAAAGAGAGATGTAAACTTAGAAAGGGACGCAGAGATAGAGGCAGAGACAAAGACAGATAGAAAGAATGATGTAAAGAAAAAAAAGAGGCAAGAGTGTCACAAAAAAGAGGCTTAGACACAAAACACAGAAGAAGAAAAAAACAAATAGAGAGAAAGAAATGACAGAGTGAAGGGGAGTGGCGAGGAACAGAGTTAGCCTTGGGGTCAGGAAGACCAGGGCAAGTTAGCTAACTTCTCAGAGCTTTTGGGAAATATTGGAAAAAAGTTTGCATATTGATAAATATAAGAGATATGACTTAACATCACATTTATGGAACAGTGAAAACCAAAAAAAAAAAAAGAATTTTGCCTTTCCTAATTAAAATCATTTTATACCTATATGTAAATATGTAAGCATATATATATATGTATATATGTATCTGACAGCTCTTTTATATGTATAACTACATAAAATACAATTTTAATTTGTCAGAAGTTCTAATTGTACTCATTAATTTTAGCTCACCTTTAAATAAGATACTTTCATAAAGTGAAATTGTATTGCCTTGTGAGAAGTATTGAATTGCCTGATACCAGACTGTTAAAATAACAGTGTAGAAACTGAACTCTTACCAAAAAAAAAAAAAAATGCTTGGCAGGGTCATACATGCCCATAATCCCTGCTACTGGGTAGGCTGAGAATGATGGATCACTTGAGCTCAGAATTCTGTTTCCTTAGGACTAAAAGCCAATGGGGTGTACACATTAAGTCCCCAGAGCCTTTGGGAGCTAGGGACCACCAAGCTGCTAAATTGGGGCCAACTGACCCTGGTTGGAAACAGCTTAGGTCAAAGCTCCCAAAGCTCCAATACCAACCAGTAATGGGATTGAACTATCTATGAGTGGCCCCAGAATTTGTAGCCTGAGAAAGATATGAAGCTCCATTCATACACACAAAACTTATTTTGATCATTTAAATAATTTTTTTTGTGCAGGTAAAATAGTATGTTATATCTCAGAAAGGAATTTCATTGTAATAATAGTATGAAGTGAGATAATTGTAAAGTATTTAACACATTGACAGTCACATAAAAGGCACTCTATAAATGCCTATTTCCTTCCCTATCAGTAGTAGTTGTAGTTGTAATCATTGTAGGAATTATTTCTATTGTACTTTAAGCAAAATGCTCAACAGACTGATGTAGAGAAAAAAGATACAGAAATGTCACAGAAAGAGGCATAGACACAAAAGAGAGAAACACAAAGAGAGAAAGAAATGACAGAGACAGAGAAGGAGAGTCGGAAGAAAGAGAGTTAGGCTTGGAGTCAGAAAGACTCAGACAAGTTAGCTAATCTCTCATAGCATTTGGTAACTCTTGGAGTTTTTAATCCTCTTTTTATCCTCACAACAACCCTAGAATGTAGGTGCTATTTTACAGATGAGTAGCTGAGGAAAATAGAGGTGAAGTGACTTGCCCAGTAATTAAATATCTGGGGCAGTATTTGAACTCAGACCTTTTTTGCCTCCAGGTCCAGAACTCTATCTACTGGATTTCTTAGCTGCACATGAATAGTTTGTTTTCATTTTTGCTTTTCAGCTGTTCCTTTATGTACCTTGCAAATAATTTCTCATCAAAAAATATAAATGACTGATTTTTTTTGAAAATTTTCATTGGAAAATTTTTCAATTTTCTAAATGATTGGCTCGCTGTTGATTTTTTTTTTTTACATCCTCCCTATTCCTAGATGAAACTGAACCATGGAATAGCTCCCCCAAAATTAATTAGCTAATGTTTCTAAAGTACTTATAAGATAAAGAGCCTTATGTAAGTATTATCCTAAATTTCACACTTAAAAGTTTGAATTATCAGAATGGAAAATAGCAGCTGAAAAAGCAGATCTTGTGAATTATAAAAGTTAAAATGATTAGATATATATTCTGCTCCTTGAAAAAAACCAATGGCTATATTTTCATAAAGAAGCTGATTTTGGGAAAAAAAAAGAGCTTCTTCTGAAGAGTACATTTCTATAATATTGTAGTGTTTTAGAAATAAAAAATCAAATGGAAAATTTTATAAAATAAGCAACATTTAACTAAGGCTCACAGTGTTCTTTCCCTAAGTTTTAAATTTATAGTGATAATTGTAAGCTGTATTAGTGGGGTAATTAGTGGACAACTATAGGAAAAGACACATTGTTCAGGTCCCGAGTCTGCTAATTGTAGTAGAACAAGGATTTCTGAAGAGAAATAATTAAGCCAAACCTAGGGACAATAGGAGTGTCCAAGTTGTGGTGGTGGGTGTCAGTGGGAGAAATGGAGGCAATGACTGTTGAGCCAGGACCTAAGACCTATGAGACATGCCAGGTTGCAGATGTTGCTGTAATCTGGCCAGACATATGTGGGGCATGAAGATCTGGAACTGTGACAGATACAGATAAGGTGGATGTTGAATGGATATTGATATGAGCAAGCTGAGATTCCATGAGAAGTAGATGTTCATTAGATAGTATGTGGCATTGCCTTCTCTGAAGTTCCCAATTCCAAGCCTACTACTATAACTTTTCCTATCTTTGCTCATTGGACTTGGAAACAAGGCCTGCTCTGTTCCTAAATATTCTTTGTACTAATCATTTAAGAAGCCTTTATTAAACTTGCCTAAAACAGTGGGTATAATAACAAAAAAATTCCTCTGAGAATTTACATTCTTAGACAACAATATATACAAAAGACACTCAAGATCAAATTGAGATGGAGGCATAAGCAGCTAGGTAGAGGGATCAGAAAAAAGGAGGAGTGGGAACTTGAACTAAGTTTGGAAGAAAACACTGGATTAGAAAATATCTCCATGGTCAACAAATCAAAAACATACTTGCCACAGGAATACCTATCCAAGATGTTGTTTGTTTGTTTGTTTTTTTACTGTCATTTTAATGAATATATAAATAATTCCTGTCTAGCAAAAAAAAAAAAAAGCTTTAAATTACAGGTGAAGAATCAAGAGGAAATACTGTTTACGCAAATCAACCTTTCATTTCATTTTTACTTATGATATGTTTTATTCTACAGACATATAATATGACAGTATTTCACTAATATATATATATGTATATATATATAATATAATCCATACAAAAAACATTTCCTCTATTTTAAATTGATCATATATTATATTTTAAAATTTTATTTAATAAGATCTCATATATTCTTGAATACAGGAAAGAAATTAATACAAATAAAGTAGGATGTTTTAATCCTTCATGGAACCTTGGGTGGGACTCCATGAACCTTATTTGGGAAAAATAATAAGTCCTTAAATTTTTCCTTCCTTCTTTCCTTCCTTTCTTCCTTCCTTCTTTCCTTTCTTTCTTCCTTCCTTCTTTATTAAGGTAAGCCTAGGCCTTATCAGCTTCAGAAAATATAAGTAGAGGTTTGTAGGTAATAGACAACAACAATGCCTAGTATTATTGTTTCTTGTATTTAACTATAATAATTGTTCTTAGTATAATATGGGTTGTTACCTGATATCAAGTTCCCTGTCACTCCAATTGAAATGAAAAATTTTTGCTTATGACTTAATTTGACAAAGCATCTTTTAATTGTTTCTTAACAATAATTTTTTCAATAAAAAAGAGAACTCCACAAAGCACTCTAAACTATCTCTTTAGGGTCCCATGACTACTTCACGTAAAGTTCCTATGACCGGTAATATAAGCCCAAGAGTGTGCTGGAATCAGCTTGTACCAGCCTAGAGAGTCAATTGCTGTTTCAAAAATATGGCTAGTAGCTGTTGTAGGGGCGAAAGACCCACACAAGCCCAACAACAAGCACGCTATGAGCATGCCACAAAATCCCAGGTTCTTTTGATCTACTTTAGTAAGGAAAGCAATGTTAAGGGATTGACAAACTTACTTCAATTCAGCATACAAATACCATTGACTTAGTTCAGGGGAAAAAACCAGCACCCTGAACTTCAGAGCAAATACAAACAAATTACAAAAATCCGCAGACTTTGTCTGATTCAAATCCCAATACATAGTTACCAGAGTTTAACAAAGTCCCAGCATCCAGGTTTTTGAGCTGGAGGGCTTTTAGCTACAGCTGCCTGGAGTCTCCACACCACCAAGAGTGAAAGCTCTGTGCAAATAACTCTGTCTTCTCTTCTTATACCGTTTCAGACATCATCAAACATCATCTGATTGACCAGAACTTAGCTGCTATGATTGGCTCTGGAGTTAGCACCTACCCTTAGGACCCTGGAAGCTTCACACCCACATAGGTTTAGCATCTAATTGAGGTTTGGTCCTAGGGCTTAGCACCTAGTAAAACTCAATGAAATACACTGAATTAATCAAAGGGAACAAAAGCCAAACTCTTCAAGGGCACTTGGTTGAACTGAGTGCAATATACCTGTAATATAAGCCCAAGGGTGTGCTGGAATCAGCTTGTACCGGCCTAGAGAGTCAATTGCTAAATTTTCAGGATGACTATTTATACTTTGGAAACTGGTAATGATGTAAACCAGGGCTTGATTTATCATTTTGTTGATTGTTGAGACTTGTGAAAGTTATGAAAAGACTAAACTGAAGAATGTGTCATGCATACTTCTTTCATCCTTGTCCCAAGAAAGCTACTTTGTAAACAGTTACTGGCAACTCCCTGGGTGTATGTTAGGGAGTAGGGAAAGGTTTAGAGGATAGCAAGGATGAATTTGCTATTGACTTTGTCACAGAGTTAACATTGTCTATTTCTTTGCCTGAGACATCGAGCAGCTTATAGCAAAGCCCAAAGACTAAGGACCTTCTTCAGAGATAGGCCTCGTTCGTGCACTCAAGAGCATGCACACGTGCATGTACGTGCGCACGCACACACACACACACACAGAGGCACTCACACACACATCAAAGAAGAAACAGTTATCACATGCTGCTCTTTGGGTACCTCTTACTAATATAGCCAACCTCATTGTCATAGTATAAAAGCAATTTCAAGGAACACCAATCTGGATGCCTGGGCTCTTCTAGCTTTCATATATTATCTATAGGTAGCTATAGAATGTGAAAAGAGTAATGCCTTCTTAAGGTCAAAGGGATCAGGTATTGCTTATGTATGGCCCCTCCCACAATCCCCACACCTCTCATTCTGTCCTAGTTCTCTGACTGTGGCAACATCTGTTACCATCAAGTTACTACCTGGATTGCTTCTGTGATCCTATACTTTGAATTGATTTCACTCAGAACTGTACCTTTATACCTCCCTTTGGTGAGAACTGAGAAATAAAAATCAGTGCAAACAAACTTCACTGCCTTTCATACTCTCAAGCTTCATGATGACATTGAGGTGATCCTGATTCCTCAAGTGGTAGATTTCATAAACAGTCAAAAAGTCAAGTCAGTGAGTAAACAAATAAGGGATTCATATGTGCCAGGTATTAAGTGTTAGGGACATAAAGAAAGGGAAAAACTTTCCCTGCCATCAAAGATCTTACATTCTAATCAGAGAAACAACTCTCTCTCTCTCTCTCTCTCTCTCTCTCTCTCTCTCTCTCTCTCTCTCTCTTTCTCCAGCCTCTGTCTCCTCTCTCTGTCTATGTATTTCTCCTTCTATGCATAAATGCACATGTACACAGATGTATGTATGTACACAGGTACATATATACACACACACGTACTATGTGTACACACACACATACATATGTATTTGGAGATAATCTGAAAGGACCCTATTGAAAGACTATGCATCTGTCAATCAAACCCATCAGGAAGGTTCATTTTCAAAAGTCGTTGACTACCTGATGCAGTCTTTTTATCTACTCATGAAATATGCATTGATTCTGATCTCCATTGGTATCTGAACCAAGGAACTCATGGATCCAGCCCAAGTATCAAAGTTAAAAATAAAACAACAACTTACGTGATGAAGAATAAATGGTGATTTGTGGTTCCAGAGAGTTTTTCCAGTGACTGAAATGGATCGTGGTCTGAAACACTCATTGAAAACAAGTTGTAGAAGCCATGGCATTTTTTTTATATCAGAAGGAAGATTTCTGCCGAAACATCTGATTGGCATTCAATTAAAAATGGCCAATTATCATTTTAACCTTGTCAGTTTTAGGTATTATGTGATTGAATAGCTTATTATGTTTAAAGATTGTAGTAAGTGGCCTTAACCATCTTTCTCACCTATCACCCTTTTGGTGGCTTATGTCAATCTGTATCATTTCAGTCTTTACTATTTCAGTAATGTTGGAGGAGCAGGGATATCAAGTGTATGAGGTGAAAAATGGGAAACAGTTCCATAAGATCAGTAAGGGAGCAGATGATGAAACACACATGGTTAGGATAATGGAAAACAGGAATGTCTATCATATGTCAGTGGAAGATAGTAAGTTGAACAAGAAAGTGTGCTAGAAGGAAGCTGCAACTGATGTAGGAGAAGGTGAAGGAAGCTAGTGCCTCTTAGTTTTGAAAGCAAAGAATATCCAGTATTGATGTCTATTCTTTCAGATGTGACATCTGATTTCTTGATATCTTTGCCCCAGCTTTGTTAAATGCTGAATATCATATATTTTGTAAATTAGCATTAGCTTTATTTTTTCAAGAATTTTTTGTCAATCTTGTGATACTTCATTTAGACAGTTGGGCCGTTATGAACGTGCTGCAAAATAAGATTTTGACCTGTATAGATGCTTTAAAAATTAAGATGGATTGGGTAATAAAAGAAAGAACGTTTCATATTTTTTACTGGCACGTGGACTAATCCATACTCATGTTTCTTCACAATTCTTATAGTAAAGATTCAAGGAGTCCTTAGTAATTCATTATTAATGAAAAAAATCAAAAGGAAAATGGGAAACAACTTTCATTTCAAAGTATGGGTATGATTATCCTCAAAACAAACTTACGTTTCTAAGTTCACCCTATACCTTATTTTCCCTTCTCCTGTTTGGAGCTGACTAAAAAGAGTTTATTTTTGACTTCCAGCTTTTGGTTGTTATTATTCTTTATTGTTCTATGCTTCAGCAAAATCAGTCAAGAGACTGATTCAAGCAGAAAGACGTGTCCAATTGCTTTAAAAATATATAAATGAAACTTGATCTGTATCAAGAGAGAAGAAAGTTCTTTAAAACTCACATTGGAGAACTCTTGTCAATCTCTCTCTATTGCAATCGACAATGCCAGAGAAACTGGTATACGTGGTGCTTATTTTTAGAGCCCACCATGCTTTAAACTCAGCCTCCAGTATGAAGAGAGCAGTAACATTGTCAGATGGCACTTAATGGTTAGTTGGAATGAGCTGTCTTATTTCTTCTGAAGCTATGCTATACTTCACTTCTTACAGATTACATCAGAAATAAGCTTTTGGAGAAAAGGAAAACATGTAGATAAAATTCCTAGCTGATTTGGGCCCATATATTTGCCTGCTTCTTTTATTAAGAATTTAATGACATTTATGAGCCAGACCTACCATACAGCATGCTTGTCTCTGGGATTTAATCAGGTTCTTTGAAGCACCTAAAAGAGCACTGTCATTTAATTTCTGAAATTTATTTTTTATGAGATTGACCTAGTCATCTGTTATACTTCCTACATGAATAGAGTTCTAAAGAATTAAATTTAGTAGAAACAAGCTTAAAAAGACAAGCATACCTTTCAAAGGAAATGGTGAGAAGATCACCCTCTTTAATGAGATTGTTTTTGGATTTGTTTTAATAGCTATAATGGGAGCCTGGCAAGCATAGGGCTAACTTGAGAGCACTGTTTTTCTTTTCTTTCTTTTTTAAAAAATAGTTCAGAGCTGCAATGTAATGTATTAATGACTATTGAAACACTGAAAAATAAAATACATTGTAAACATTCAGCACTAAATCTATCAGAAGGTATCTGTTGTAATAATGTCGCTAGCAGATGCTGTGGGGCTATAAAACCAATAGCAATCAGCTTACAGAATGCTGTAAGCCCAGGTTCTTTTAATCTGCTTTACTAAGGAAAGCAACATTAAGGGGTTAACAATCTTACTTCAATCTAGTATACAAATATCATTCACTTTGTTCAGGGAAAAAGCTAGCACCCTGAACTTCAGAGCAAATACAAATTACAAACATCAACAGACAGACGTTGTCTGATTCAAATCTCAATGCATAGTTACTGGAGTTTAACGAAGTCTGAACATCCGAGTTTACAAGCTGGAGGGCTCTTAACTACAGCTGCCCAGAGTCTCCACATCAGTGCACTGCCAAGATTGAGAGCCCTAAGCAAATAGCTCTGTCTTCTCTTTTTATGCACTCGTTGGCTGTCATCAAATGTCATCTGAGTGACCAGAACTTAAGCTCTTACTATTGACTCTGCAGTTAGCACCTCCCCCTAGGACTTTGAGGGCTTCACACCCACATAGACTTAGTACCTAATAGCTAGGGGTTTTTGGCATACTTGGAAGTGAAGATATAATCAGACCTCCCTTAATGTGCTCCACCTGGAGCCCCACCTTAGTTACCTAATGTAATCAAGGAGATAAAGGTCAAAACTCTTCAAGGTCACTTGGTTGAATAAGTGCTAAGAGCCCATCTTGATTATCAATACAGTATCATAGTACATGGAATGTATGCATGCATTACTTAAAATTCGAAGACTTGTAGGATTCAAGTTCAATTTATATTTTTTTCAGCTTCTATGTAACAATTTTAATTCAGTTTCTAGAATTGATGGAATGGCCCTTCTCCTGATAGGCAAAAGTCATAAGGAAATATTGTTAATCTTTCTTTGAACACTGGCATCAGGAAAAAAAAAAATATTTTATGTAAAAAGTGAGTTCTAAAGAAAGGTGTGCTTTCTTCCAAGAAAATCCAAATTTAATAAGAACTAACAAACTAATACTTTTAGGGCAGGCTACTCCAGATGCCCTTACTCGTTTGGAGTCACTTTCTTGCCCAAGTCATTACACACACACACACACACGCGCGCGCGCAAAAGCACTTTTAGCTACCTACACATATAATTTTCTTAATAGAATGTAAGCTTTTTAAGAGCACACAGTCTTCTTTTTTCTTCCTTCTTTCTTCACAATATTGATCACATTGCCTAGCACATATTAAGATCTTTAAAAATGTTTATGGATTTAATAAGATTATTAAATAATGATTTGCTTTACAAGTCAAATTAATATAATAGCCAATCACCATGAAATATAACAAATATTCCAGGTACCTTCCTCAAATCAGTTTACAAAGGTACATTGATTTGTTACAGTGAGACAAAGATGTATTGACAATCACTCTTATAATTCATTTCACTTATTAAGAAAGGAATATGTTCCATAGTTTGCCATTGTTGTCATTGTTGTTGTTTGCCAATAAAATTAAATTCCTGTGCTTAAAAAAAGCCAAAACCTTTTATTTACCCTCCTGTCTCCAAAAGCCATTTTCCTATATCTCTTTTGTGTTTATAAATTTTTAGAAAATATCTTTTATATTCAGTTCTCCTCATGTCTTAATCTTCACATTTTGTTTGTGACCTTGCTACTGTACTGAAATGGTTCTTTTGAAGGTTATGAATAATTTCTTAACTGTCTTTGTCAGTTCTTATTCCTCTTGACCTTTCTGCAGCTTTTTGATTTGCTAGATATTGGGGATAGATAGAAAGACAAAAATGAAACATCTGATCCTACAAGAAGCCAGTCAGTTAACAAGCATTTATTAAACCCCTACTATTTGTCAGACACTGTGCTGAGAATACAAAAAAAAATGTTTTGTACACCATTCCTTCCCTTGACTAGGTCACATATTTAGACTTTACTGAGGAGATGAAACACGTGTAATGTAATTTGAGGCAAGAGAGAGTATTAACAACTCAGAGAATTAAGGAAGGCATTCAAATTAAACCATTCAATGATAAAGGTGTTGTGAGATTATGGGATGAAGAGGGTTTGTATTACAATAATGGGGAACAATCTATGAAAAGGCACAATGATAGAAGAAGAAATAGTGAGATTAGTGAATAATTGAATTACTCTAAGACCTTGAAGCTGAGTGACTAATAAACTAGCAATTTGAATTGAATTGAATGAATGTTAAGGACGTACTAGAGAGAGATGATATTAAATATAAGGGATACTATATCACATTCAAAGTGGGAGATAACATCAAAGGACTGAGACTGGATGTACAAATCAAGAAAAATAGTTATTTTGGAAAAGATTGCTTATGAAAAAACTTACTTGGAAATTTTTTCAACAAGATTATTGGTCAGAGAAAAGGGTCATGATTAGAAAGTATCCCCTTTCACTTTGTCCTGTTTAATTTGAATTGGTAAGGGGGACATCTAATTCAATATACATTTACTAAGGAGGGAAGTATAAGAACTCTTTTTCAAAAGTGTGATCTACTGAGGCAAAGTGAAGTGAGCAGAACCAGGAGAACAATATACACAGTAATGGCAAGAATGTATGATGATCAAATGTGAATGACTTAAATACAATGATCCAAGACAATTCTGAATGACTCGTGATGAAAAATGCTATCCAACTCCAGAGAAAGACCTGATGCAGTCTGAATGCAAATTGAAGCATGCAATTTTTCATCTTCTCTATTTTCTCATGTTTTCCCCCTTTGGGTCTGTGTCTTCTTTTGCAATATGACTAATATGGAAATATATTTTGCATGATTGCACATGTATACCCTATATCAAATTATTTACTGTCTAGGTTTGAATGAGGGGAGAAAGGGAGAGAGAGAAGGTTAAAAATTATTTTTACATGTAATTGGAAAAAATATAATTCAAAAATAAAAAAAAATAAATAAAAACATGTTCTATAGATTAGGATTTTCTAAGGTGAGAACAGTTCCTTGATGTGTACAGACTCTCAAACTGTACATAAAGGATACTTTATTTTGATGGTGGTAATAATTATGAGCTTGGTGCAATAGGCAGAAGGAAATGTGTAATGAAACCACATGTGTAATATGCTCCTTTCACAATTCTTAGGGGCAATTTTCCTTGTCACAAAGTTGTACTAAATTTTATTTGTAAAATATGTTTAAGACTAGGTCTCCATGCATATGAAAGAGGAATACATATATAATAGATTAGTGTCTATTTTCTGCAACTCTTCTCTGTCTATGTTTACACTTCAATAGACAATAATTGGCAGAACTAGAAGAATACCTTTGTTGTCTTTTTAAAGTGTAGTTAATTTAACTTCCAAAAGCAAATTCTCCAAAAACATCCACTGTATGTATATTCTCATAGTTTTATAGATCTGTAGTCTCATCAGTATATCCATGTAGTTCATCCCTGCCTTCTCATTTTATGCAATGTGTGCATGTTTCTTCTAGAGAATTTGCTTGGGGTATTCAATCAACATGCTGGATGATGCCTTCGAGGTCTTTTAGCACTTCATGTGTATTAATGGAATTGCAAGAAAATCTGCTTTATTTCCCTTTTCAGCACATGACCAGCCCATTCACCTCATTTTCTGAGCACACATTTCCTTTTTTAATAAGTAGCATCAATCAATCCACAAGCATGTATCAGACACCTACCATGGGGTAGTTACTATGTCAAATTCTGGAGATACTAAGAAAAAGTAAAAATTTGTCCCTGTCCTCAAGAAACTTACATCTTATCATAGGAGAGAACATGAAGACATGATCTTGTTGTTGTTGATCCATTTCAGTCATGTTCAACTCTTCATAACTTTATTTGTGATTTTCTTGGTAAAGTTACTGGAATGGTTTGTCGTTTCCTTATCCAACTCATTTTATAGATTAGGAAACTGAGGCAAACAGGGCTAAGTGAGTTGCCTAGGATAACAAAGCTAGTAAGTATCTGAGGTAAGATTTGAACTCAGGAATATGAGTTGTTGTGACTTCAGGCCTGGCAATCTAACAACCACCTCCCTTTCCATGAACACACACACACACACGCACACACACACACACACACACACACACACACAATACTGTATCAGCAAGGCAACATTCATGATCTTGAGCATGACCATGAACATGCCTGCATAGTTAGGGATCACAAAACATGAAAAATTCTCTAGGTAGAAGGCATAGGAAGCATAAAATTTATTTTGACATCAGAGTATCAAATCCCAAAACTAACAACTCCAATTTAATGTAGCAGTAATTACATTAAAAAAACAGTAATTCCACCTCAATGTAACAACAAGGAAATTATTACACAGTATTATAGCAAGGAATCAAGTCATTCTGTAACCTTCCCCCCTGCTAGGGCCTTCCCATAAACAAGAACTCATGAATCCTAACTGTCTGCTTGCCTGTGTCCTCTCTCACAGTTCTGAAACCCCTTGCAGTTCTCATGGTCCTTGCAGTCTCCTGGATTCTCTGAATTCTCAGTTCTCCAATTTCTCAGTGCTGTAGATTCTCAGCCCTTTGATTTCCACAACTATCTGGTCTGCAATCTCCTCTCTGTAGTCTCTCTATGTTGGCTCTCTCTCTCTTCTGCTCTCTCAACATGTGCTCTTCAATGCCCTCTGGAAGTCTACTGCCTCAATGTCTTCTTGATGTTTGCTTCTTCATGAAGTTAATAACAAGAAGGTGTTTGAATAGAGTTACACTGAGGAATAATATGATTTTGACATGTGGATTAGAGATATATTAGGAGAGAGACCTTAAAGTTGCATTCTTCTCCGTGCTTAATTTTTTAATGAACAAAAGTCACCAAAGTGTATTTTTTGTTTTCCCTGCTTGTTATTCAAGTGTGTGACTGTAAATAGGTGATGTAGATTATTGTTTGCAAAGCCTGCCCATTTTCTTGTCATATTTCCTCAAGGACAACATGAATTCTCATGTAGAAGATTTTTTGGTAATATGGGAAAACTAGTTATGTGGGTTGCTAGAAACTGATGCTACCTCCAACATCATTTTACCATTATTAATATCCTCCATGACTTTTTATTCATCCTTCTGGTGTTTCTTCCTTTTTGAGAGATGCTACAAAATGCCCTCCATGCTTTCAAGATGATCATCATTAGCATAATTTTTTTCTCAGTTTTCATTTGGTTTTGTTCAGTCACTATTTCCACCCTCATCATTTCATGTGACATTTCGTTTTCCTATAGCACATAACTAAAATGCATGAGTCCAGATGTATTGGTTTTTAAATCACCATCCTTTTCATTATCATGGTTTTCAACTTTGGAGTCTCTCTTGACTGATCAATATCACTCACCCCTTGTCCAACCTGTTGTCAAGTTTTTCAGGTTTTCTGCTATGATAACTTCTGCATGTTTTCCCTGCTCCCTGTTCACTTAGTCATTAAACTTGTTCAGGTCATATTATCTCTCATCTGTGGAGTAAGGGAGAGTATTGCTGTGAGGGATGGCAAGGTTAAAGTTATGACTTCAATCTATAACAATGAAAATAACAATGGCAAAACATGTTGTGATGGTCTTTACAGGCCAAAGAATTTTATATTTTATAATACGAGCAAGATGGAGACACTGAACAGGAAAATAATGTGCTCAGACCTGTGGTTTAGCTATGCTAATTTGGTAACTATGAGGACAATGCATTGGAGTGATAGGAGACCAAAGACAGGGAGAACAATTCAGAAGCTGTTTCCTAATCATCATCCTTCTTGATCTCTCTGTAGCATAGGAGACTGTTTCACTTTTTCTTCCTGTATCCTTTCTTTTCTACGCATTTTTATATTGTTGGTCTCTGTTGGTTCTCTTCTTAGGTCTGCCATTATTGTTCAGTCTTCTGTGCTTGATCTTCATCTATTTCATGCCTACCAATAGCTGGTATCTCCCAGTGCTCTTTCCTCATCCCACTTCTCTCTTCCATCTACTCTATCTCACTTGGTGATCTTGTCAACCCCCATGTATGAAGTTATCATCTTGGTGTAGATGATTACCAGATCTCTTTACCTGTCCCTAGTCAATCTACTGAACTAAAATCCTACATCATTAATTTCACCTATTGACCAACTCAAATTCAACACATCCAAAAATTGAACACACTATCTCTCTCCCCAAACGTTTTTCTCTTCCAAATGTACCACTCTCAGTTGCGAAATGCCTTTCAGTTTTCCTCTGAGTCAGCTGAAGATCAACTTCTTTAGGAGCAGGCCTTTCATCTACCTCATATATACTTCATCATTTTTGTATTTGTCTCTGTCTTTAATGTGAATTCCTTGAGTTCAGGGGCTATTTTTACTTTTTTTTCTCCCCCATCACTTATAAAAGTGTCTAACATATAACAAGTGAAATGCTTGTAGACCGATTCACGTACAAACCTAATCTGAACACAATTTAGAACAGACTGATGGCAACATGTCAGTATTTTGGGCATTTCATAAACTTAAATATCTTGTATGCAAAAGAGAATAAAAAAAAATGCATGTAATGTTTCCTTCATATTCTCCCAAGTGCAATCTATCCTTTCTTTAGTTTATAAGCTCATTGAAGGCAGGAGCTATTTAATTTTTGTCTTTGTATTACATCTATGGTAACCATTCATATAACAAACATTTAAAAATAATTACTTATTGAATAACAGCATTCCTCCATGAAAATCAGGTTATGAATAATCTAAAATCAATTTTCTAATGTTAAAACAAGTAAGAACTTTAGACATCACCTGCCTAAGCTGAGGAAATTTAACCTTAAATAGATAGTTAGCATCTTTGTGTGCCCTGCAATTTTCTAAGTAGGTATTTTATTTGAGCCACGAAATAGAGAAAATGTTGCTGTTGTTCAGTTATGCAGGACTCGTAACTCCATGAGCCACACATGAGTCATAGCACACCAATACTCTATCTGGAGTTTTCTTTACAATGATACTAGAAGGGTTAGTCATTTCCTTGCTGAGTGGATTAAAATAAACAGGGTGAATGACTTGCCCAGGGTCACATAGCTAGGGCATTTGAGAAGAGATCCTTATTATTTTATTCTTTTCATGTCCAAATTCCTTGACATCATCTCTAACTCTTTCCTTGTCTCTAGTATTATTTAAAAAGGTGGCTCTTCCCCTTGCCAAGACTATCTTTTCATGGGATCACATGCTCCCATACCCACATATGTTTTCCACCAAATTGAATCTTCAGTTAACTTCCTTCAAACTTCAACGACCAGAGACCAGAGAACATTGGTTACCAAGTTGGCCCCTCTTAAGTCATTAATCTACGCCCACACAGGTTTCACACCTGATAGCGCTTTGGACCTGGGGCCCACTTAACAGCTGAAAGTATTTTCACTCAAGGTAAACAAAAGCCAAACTCCTGAAGGGCACCCCCAAACTAAGTACTAAGGAGCCCATTTTGCCTTAGGGACACACCAGGTTGTAAATTCTACATTTTCCTGTATTCCTTACTCTATTCCAAACCATGTATTTAATCAAGTGCCAAAAAATCTTGTCATTTCTACCTCCATAACATCTCTTGCATATGACATTTTCTTTCCATTCATTTATACTCATCCACTCATCTACATTCTTAGCTCAGATCCTCATCACCTCTTGCCCAGAATATTACAACGTTCTCCTGTTGAATCTCCCACTACTCTCCCATCTATCAGAGACATGATTGCCAGTGAAAGTTTCTCTAAGTGATTATTGGACAATATGACTTTGTCTTTAGGGTGATGAAGGAGGGAAGAAAAAAGAACAAAAAAGACATTTATATGATACATTCATTATTGAAAAGGAAAAGCAAGTTGTATATAATATAGTTGCAGTTTCATATGCAATCATGTTTCTTATTATACTATGTTATAGAAATGCTACCCTCATAAATAAATAAATAAAAATAAAAATAAATGTGAAAAAATAGAGTAATATATCAACTCCTCTGCTTAGTTTTTAAAACCCATTACCTCTTAGCCTCAACCTATCTTTGAAAACTGGTTAAACTTTAGTCTCTAAACATACTCTCATATTCAACTATACCAGCCTTCTTCCTATTCCTCACGTACTTCCCTCCATCTTCTGCCTTCCTGATTTTACACTTGCCATTCTACATACCTGGAACACATGTCCTTCTTACTTCTTCCTCATAGGAATCCTTTTTAGTTCGGTCTTTTTTGATCCCCCAAATGCTAGTGTCCTCCCTCTTAAACTACCTTATGTTTAGGTAATTGATTTAGTTACGTTAACTAGTTTGTATTTATTCCCTTTATTGTTTTGCTGTTGTAGTATGAAGGCAGAATTTATGATTTCAAAGAGAATCATATATATGTCTGAACAGTTCAGAACCTCAGGATATAAGGAATTCCCTAAGTAGAAGGCAGAAGAATTAAAGCGTTTGTTCAAGCTCCAAAGTAGCAGACCCACGAACCAGTGTGCCCATTTTGATATCTTGGTCAAAAGCTTCTAAGCCCAATAAGTCTCCCTTACAAGAGTAACCAGGAGGCCACAGAAAAACATGATGGCATTAAACCAAATCATATTCATGCTTCTCCCCTCCAGTAAGAAGACTAACCACTGGCCTCAAGCCCTTGCTCAGCACTCCTGGGTCCACACACAGGTCAGTCCTGCTACCTGTAGCTCATGTGTCTTCGTCTTCAGCTCCTTTTGGCTTCAGCTTTATCTTCAGCTTCAGCTGGAGCTGTCTCTGGTTCCAACAAATCTCAATCTCCAAGCTGTCTTCTCTCCTCTTATAGAGTTTTTGAGCTTAGTCTCTAGTGATTGGTTCTTGAGTTGGCCCCTCCCCTTAGAACCCTGGGAGGTTCACATCCACATAGATTAGGTTAACACCTAACAGGGGTTAGCGCCTGGGGCTTAGCACTTAGTAAGGCATGGCTCTGGAGTTAGCACCTCCCCTTAGCCAGCTCTACCTTGGACCCTGCCCCATTCACCAATCCACACCCACATAGGTTCCACACCTAATAGGGGTTTGGGCCTGGGGCTTAGCATCTAGTAAGGCTCAATGAAATACACTGAATTACTCAAAGAAAACAAATGCCATTTTGCTTACCAACACAGCTGTATATATTTATATGTGTATTTATCTTCTCCATTAATGTAAACTTCTCAGTAGGAATTTTTTTTCTTTGTGCTTGCATTCCCAAGACCTAACAGTGTCTAACACATAGGAGGTGCTTAATAAATGCTTATTGGTTGATCAATTCATTAGTATAATAATTGTCATGTGGCATACCAAGGGTTTCTTATCTAATTTGTAAATTTGAGTTTGGCTCCTTTTCACAGTATAGCTTTCTAGGGCACGAAGTTCAAACCTCATTTGCCCTATGAATCAAGAAATCTCATTTTCAGTTTCATGGGTCAATACTATCAAGGACCCATGAGAGTATATAAAGAAAGATGGTTATATTTCAGTTTCTTTTTTGCCTCCTCTGGTTTTCTGGTGTTTTATCGAGGTTTCAGAGCACAAATGGATATTCACAGTCCAGAATCTATAACTCACCCATTGGCCCCATGTCATAAAATAACAATGAAATACAGTGGGTATTTTTATAGAGCAACAAGAATGCACCAACATCTGCTTTTATTTTCAATTATTTTGATAGTTATGTAATACTGCTCTAGGAAAGTGATTCTCAAGGTGCAGTCCACAGATAGCTTTCTCTGAAGGTCCATTAGTCCTTCCCCAACCTGATATAAGATAACAGACTTATTTTTAATTGATTATAGAGATTTGATTCTATGTTAAAACACACAAACAAATATGGAAATGAACATTGAAAGCAATGACAAAAGGTTTTTATTTTCTGCATGTGAGCATGTTATGAATATTGAGAGATTAATTTTTTATCATAATATCATTACTCTGCATTTAACTTTGTGCATGCTCACTTGTGAATGTCCAGAATGGAAGAAAAAATGACCATTTTTTAAATCTTTTTTATCATTTTCATCTTTGACGCCTCAATGTTCATTTTTATATTATAAAGAAATTTTACCAATTTGATTAATAGAAGCAATCACTTAAAATTATGAATCAATGTTAAATTTTATATGAAATAAAATATAATTTTAACCAATGGTTTAAAATCATATCACAAATTCATTTTTGTGATAAAAATCCCAATTCCAAGATGTGTGAAATACTTATGAGAATTTGTAAAATCACAGCTCAGCTCATTTTCCCTTACTTTTTTTTAAGAATTGGTGAGTAGGCAGAAAGCAAAATTGGATATGAGGTGAAATTATGTCCACATTTGCTCAGCCTAAGATGGATAGATTTGAAAGTCTTGATCTTTGGAAGTAATTCTGTGTTGGCAATCCTAAGTGCTTTTCATAGTGGGTATTCAATTCAATGCATCATTGAAACCTTATACATCAGCACGTGATTATCACTAACAAATTTGCTTTGTCAAATATTCCCATTAATCCCATTGCTCAGTTAGCCTAGTTGAGCCAATTAACAAACTCTGCTTTACTACTACTTATCTTGACTGAGAAAAAAAATGTCCTTTATAGGGTGAACCATACTGATGCTGTCAGTGTGGGAATTTACTTTATTTTGCCACGCATATTTATTAAAATGTTTTTCTCCTGTCTTTCCTTTCTTTCTTCCTCCCTCCCTTCCTCCCTCCCTCCCTCCCTCCCTCCCTTCCTTCCTTCCTTCCTTCCTTCCTTCCTTCCTTCCTTCCTTCCTTCCTTCCTTCCTCTCTTCCTTCCTTCTTGTCTTCTCAAGGGTTGTTACATGCTTGTAGTCTCTGATACAAAAGGAGTCTGAGGCTCATAGATCTTTTGAATATTGGAGTTCTAAGCTGTAACAGGGCTAAAACTTATCACATTTCTACAATAATACGACCCCCATCCCTACCTCACCTCCAGCACCACCAGATTGCTTTTGCATTTTGGCAAGCAGCTGTTTCGGGGGGCGCAGTGAAAGACCAATGCAAGCCTAACAACAAGAACTCTGTTAGCACATGTTCTTTTGATCTGCTTCCCTAAGGAAAGTAATGTTAGGGGGTTAACAATACCCCTACATTTAACAATACATTTAATCCAACTTATACATATAAACTAACTTAGTTCAGGGGGAAAAAGCCAGCACCATGAACTTCAGAGCAAATACAAAGAAATTACAAAGATACATTATGAACAGATCAAATGCAATTCACAATTACCAAGAAAGGATCAACATCTGGGTTCACAAGCTAGAGGGCTCTTAACTACAGCTGCCCAGAGTTTCAACATCAACAATCGTCCAAGAGTGAGAGTCCCCAGAAAACAGCTCTGTTCTCTCTTTTTATATGCTCTTTAGCCATCATCAAACATCATCTGAGTGAACAGAACTTAGGCTCCTACTATTAGTTCTAGTCTTAGCAACTTCCCTGAGGGCTTCATGCACATATAGGCTTAGCATCTAGTAATTAGTTGTTTGGGCCTGGGGCTTTGCACCTCCTAAGACTCAATCAAAGAGACTTAATTACTTTATCATTCTAAAACAGTAAGAAAGTCCTACCTTAGTTAACAATGCACTCCACCCCTGTTCCAAGATCCATGGCTTTACATAATCTAAATATCCATGGATCCTGGAACAAATAGAGGCATTATACTTTGTGATCCAATCAATCAGGGAACTAAAACATATCATTCACAACAAAATAAAACTTATCATTCAGTGTCATTCCCAAATACTTGTTTACAATACACCATCCACTCCTAGGTGAAAGCAAGTTAAACTCTTCAATCAATCCTTCCCAAAATACTTATTTACAATGCAAAAAATCCACCCCCTGGGTCAAATCAAATTAATCTGTTGAATCAATCAGTGTCCAAGTAAAAGTACTTCTTGAGGGTGGGTCCTTCTCCTCACACTGTCCTTGCAGGTTTCCTCTTGGCACTCAAAGTCCTAACTCAAATAAAAAGTTCAAATGAAGTTCTTTTTGGAGTCTGTCCTCCCCGTACAGTTTCAGTCCCCCCTTCCAAGTCCTTAGGGTCAGCTGGGCAATAAAGCCAACCAGATGGGGTCCCTGGAGGTTCAAGGCACTTTCCCCACCCCACCAAAAATAAATCCACCCCTCCATCCTGAGTCCCAAACAACCCCAGGGGAGGCAGCAAAAAGGCATACTTATCTCCTTGCTGCAAAGTTCCCATCTTGCCCCAGGGCTGAACTCCAAGGTCCTGGGTTTCTGGGCCTCTAGCTCTGGCTGGCCTCTCCTGGCTTCTGCCAGAATCACAATTGTGATGTAGGCGTTTCTTCATCTTTGACCTCAGCTCAAAGTCGGCTCCCAGGCAGCTCACAGCTTTCACCTTTTGAAAGTTCCCATGCACGCAGTTTTCTGCTCTGTCTGGGTCAATATGTTGGGAGCCACTATCCAATTTTACTCTCTCCTCAGTAGCCATTCCTGCCAAACCTGCATGAAGGTCATCCTCTGCTTTTTCTCTGAAGTCTGTATGAAGGCAGTTCCCTGCTCCTGTTCCAAAACTCCTCATGCAATGTAGACTCAAAACATTTGCCCTTTCAGCATAATCCTCAAGAGCTAAGCTTATCAGATCAAGCCCTTGCCCCAGCCATCCAGCCTTCCCCCAGCCCTAGGCTTTTTCTCCCACAGCCTTTGCTTTGGCCTATATCCTCCAGAGTGCTAGTACCATGGGGAGAGGGAAGGAGGGATTATCTCCCAGGGCTCTCAGGAAACCATTCCCATCATTTCCACTGGCCTGTATTCCTTCAGGCCTTTGTTGCTCCTGGGGCTCCACAGAACCATAGCCAGCACAAGTACAAAGAGCAATCCAAAAACTGGGAAACATTCAACCAACATCTTAGTACCCCAAAATGCCATAATTTCCTTTTACTTTGCAGATCCTGCTGAGTACACCATTTGTTGCAACAATTTGGCTAGCAGTTGTTGAGGGAGGGGGGGGGGAAAGACCAATTAACTTTTTATTCTAAAACAGCAAAAAAGTCCCACCTTAGTTACCAATGCAATTGCCTAAGAAGTGGCAAGCTGGTGCAGGTTATAAAATAAGCCATCATTGCTTTCTCATTAATTATCAATGAGGTTGATCTTGTGAATGGCCACCAATCTTCCAGTCTAGGTCAGAAAGGTAGACTCAGTCTCCACAAAAGGAGGAAGGAACGGAAAGGAGAGAACAGAGGATAAGAGAGTAAAAAGCTGTACATAATACAGTTTTTGTTTAATATATACAAAATCCTCCCTTTCTTGTCTACTTTGTAATTTGAAATGCTCACCTTCGTAATCGTTACATTCAGATTTTAAATTAAAAACCAAATAACTTGAAATATTCATTTAATAATGAAGAAACATTTTTAGGGCAGAAAATGTTCCCAAACATCTTGTTTTTATCTGTCCTTTGTACCTATGAGATTCCAACTTTACTATACTTATGTGTGTCCATGGCATATTCCTACTGATTTAATAATGCAACTTCCTGATGGGCAAAGACTGTTATTTTTCATCTTTCTATGCTAATGTCTACTGTGATATTTTACAGGGTTAATGCTTACTGAGTTTTCTTTTGACTAAATTGGAAGCAAAATCAGACAAAGTGAGCTCTGTTTTTGCTATTATACCAAAATACTAGAATTACAAATGCTAGATTTGACAAAAAGGGCATTTTGCGTGTGAGTGTAATCAGTTAATCCTCCTATTACATTTAGCATATTTGAGGATCTTCTTAAAATTGTGCATATTTTGATCTGTTCAACTTAACAGAAATGGGAAGGATATAAATAGAATTTAGAGAACAGGGGCAAATACTTTGAATATTAATGGAGTATTATCATTGAAGTACCATGAACATGGAATATAGATATTTAGATATATAGAGCTTGTCCATATTTAGTGGGTGGCAAAATCTTATGATCATAGCTTTATAGGTGGAAGGTATCCTAGAGATCACCTAGTCTCACTCCTTTAATGTTTAAATGAAGAAATGCATCCCACAGTGGTGAACTAACTTGTTCATGCATGCTCCATTAGTAAAAATCACAGTCAGAATTTGAACCTGGGTCTTCTGAATACAAAAATCTAGCTTAATTTTCATTGCATCAAAATGACTCCAGAATATCAAGATGTACCACAGCCAATCCATGACTCTGACACTTTAAATCCTTGCTAAGCACTGTTTGAAATGATAGTCATTCTGCTTTGTCCTTTGATATAACTTAAGTAAAAATATATCCTCATATAATTGATGCTTGTAGGTATACTTACTTTTATATTTGGGAAAATGGTAAACATATAATTAGTGAGTAGATTACTTACTATCATCTGTCCCTTAGACCTTGGTTTTTAAAAAAAGGCTTTTGTTAATTTCTCTTTGCCTTTCATCTTATTCACCTGCTCTCATTACAATCTTTGATGGAACTTTTCAGATTCCAATAATTTTGTTGGAAAGTAATGCACTACATTTCTTATTCTAAGTCCCTGCGAGTTTGATTGATTAATAAATTTAACAATGAGCATGAAAATATCAGCCCATAATTATTTAGAACAAAACATTTATTGAATTGATCCATGAGTGGGTCCTCCAATATGACCATTTCTATTAGGAAAACATGCATTAAATTAAAATTCAAGGGCATACTACTATATGTCTTAGCAATGTACAACATTAAATTTTTCTGCATATTGATTTTGTTTCAGGGCCTGTCCAGTCTTAAACAATTGGAAGCCCATCATAACTCTTGCAATTCTTACTCAGTCATTCATTTTTTTAAACAGATTATGTGGGAGAAGTAATATTTACATTATTAAACATATTTTATTCAAGGCATATTTATTTTCTTAGATCTAGAACTGGTAGGATCAGAAGAGGACGTCTAGTCCTACACCTTTATTTTGCAGATGGGACAAATGAAGTCCATATCAGGTATAGTAATTTGTCTAAGATTTCACAGGTAGGAGACTCAGAAGCAGGTTTGAAACCATCACTTCTGCCTCTAGAATCAGTGCTATTCTCACTGTACAGACTTCTTCCAACTTATTGCAAAACTACCTTGTACTCAAATAAAGACAGCAATTAAGGAAACTAGGATCATGGATTTTCATGTTTTCTATAATCCAGATACTTATATATCAATCAAGTTTTGAAGGAGGAGGTGAAGTAGACATGACCTAAGATAACAATTTTTTCCAATGATAAATATTAGTGTTGTAGCTAAGTCAAATTAATTGTGACTTTGTGGGGAAAAACAAACAAACAAAACAAAACACTTGATTTTGACTAAGAAGACTTGAGTCTTAGTGCTGTATATGTCACACACTAGATTTGTGTCCATGAATGAGTCAATGAACTTTCTGGGTCTTAGTTTTTTCATCTATAAAATTGGAATGGGGGATTGGTTTAGAAAGATCCTCTCTAAGCTGGGACCCTAACATTTTATTCCCTTGATGGTTATATATGTGTGTATGTATGTGTGCATGTATATGTGTGTGTATATATGATATACATATACACACATACATCTATATACACATTAGACACATTTGTATATATATATAATAGACTTTTATGAATATACACATATACACAGTTATAAATATAATATTATATATTCATAAATATATCATGTTTATATATACATATGTATGTACAATACAAACACATGTGTGTGCATATATATATATATGTATATATATATATATATATATGGAGAGAGAGAGAGAGAGAGAGAGAGAGAGAGAGAGAGAGAGAGAGAGAGAGAGTAGGGTATCTTTTTGATAAAAATGTGCTTCTGTGTAGAAACAAAATCTATATGAGAGTGGGAAAGCAAATGTTTTCATGACTGGCTAGTGTTATATGAAATTGAGAGCTTTCATCCCCAAGCTATGTATTTTAAGCTTACGTATCACAAGTGAGGCTACACACCCAAAACAAAATTAATTCCCAGCCAAATGTCATAAGGAAATTTAAAACATGACTTTGTAAGGCATCTTCGTTTTTTGCTCAGGGTAATTGCAATCTGCAACTTCATGATTTATTGCAGAAACATCTGTATTGCTGCCAAATGAGAGCAACATATTGCACACTTGACCAAACCTTCACCAGTGGTCGAATCTGAACTTCAGCTGCTTGTTCTGCGGCAGCGTGGTTTATGCTCAATTAGTCTTTGATGCCATCATTCCCTGGAGCCGAAGGTTTGGATTTGTTTTATTTTCTCCTGAAAGTCTAATAGTCCTCTCACTAGAAGTAGAGGTGGAAGCAGCCTTAGTGGTTGTGTACTATCACTACCTTGTCAGAGCAGTTAACTGGAAGCTAGGATGCCTGAGTTCAAATACAGTATCAGACAATTATTGGCTGATTGGTCATAGGCAAGTCAACCTCTCTCAGCAGTCATTCCCTCACCTTCAAAATGAAGATGATAATAGCATCTAGTTCAAAGTGTTGTTTTAAGGATCAAATGCAAACCTTAAAGCACTATGTAAATGTTACATTGTTATTATTATTATTTTACATATGAGTAAAAGATAAATCATAGAACTTAATTACATAAGAACACATCAGATCAAATTCTCATGACTCTGAGTCCAACACTCTGTTTGCTTTATAAACTGCCTCTCTTGAGGCTGGATCACTGTCCAATTCTTTGGGGAACAAATGGTAGTAATCCCTGTTTTGATTAGATGAAAATTAGCATTAGGGGACCAACCCACTTTTGTGTCTTAAGTGAGGAGGGCATAGTCAAGATTTCTCTTTTATGTGGTACCTATTGCATTATTAATCCTAGAATTTGATACTTGAACATTCAGTGAAAATTTATGATATGGCTGAGGCATAATGTGCCAAACCCACTTGGGAGATTTGTTTCGAGATAACAGTCTTAGTTCTTCTTTCCACTAAGTCATTCAATAAAATCAGGCAAAGCTTTTGGTCATTATGTTCCTCATTACTGAAGTGTTAAAATACTGAATTTATAGGTGGAAAATAGATTAAAAACCAAATTATAATAATTTTGTCTTCCTAGTTTGTTTGCTTTTCAGAAGAATGAAAGCAGTTACTAATTCATGCACACATATAGTGAAGCACTCATTCCAATTTATTAAACAATTATGGAAATCTTGACTATGTGTAAAGCACTGTGCTAGACATTAAGAAAGTTATAAAGACTCATCATCGAGTTCAACATTCCATACTTTGATTCTTCTATGGATATGAGACTTCATCAATTTCTATCATCTACTTTAGTGCAGATCATGATGTGATGATGTCTGTGCCTTCACCTTCTTTGTAATTTTTGTTCGTATCCATAAATCTCCATAAATTGACTACAGGAAAATCTATCCAACATTAAAGACCTTCTGCCATTTATATTTAAATTGTTTGTGGCTATCTGCTATCCTTCCCTCTCCCTACATGGCGGACCCATCTTCCTTTCTAGTCCTTGCTGATATACTTGACACTAACTATACAAAGTTCCCACTGGTAATATGTGTATGTATGTGTAAACTATCCACAATTCTATTGTTATTTGGATAAACTGTACAATTTGAATTCTACATGCTGTGGTTGTCGATGTTTTTTAGTCTATTTCTAGAGCATGCTGTTTTTTAAACGTTGTGCTTTTGCAATCAGGAGTACTTTGAGATTAGCGAAAGTCCAATATTTTTCAAATATGATATAATCTATGAACATATTCCTGTTTAACTCTAGATCCAATTTCTTGTACATGTGTAGTGCCTTATCTAAAAATATTTGTAGATCGATTGACTTAATGGACTGCCCATCCTACTACATGATACCGCCTGAACAATATGTGAGTTTCATTAACTTGGATGTTTTTATGCAGGCAGATAGCTTTTAAATTTATATAAATCTTAATAAGGTGATACTATAAACTTCTGGGCTCAATACATTCAGTACAATACTATCTACAAAATGTACAAACGGAAAAACTCATCATATTCAGTGAATCCCTGTGTCATTTGTACATGATGTAGGACACAGTTCATTATATAGGTAGACACAATTGTTTAATTCCTTGATGAATATTTAATAACCAAATTAGTGTAGAGCAAAGTTATATTGATGTTTACATTTATCAAGGAATCTTGTAAGATTTCAACATATAAAGAAACCACACAGGAGAGCCTTTAAAATTCCTAATAATACCTTGCATGCAAGGTTTGCAAAGCATTTTCCTAAATAAAAAAAAATTGTTAGGTAAAAAATAAAATTACTGTTATCACAATTTTATAAAAAAAAAAGGAAACTGAGTGTTGGAGATGGGAAGTAACTATTTTTTTCTTTCTTTTTTTGTTTTTTTAAAATTTATTTTAGTTTACAACATTCATTTCAACAAGATTTTGAGCTACAAATTTTCTTCACATCTCTACCCTCCCTCCACTCCATGATGGCATGTATTCTGATTGCCCCTTTGCCCAGTCTTCCCTCCCTTCTATCACACAACTCACCCTCTATCCCCTTCCCCCTTACTTTCCTGTAATGCAAAATAGATTTCCATACACCATTGCCTGCATATCTTTTTTCCCAATGGCACGTAAAAACATTTTTAACATTTGTTTTTAGAACTTTGAGTTCCAAATTCTTTCCCTTTTTCCCTCCCCACTCAGTCTCCTTGAGAGGGCAAGCAATTCAATATAGGCTATACATGTATCATTATGCAAAACACTTCCATCATAGTCATGTTGTGAAAGACTAACTATATTTCCCTCCATCCTATCCTGTCCCCATTAATTCAAATTTCTCCTTTGACCCTGTCCATTTTCAAAAGTGTTTGTTTTTGTCTAGCTCTTCCCCCCAATCTGCCCTACCTATTATCACCCCCCTCCCATCCCCTTGGCCCTTTCTTTCCTGTATGGTAAGATACCCAATTGAGTGTTATTGCCTCCTTAAGCCAAATTTGATGAGAGCAAGGTTCACTTATTCCTTTTCACCTACATCCTCTTCCCTTCCTTTATAACAGCTTTTTCTTGCAACTTTTATGTGAGATAATTTAGGCCATTCTATCTCTCCCTTTCTCCTTCTCCCAATATCTTCCTCTCTCACCCTTTTAATTTATTTATTTTAGATATCATCCCTTCATATTCAACTCACTCTGTACCTTCTGTATATGTCTATGTATATTCATTTCAATGACCCTTATACTGAGAAAGGTCTCATGAGTTACAAATAGCATGTTTCCATGTAGGAATGTAAACAAAATGGTTCAAATTTAGTAAGTTTCTTATGATTTCTCTTTCCTGTTTATCTTTTCATGCTTCTCTTGATCCTTGTATTTGAAAGTCAAATGTTTTATTCAGCTATGGTCTTTTCATCAACAATGCTTGAAAGTACTCTGTTTCATTGAAAATCCACATTTTGCCCTGAAGTATTATGTTCAGTTTTGTTGGGCAGGTGATTCTTGGTTTTAGTCCTAGCTCTTTTGACCTCCAGGATATCATATTGCAATCCTTTTGATCCCTTAATGTAGAAGCTGATAGATTTTTGTGTTATTATGATTGTGTTTCTACAATACTCAATTTTTTTTTTCTTTTTGCCTCCTTGCAGTATTTTCTCCTTGACCAAGAACTCTGTAATCTGGCTACAATATTGCTAGGAGTTTTCTTTTTCAGATCTTTTTCATGAGGTGATCAGTGGATTCCTTCAATTTCTATTTTGCCCTCTGTTTCTAGAATATCAGGGTAGTTTTACTTGAAAATTTCTTGAAAGATAATGCCAAGGCTCTTTTTTTGATCATGGATATCGGGTAGTCAAATAATTTTTAAATTATTTCTCCTGGATCTATTCTCCAGGTCAGTGGTTTTTCCAATGAAATATTTCCTACTATTTTACATTCTTTTCATTCCTTTGGTTCTGTTTTATAATATATAGATTTCTCATAAAGTCACTAGCTTCTACTTGTGCCGAACTAATTTTTAAGGCAGTATTTTCTTCAGTGATCTTTTGGATCCCCTTGTCCATTTGGCTAGTTCTGCCTTTTAAGGCATTCTTCTCCTTATTGGCTTTTTGGAGCTCTTTTGCCATTTGAGTTAGTCTATTTGTTAAGGTGTTATTTTCTTCATTATTTTTGGGGTTTCTCTTTTAGCAAGTCATTCACCTGTTTTTCATGATTTTCTCACATCTCTCATTTCTCTTCCCAATTTTTCCTCTACTTCTCTAACTTGCTTTTCCTAATCCTTTTTGAGTTTTTCCATGGCCTGAGACCAGTTTATGTTTTTCTTGGAGGCTTTCGTTGTAGGCTCTTTGACTTTGTTGACTTCTTCTGGCTGTATATTTTGGTCTTCTTTGTCACCAGAGAAAGATTCCAAAGTCTGAGTATGAATTTGAGAGCATTTTTGCTTCCTGTTCACGTTCCCAGGCAACTGCTTGACCCTTCAGCTTTTCACTGGGGTGTGACTGCTTGTAGATTAGAGAGTACTTTGTTTCAGGCCTGAGGGGCTATGCTGCTATCCTCAGAGCTACTTCTACATGGCAAGCTCTGCCACACCAGCACTTCTCCTCCCCCAAGAACCTCCAACCAGCATTGTGACTCAGATCTGAGCAAGCTATGCACTCCTGCTCTAATCTGCCACTTAATTTCTCCCACCTGTTGGGCCTGGGGCCAGAAGCAACTGCAGCTGTAGCTGTGTAAGCAGCCTCAGAGCTGCACCTCCTCCACTGCCCCCAGGGTGGTGTCTGACCACAAACTCCTTTCACTCTGTCCCCGCAGTTTTTTTCCCACTAACCTTCTCTGTTGTCTTTGGCGTTTTTGGGTTGAGAAGTCTGGTAACTGCCACAGCTCACTGATTCGGGGTGCTAAGGCCTGTTCCTCCTGGCTCCCTGTCTGGTTGGTCCAGGCTGGGCCCACACTGGGCTGTGCTCCACTCGGCTCCCAGGACCAGGGTAATAGACCTTACACAGCCACCATCCAGGCTGTCCTAGGCTGGAGCCCTGCTTCCCTCTGCTATTTCATGGGTTCTTCAGTTCTCAAATTTGTTCAGATACAATTTACATGGGTGTTTGGAGGGTTCAGGGGGAGGGTTTCAGGCAAGTCCCTGCTTTCCAGCTGCCATCTTGGCTCCACCAATTTCTGCAATTCTAATAGTCACTGACTTCCATTTGCTCTATTGTAATTTCTCAGACATTTTCTTCAGTGAGATTTTGGACCTCCTTTTTCATTTGGCCAATTTTGCTTTTTAAGGCATTCTTCTCCTCATTGGCTTTTTGGACCTCTTTTGCCTTTTGGTTTAGTCTATTTTTTTAAAGATGTTATGGCCTCCTTTAGGAAGCTGTTAACTTGGTTTTCATGATTTTCTCATACAACTGTCATTCCTCTTCCCAATTTTTCATCTATTTCTCTTACTTGATGTTCCAAATCTTTTTTGAGCTCCTTTATGACCTGTTACTTTTTTTTTTTCTTGGAGGCTTTTCATGTAGGAACTTTGACTTTGTTGACTTCTTCTGGCTGTATGTTTTTGTTTTCTTTGTCAGCATAGTAAGATTCTATAGTCTGGGTCTTTTATACTCTCTGCTCATTTTCCCAGCCAATTAATTATCCCTTGAGCTCTTTGTCACGTTATGACTGCTTCTAGAGTGGAGATGGTTCTGTTCCAAGCTTCATGGGTTTTGTGCTGCTGTTTTCAGAGCTACTTCTATTCTGAGGTGGTATGACACTCCTCTCCTGGCTTGTGTACTGGTCTGTGAGTGAAAGCACGCCTTTCTGCCCCACAGCTACCAGGAGTATTCCCTCTCCACTGCAGCCACAAGCTCTGCCACACCAATGCTCTTTCTCCTCCCAAGACTGCCCCCCGGACTGTAATCCAGATCCAAGCAGGGTAAAGCAAGAGAACCCTGCCTCCGCACCAATAAAGAGATCCTTCCACTTTTGCTCTGATCAGCAGCTTGATTCCCCCCACTGCCTATGGGCCTGGAGCTCTAGAAACAGTTGCTGCTGCTGTAGCTACCTCTACTGCCCCAAGCCTGAGACATGACCACACCCTTCACATTTGTGGGTTGAAACATATGGAAACAGCCACAGCTATCAGTGATTAAGTGGCCTAATGCCTGCTCTGCCTCATCTTCCCTGGCCTTGTTTGCCCTGGCATGGCCCACACTGAACTGTGCTCTGCTCCCAGCATAGTGCAATCAACCTTTCACATTGACCATCCAGACTATCTTGGGATGCAGACATGTTTCACTCTGTCATTTAGTGGGTCCTGAACCTACAAAATTTGTTTAGAGTCATTTTTACAGGTGTTTGGTGAGATTTGGAGGAAAGCTCAAGTTTTCATGCCACCATCTTGACTCTGCCCCCTCCACCCCAGGAAGTAACTTTTTCACAACAACATACAACAAGGTTATGGAGTCAGACTGCAAACCTATTTTCCTGACTTCAAATCCCCTATTCACTTCCCTAGGAGACTCTACTGGGGAAAATGCCCATTTATAATAAATAAACAAAGAACATAAAGGGGTCTTTCACCTTTCAGTCACTTTTGTGATTGTGAAGTTAGAAACAACTAAAAAAAAATCCTTGAAAGCCTTCCTGTTTCCTTCCCATTATTTCACTAAGGGAGCGATCAATATATAAAATGTCATTCTCATAAAGATTTATAGAGATAAAAAAACTAGACATATAGATTGATGTTAGCAAATTCTTCTTTTGTAATAATTTTTTAAGAATTCTGATCCATTAACTTTTTCCATTACTTTGAAATACATCCTCAAAAAAAAGATTCCTGAGTGCTTTTAAATAATATTTCCTCCAGGAATGTGTTCTTTTTTATTTGACCAGGGCCAGACGTTCTTCTTGAGTAACTAAGTTGCATTTCCATATCTCCATAATACCTCATGCGGACCTGGTATCCATATGTTGTGCTTCTACTGTAATAGACAACGTAAATGACACATCATGGAAAAATTGACAGATCTGTTTTATTTCACATCTATTTGTTCTCATTTGATTAGTTCTGTACATAGCTTCATCTAAAATTTGGTGTTCTGTATGGCATATTTTCCCTTCCCGGTTTTTCAGTTTTTTGAGACAGTCCATTCATCTCATAATTTTCTAGTGTCTGCTATGATATTTTGTTGTCTTGGTATTACACGCCATGCCACATTGTTTAACAAAAAGTTCATTTGTTTGCTGCCTTAAAATAAGTTGGCTGGGAACATGGCCAGGTAGCGAAAACACACCCAGCTTCAGTCTCAGACTCTGGAATCCTTCTTTGGTGACAAAGAAGACCAAAACATACAGTCAGATGAAGTTAACAAAGTCATAGAGCCTACAACAAAAACCTCCAAGAAAAACATGAACTGCTCTCAGGCCATGGAAGAACTCAAAAAGGATTAAGAAAAGCAAGTTAGAGAAGTAGAGGAAAAATTGGGAAGAGAAATGAGAAGGATGAGAGAAAACCATAAAAAACAAGTCAATGACTTGCTAAAAGAGACTCAAAAGAATACTGAAAAGTATACTGAAGAAAACAACACCTTAAAAAATAGACTAACCCAAATGGCAAAAGAGCTCCAAAAAGCCAATGAGGAGAAGAATGCCTTGAAAGGCAGAA
>CM053623.1:253656439-253676126 GCA_028646595.1 Phalanger gymnotis
CATAGAGCCTACAACAAAAACCTCCAAGAAAAACATGAACTGGTCTCAGGCCATGGAAGAACTCAAAAAGGATTTGGAAAAGCAAGTTAGAGAAGTAGAGGAAAAATTGGTAAAAGAAATGACAAGGATGTGAGAAAACCATGAAAAACCAGTCAATGACTTGGTAAAAGAGACTCAAAAAATACTGAAAAGTATACTGAAGAAAACAACACCTTAAAAAATAGACTAACTCAAATGGCAAAGGAGCTCCAAAAAGCCAATGAGGAGAAGAATGCCTTGAAAGGCAGAATTAGACAAATAAGATACTATAGACTCATTTTTCCTCCACTGTGTTCATTTTCAAAGCTAGTTACTCTGCTTTTTATCTCCTTGTTAAGGTAGGGCTCTGCTTCCAGGATGGACAGCAAATTGTCCCAGTCTTCAAAGGTTTTGTGCAGCTGTTTTCAGAGTTGCTTCAAGGGAACTGTAAATTTTCAGCTTTTGCAAGTTTATATTGATCATACAAGGAGAGGCGTTTACTCCTCATGGTCTATGCTCTGGTCTGTGAGTGACTACAAGCACTATTTTCTGCCTTGGAACTGTGAGGAGTATTCCTTCTCTACAACTGCCACAAACTCCTCAATAACAATGCTTCTCCTTGCACCAGGACTGTGAGCCAGGCATGTGACCCAGAACCAAGAATATTCTGCCTCAGTGCCAGCAAAGGGATCACTGCTATACCCCTCTGGTTAGTCACTCAATCCCCCCCACCATCTGTGCGCTTAAAGCTCAAGAAGCAACCACAGCTGCTTCTGCCCCAGCTGCTGGGTCTGGGGAAAAAACACGCTCCTCTCTCACCCTGGTCCCACTGACCTTTCCTACTGATCTAAGTAGTCTGTGGAGTTTTGGGGTTGTGAAGTCTGGAAACTTCCACAATTGCCTCTGATTCATTCCTGTGAGGACTGCTCTGGCCCGGTCTATGCCAGCCTTGCCCATGCTGGACTATGCTCTGACTGGTGCAACAGACCTTTTCTGTTGACCGTCCAGGTGTCTTGGGCTGGAAATTAGTTTCAATCTTCCATTTCGTGGGTTCTGATACTCTAGAGTTTGTTTAGAGTAATTTTTACAGGTATTTGAAGAAGTTTGGGGGAGAGCTCAAGCAAGTCTCTAGTTTTAATCCACCGTCTTGGCTATGAACTTAACTTTTGCATCATTTGCATGTGAATAGCAGATTTTACATTTTCTGAATCCTACTTAAATAAGATTAAAACTCAGGGAGACTATTCATTATTACTCAGCTAAGAAGAAATTTTCCAAAGGTAGTTATTTCTGGCAACTAAAAAAATTCCTCATATTGCCATTCTTTCCCAGAATGAGAAATTTGAGCTTTTGATTACTTTCAATTATTTCTTTATTATATACAGTGTTTCCCATATCTAAGATCCAGAAAAATAATTTTCTATTAAATTGTCTTTAGACAGTCTGGGAAGAAACTTTGAAAACTAATGAAAGAAACGATGTCACTGCTACTCAACTTTTTCCCTGCAGCAGGAAAAAATCCTTTATTTGATGTATCACTGCCCAGTACTTGTTGCAACAGTTCGGCTACCAGCTGCTGTGGGGGTGAAAAACCAACACAAGCCCAACAACAAGAACACTGCAAGCCCAGGTTCTTTTGATCTGCTTTACTAAGGAAAGCAACGTTAAGGGTTTAACAATCTTACTTTAATCCAAGATACAAATATCATGAACTCAGCTCAGGGGGAAAAGCCAGCACCCTGAGATTCAGAGCAATTACAAACATACATTTATAAACAGACCAAATACATTTCATAGTTACCAAGGAGCCATCAACTTCTGAGTTTTCTCAAAAGCCAGGGAGCTCATAACAACAGCTGGCCCAGAGTCATATGCCACTCCTGCTGTGGCTCTGAGCTCCAAAGGAGAAAGCCAGCCTCTGGGTTTTTATATTTTGTTCGGGGTCAAAGTCAACTATGCTACTCACCCATGTGACCTAAAAGCGTCACAAAAACGCAACTTTAACCCACTTGATCTAAAAGCTTCTGAGGTCACAAACATGTCACTCAAACTCATGTAAACTAGGGTTTCCCATGAGGCCAGGAGGTCATCAAGGACTCCTAATTTAATCAAGCAAATAAAGGTCAAACTCTTCAAGGGCACTTGGTTGAATAAGTACTAAGAGCCCATCTTGATTGCCAATACAGTAGTGCAGATATGAAAAGATATAGTATACTACATATTAACAAACTCAGTTTTGTAAACACTGTAGCTCAGCCCCAAAGCTCATTCTTTTCTGAGAATAAGCACACTGGAAATTAGCATGAGCCAGTTTATATTCATGAAGCTAAATCACATATTGTGTGTGTGTGTGTGTGTGTGTGTGTGTGTGCATGTATTTGTGTGTATACACTTTACAGAGAAGAGATGGGAAAAATGTATTCGGGGAATTGAAATTTGTTGTCTCTACTATTCAAATACTATTCATAAGTGTTTGGAGTCCTTTACTTTCAGTGGCCCAAAGAGATTTTTTTTTTTTAACAATCCAATTAAGGACAATGAATGCTAAAATACCATTTTAATTATATCAATATTTCAAAAAGATTATTTAATTGGAAGGCTTCTTACATTAATTTTATTATAAATACAACTGCTTTAATTATCCTTGCCAATTTGTATTGTTTCTTCAAGATATACACATTATTGAGTATTTCAAGATATACACATTATTTATCCAACTACATGTCATGGCCTGGACAAGTCATTTTCATTCACTTTTTGTCCTGTTGTTCAGATCGTTGTGCTGAACTCTTTTGAATGATTATGTATTTGATTTAGGAGGCTCTGCAGTTTTCCAGCATTTACCAACAGAAGTATCTGAAGCACCTCACCATTTATGAGGAATCACTTTTAGATTTGGACTCTCAGTTGGATATCTATAATGACATTGTAAAACATCTTTAGTGAATATATGTCTCTTTATTTTACAAAGTGTTTGCTATAAACAATCATGAACTGGACCCAAATTTGGACAAAGGAAATTTGGGCTAGATTAGATTTGAGAAATTCCAGTTATTTTAATAATATAGGTAGCATTCATATAAGTTTGCAAAGCATTATTTCATTGCATTATGCAATAATGCAATGCATTATCTCATTGATCCTCACAATAATCCTGTGAGATAGGTACTATTTTCCCTTTTTATAGATTAGGTGATTAGAGCTAATAGATGTGATATGATTTACACAGGTTAACAAACCAGTAAATATCTGAGCCTTGATTTGAACTCTTTGAAGTCTTTCTGATTCTAAGTCCAGCCCTCTTGTTGCCTAATTTTGATGAATCACGTACTCACCTTTTAAACTAGAGTAGTCTTCTTGAACTATTACATTGTTCCATCATGGATGGATCTCCTCACAGAACTAGACTTGTAAGTTGTCCAAATACAATGGAGATCTAGGTATATGTGAACAAGTTGCAACACTTTACAAGCAAGAATTCATACAGATTAAGATAAAGCATAAAGTCAGAGAAATATTTGAGGAGAAACAAAGTGGGCCAGTCACATGAGGAGAATGAGAGTTGACAGATACCCCATACACTTCGTTGAGATTTACATTTCTATCAATCCATCAATCAAGAAACATTGATTAAGCCCTTAACAAAGCCCTAATGACTGTTCTAGGCATGAGAGAGTCTCTAATGTTAAAAGGGCTTGAGGTGAAGCTTCATTTACCCAGTCTATAATCAACAACCAGGGTAAGTAGTTCTGTCCTGGGATTAATTCCTAGAAGGAGTAGATTAATTTATTCCCACTGAAGGGGAAAGACAAGTTTCTCAAGGTCAGGAGAATGACAAGGTAAGGTGTGTGTGTTTGTGAGGAGGTGGCTTGGGGGTTGTAGCAGCAATCAAGAACAAGGTACATGTACTAGGCAAATCTTGGTATTTTGGCAAGGTAGCTGCGTGGGCTAAAGCTTGGTTTGGGGCCTACAAGGAATAGATGAATTGAGGTAAAGACCCAATTAAGAGCCAATTTTATTGACACAGTAGAAATTAGGAGAATTAAAGGAAGAGCTAAAATACCTAGAGTAGACAATCTGTGGTCTATTTATGGGATGTCATGGACAAGAGTTACTGTGGATGAATAGGCATGGGTGGTTTGCAAAGTACGTCATGCGAAGCAATATTCATATTGGTGACATAGAATTTCTATTGGAGTATAATTGTTAGAAACTTTCCCTCCATTCATATTTATGGATATTTCTGGCATAGGCTGAACATCCTAATTTTTTTTTCTCTTTCTATAGAACCATTATTCTTCCACATCTAGCTATCTAGCTTGAAGGCACTGAAGGGAGGGAGGACCACACTCCTTTTTTATATTAGTTAGTTCATTTATTCATTTATTTTTAATTTTCAACATCACTTTTATAAGATTTTAAGTTCTAAGTTTTAGCCCATTCCTTCCCTCTCCTCCCCAAGAGGGCATATAATCTGATATAGGCTATACATGTGCAATCATATTAAGCACATTTCCATATTAGTCATGTTGTAAAGAGGAATCAACATTAAAGGGAAAAACCACAAGAAAGGAAAAAAAGAGAGAAAATAATATACTTTGGTCTGCATTCAGACTGCATAGTTTCTTCTCTGATGGTCTATAGCATTTTCCATCTTTAGTGTTCAAATTTTCTTAGATCATTGCATTGCTGAGAAGAGCTAAGTACGTCAAAGTTCATCATCATACAATGGTCTCCTGGTTCTGCTCACTTGACTCAGAATTAATGCATGCAAGCCTTTGAAAGTTTTATCTGAAATCTGCCTGCTCATCCTTTCCTATAGCACAATAATATTCCATTGTATCCATATACCACAACTTGTTCAGCCATTCCCCAATTGATTGGCCTCCCCTCAACTTCTAATTCTTTACCCCCAGAAAAGTGCTGCTGTAAGTATTTTATACATGTGGGTCTTTTTCCCATTTTTATTTGGGATACAGACTTAATAGTGGTATTGCCAGATTAAAGGGTATGCACAGTTTTATAACTCTTTGGAGTTCTCCAGAACTCCAATTCTGGAGTCAATTGTTCTCCAGAATTGTTGGATCAGTTCACAACTCCACCAACAATACATTAGTGTTCCAATTTTCCTACATCTTCTCCAACATTTATCATTTTCCTGTTTTGTCATGTGAGCCAATCTGATAGGTATGATATGGCACCTCAAAGTTGTTTTAATCTGCATTTCTCCAACAGTAATTTAGAGCATTTTTCACATGATTATAGATGGCTTTAATTTCTTCATCTGAAAACTGCCTGTTCACATCCTTTGACCACCTATCAATTGGGGAACCCAGACACTTAATCTTTTCAATTTTTTGATAACTGTCAATTATTTTTCCAAGTATACTCACTTAATGTAAGTAAAAAATCATTACAATGGACACTATTATAACACAAATTTTTCAACCCCTACACAGTGACTCACTCACTGCTGCAATATTAATTATAGCCCAAATTCAGAACCACAGAGACATTTATGAAATAACTAGAGGCTGAGGGTCCTCAAGTATAATTTGTTTTTGTTTTTGTTTTTGTTTTTTTTTTACTTTATTCAGTACTTTATTATAGTTTGCATCATATTGCTTTTTTTAGATTTTTTATTTGATATTTTTTAGTTTGCAGCATTGATTTCCACAAGATTTTGAGTTGCAAATATTCTCCCCATTTCTACCCTCCCCCCATTCCAAGATGGCATATATTCTGATTGCCCCATTGCCCAGTCAGCCCTACCTTCTATCACCCTTTTTCCCCTTACTTTCTTGTAAGGCAAGATAGATTTCTATGCCACATTACCTGTATATCTTATTTCCCAGTTGCATGCAAAACAATCTTTTTTTTTTGAGGATCTGTTTTTAAAATTTTGAGTTCCAAATTCTCTCCCCACCTCCTGCTCCACCCACTCTCCTTAAAAAGGCAAGCAATTTAACACAGGCCACACATGTATCATTATGCAAAATCTTCTCATAAATAGTCATGTTGTGAAAGACTAACTACATTTCCCTCCCTCCTCCTGTCACCCTTTATTCAATTTTCTCCCTTAACCCTGTTTTTTTTCAAAAGTGTTTGCTTTTGATTACTTCTTCCCCCATCTGCCCTCCCTTCTATTGTCCCCCATTTTTATCCCCTCTGTCCTACTTTCATGTGGTGTAAGATACCCAAATGAGTGTGTATGTTATTCCCTCCTGAAGTCAAATCCGATGAGAGCAAGATTCACTCATTCAGCCACACCTGGCCCTTCTTCACGTCCAATGAACTGCTTTTTCTTGCCACTTTTATGTGAGATAATTTACCCTATTCTATCTCTCCCTCTCTCTTTCAATATTCTCCTCTCATTCCTTAATTTGATTTTATTTTTTTTAGGTATCATCCCTTTATGTTCAACTCACTCTGTGTCCACCCCGCTCTGTGTATGTATATACATATGTATATATATGTATATATGTATATATATATATATATATATGTGTCTGTGTGTGTGTGTATGTATATGTGTATCTTTCCATCTTTCCATGTAGGAACGTAAACAAAACAGTTCAAATTTAGTAAGTCACTTATGATGTGTCTTTCTTGTTTACCTTTTCATGCTTCTATTGATTCTTGTGTTTGAAAGTTTAAAAGTCAAATTTTCTATTAAGCTCTGGTGTTTTCACTGAGAAAGCTTGAAAATCACCTATTTTCTGGAAAATCCATATTTTGCCTTGGAGTATTATACTCAGTTTCACTGGGTAGGTGATTCTTGTTTTAATCCTAGTTGCATTGACCTCTGGAATATCGTCTTCCAAGCTCTTCGATCCCTTAATGTTGAAGCTGCTAGATCTTGTGTTACTCTGATTATGTTTCCACAATACTCAAATTGTTTCTTTCTGGCTTCTTGCAGTATTTTCTCCTTGATCTGGGAGCTGTGGAATTTGGTGACATTATTCCTGGGAGTTTTCTTTTTGGTATATTTTTCAGGAGGGGATTGGTGGATTCTTTCAATTTCTATTTTACGCTCTGGATCTAGAATATCAGGGCAGTTCTCCTTGATAATTTCTTGAAAGACAATGTCTTACCTCTTTTTTTGATCATGATTTTCAGGTAGTCCAATAATTTTTAAATTATCTCTCCTCGATCTATTTTCCAGGAAAATGGATTTTCCAATGAGATATTTCACATTGTCTTCCATTTTTTCCTTCCTTTGTTTCTGTTTTATATTATCTTTATTTCTCATAAAGTCACTAGCTTCTACTTTCTCCAATCTAATTTTTAAGGTAATATTTTCTTCAGTGGTCTTTTGGACCTCCTTTTCCATTTGGCTAATTCTGCCTTTCAAGGCACTCTTCTCCTCATTGGCTTTTTGGAGTTATTTTGCCATTTGAGTTAGTCTATTTTTAAGGTGTTATTTTCTTCAGTATTTTTTGGGTCTCCTTTAGCAAGTCATTGACTTGTTTTTCATGGTTTTCTCCTATCTCTCTCATTTCTCTTCCCAATTTTCCTCTACTTCTCTTACTTGCTTTCCCAAATCCTTTTCAAGGTCTTCCCTGGCCTGAGACCAAATCATATTTTGGGGGGGGGTCTTTTGATGTAGGCTCTTTGACTTTGTTGCCTTCTTTTGGCTTTATGTTTTGGTCTACTTTGTCTCCAAAAACAGCTTCCAAAGTTTGATTTTGTATCTGAGTCAGTTTTCACTGTCTGTTCATATTCCCAGACAGCTACTTGGCCCTTGAATTTTGTAAAGGTATGACTGCTTTTAGAGTAGAGAGTACATTGTCCCAAGCTTTAGGGACCTTGTGCTGCTGTTTTCAGAGCTACTTCTACACAGCAGGCTCTGTCACACCAGTGCTCCTCCTTCCCCAATATCTGCCAACCAGGACTTCAACTCAGATCCAAGCAGGATCTGCAGCCTCACTCTGAATCCCTGCTTAATTCCTCCTACATGGTGGGCCTGGAGCCAGAAGCAACTGCAGCTGGAAGCAGCCCCAGAGCTGCACCACTTCCACACCCCCAGGGCTAGGCCCGACTCCTCCCTCCTTTCACTTCCTGCTATCATTTCTACCCACTAACCTTCTCTGTTGTTTTTGGTATTTGTGGGTTGAGAAGCCTGGTAACTGCCGCGGCCCAAAGATTCAGGGCCCTGTGGCCTATTCCACCCGGCTCCCAGTCTGGTTGGTCCTGGCTCAGCTCTCACTGGGCTCTGCTCCACTCTGCTCCCAGCTCCATGTGATAGACCCTTCTCCGCAGCCATCCAGGCTTTCCTGGGCTGGAGCCCTGCTTTCCTCTGTTATTTTGTGGGTTCTGCAGCTCTAGAATTTGTTCAGAGACATTTTTTACAGGTTTTTAGAGGGACCTGGGGTAGAGCTGGTGCAAGTCTCTGATTTCCAGCCACCATCCTGGCTCCACCACCCCCCAAGTATAATTTGTGACAGGTTTCTTCAATCTTCTGCTGAAGTTTAATTGTATTGCTTATTGTGGTATGGCTGTGACTCTGAGTTCTTGAAGGCTAAGACAGTGGAGCATATAGTCTATAAGGTTCTACTAAATTAGAAAGATTTCCAATATGGTTCTTACATCTGAGAGCCAATTGACCTAAATTCAAAGAGGCTCATTATCAGATTGGCTACAAAGTAATGATTTTTTTTCAGCTTCTGCTATATCTATAGGAATTTCAGTTCTTTGAATTTTTGGACTTACCACATACTTGCCCCTAATTCAATACAAAAGAAACTATATATGCAGTACAAAATTCCTGGTGGAGATAGAACACTAAAACAGAGGAAACCTGAAAAAGGACTCTAGACAAAAGGAGTACTTAATGTCACTTAGTTTTGAGGTATTTGCAAAGTTAAGTAAATGGAAGTTGGAATGCAGTGTACATGGAATAGCAAATAGAGTACTATTTCTCAGAATTTCCCCACTTCTGCAGAAATGAGATCGTGGAGATGAACCAGGGTTTAGTAGGGTAGCTAAGAGCTATTATTGATGTCCTGGTGAAGGCACATAGGCTGTTTGGCAAGAGGTAGGAAGTGAAAGAGTCAGACTGTGGTCAAACATCAAAAATCTTAAACAGACTGTGTTCAGCATCAAACATTTTAAAAATGGAACCAATCATTTAATGGTGATTTGGAGTATAAACAAGAATAATATAACACTAGTATCAAAAAGGTAATGTATATATCAAGAGTTCAGAACTTTGAATTGGAGAAAAAATTTTTAATATGACCTAGTTATTTAAGGAAATTTTAACTGTTCATCTTGGCTTTCACTTTGATTTACTATGTGACTTGGGAAAGATCATTTTGCTTACTTATTCTTCATTTTTTCCTCTCTGAAAGGTAAACATCATGATCTGAGCTGTTTAACTGTTGCATAGAGAAGGGTAGAGCTCAGTAAATAAATTCTTTCTAAGTGCTCCTTACAGACAGAATGTTAAATATAACTGAGAACAGAAGGCAAAAGACTGTAAAAGAAAGCTTGCCAATCTCTTCTTTGAGTGGTTTGGTTTAAATCGGATTTTCTGAAAATACCACTAGAGCATCTTAAAAGAATGGGAATGGAAATCAATCAAGAATTAACCTTTTTTTTCTGAGTTTTTGCACTATTTTTGTTATCCTAACAGAAGATTTCTTTCTTATATCTGAGTTGTTTTCCCTAAGTTGTTAAAAATCTGAAGTGTATGTATATATGATGAGATGATAAGCCTCACAACAAGTTTTAAAATATGCAGTGCGGAAGCTTGTTGAAGAGTGAAAAAGCAGATACAATTGCAAAGAAAAATGGCCTATGATAAAGTTATACTCATTTTGTTCTTATAGGCAAGTACTGATAGAGAATTATTAATGTTCGAGGGGACTACAAGGGATCCAACATGTATTAATCAAGGGTCTTAAGAAATGAAGTTAAAGTGTCCTACTTTTATTAATAAAAATGTCTGTTAACTAAAATTTCATAGCCTGTTAACAGGATTTGCTATTGTTTTCCAGATGAAACAATATGCTAGTTTCATTTAAATGAGTTATTCAACTTTGGACAGTATAGTTAATACATTTGCAAAGGGGAATGCTGTCTTATAGTTCCCCCATTATTCTTCTCTATTGTATTCTAGGCAGTTCTTTTTTTCATTTTCATTTAATTGAATTGTATGAATTTCCTCCAGTCAGACAAATTGTTTGTTCTATAAGGGAGCAGCCTTTCTTATTCATAGGAGGGAATGAAAGACTACAGAAGGATAACATGGAGAGACAAACAAGCTATGATACCATTAGTTTCACACCACAGCCTGTTTAAGATATCATAATAATCTTTCTTCTTTAAGGTAAACCTGAAGGTTCAAACATTTCAACTTTGACAATTGTTGTAAACCATCTTCTTCATCACAAAAGACATTCATTAAGTATCCATGTGAATGTACTATGCCATATTGTAAAAGAAACAAAAAGACATAAAGTATCTATTACCTAAGAAAATTAAACTGATAGGGCCTGCTTTCAAGAGAGAGGTTGAAAACATCAGCCATATGGATCAAATACATAGAAATACTGATTAATCATCAGGAAATATTGAATTTGACATCTTTGCAAACAGGAAGCAACTACTAGCAAAATAATTGGTTGATATGATATTGACACTAGCTTTGTCACTCTAATAGAAAGACCACCAGATTTGGAGGTGGTTTAAAATCGCACTTCTGCTTTCCCTCTTCTGTAAGGTCTACTATAATCTCAGTACCCCACTTGTCCTCAGTTTTATCCATGGAAAAATTATCATCTGAGATGATCTCTAAGGTACTTCCTGCGACTAAATTTCATGATTTTATGTCACCTATAATCAATACTTTTTTTAAATGTATTGATATCGACTTAATTTTTTTTTATATCAATAAAACTTTGAAAGTGCTTGGATTTCACAGACAAATGTAAGTCACAAAGCTAAGGGACACAATCTCCTATATACATATATGTAAGTAAATATACTTATATATGTTTATATATATATATTTATATATATATATGTTTATATATATATTTAGATATATATATATGTTTATATATATTTATATATATGTTTATATATATATTTATAAATATATATTTATATATGTTTATATATATATTTATATATGTATATATATATATATTTGTGCATACATATGGAGTCAGAAAATGCAACTCTGATACTTCCCCAACAATATGGAATGAGGCATATTAGTGGTGCCAAACTGAAATAGCAATGGATAGGCACTCATACATTAAGATCCCTGTGAATGATATATTCTTAGGTTTAAAATGTAATGTTATCTATATTTTATTTATTTTTTATTTTTTAAAATTTTCCCATTTACATTTTGATCTGGTTCAGTGTGTCCTTGGAAGAAGTTATATGTTTTATACCTTTGTGGCACACCATTTAAACAACAGCCCTCAATTTTTTGATCTATAAAATGGAGTTGGACCAGTTGATAACCAAAGACCTTTTCTGATTGAAATACTACAGTTGTAGGAAAATATTTTTTAAGGTCCCTTTCAACACTAAATCTGTAATCCTGTGATCATGTGATCCTATGATCTAGAACTAGAGGTTAGCTTGACGAGCATTTATTAAGCACCTATTAAGTGCCCAACATTGCAAAGCACTATGGATAGAAAGAAAAGCAAAATATGATCACTAACCAAGCCCCTCATTTTATGTGTGAGGAGATTGAGGCTCAAGGAAATTAAGTGACTTACCAAAAGCTACACAATTTTTGAAACCAGAGACAGAATTTGAACCCAAGTTCAGAACGAGTAGCATGAAATATTTTTGAGATTCAATTTAATTAACATGGATGTTATAGTGGCTACAAAGAGAGTTAAGAATAAGAGTATAAAAGACTTCAGTTCAAAGCCTGCCTCAGATACTGCCAACAAATCCCTGTCTTGGTAAGCAAATGAACTCTTCTGGACCTCAGTCTTCTATATACATACATATACAAATATACATATATGTATATGTATATATGTGCACAAACATGTTTGCATGCGTATCCACGTGCATTGTAGGCATTAAAGTCCTATGCAATTATTAACTATTTTGTTATTATTATTAGCAAAGCCCTAAGGAAATGGTAATTTTGCAGTATGTTTTGATATCACCCTAAGTACAAAGGAGGGAGAAGGAAGAAAGACAGGGCATGATATGCTGCTGATGGAGAACAGGTGCCATGTGGATGACTGGGAAGCTAATCTGCAGTACATGGGTACCTGGCATCACAGGGGATATAAGTATGGAAAAGGAAGACTTGAAGGAACTGTCCATCAATGAACTTTTTACCTCCTCTGAAATTTTATCTAAGGCTGCACTCACTTTCCAGCTGCAGGGTGGTTACTTTTAATGTCAGGGATGAAAAGTGTGTCATGGGTGCTTGTTGATTTATGATGGCAGATTCTATACTTTGATTTCATTTACTTGCTCTAGGCCTCCCCTTGAGGACCAGTATCAAGGTGATGAGAGCAATGATAATGATATTTCCAGAATTTTTTTAAAGATTACATTTTACGGCCTCCACAAAGGTACTTTAAATGTTGTGAAAAATCCTATGTACCTCACAAAGTTGTAAAGTCAGAAAGTGAGATTAATGATGTTGAATAAATGTGCACAAATTCAGAAGATCAGCGGGGGTGGGGGAGAATGTAAAAACAAGTACAGAACACTCCAGATAGGAACTTTGCAGGAGGGGCTGATTATTTGAGACATGATTTGAATAGTAACATAGTCTAGCCTTTTGAAAGAACATTTTAATGATTTTTCACTTTTATTAAGTGAATGTTCCTTGTAGTTTTGTAAGCAAAGGGACACACTATTTCAATATCACATGAGTACATTTGTGCAATTTCAATGCAAAATTATATCACTTAAGTTTGAAAAATTTACTTTCAAATTTTCTACTAATTAGAGCTAAATCTTGCTGAAGTCAAAGCCAGGGGTAGGTTGATGAGTCTTTTTTTTAATGGCTAGAACTACATAAATATTCAAAGGGAACAAACTGAAGAGTAATCCTATAGTGATTTTAATGAAAGTCAGAATCTAACCTTCATATTTGGAGGGGAGAAGGCTGCACATTATAATTTGTATCCCTACAGGGCTTTGCATCCCTTGGATCCATTAGTTGTGTGTGCTGATGAAGTGACATAATTTCATATATCTCCAACAAAAATAAAACTAAATTCCACAGTTCTGCTTTATCTAATTTGGTTAACTGAATACTGCATGTTTAGTCAAAAATAAAAAAAAAAACCAAACATTCATTTCTTGCATTGCAGAACTAATGATGTGACTTCTTTCCATCAGCACTATCTTTTCAATAAGATTGTCAGCAATTGGATTGTTGAGTAAATGCCTTTGCTCATTTTTGAGCACTTCAAAATGGAGATTACAAATGCCATATCATCTCAAACCCTTGAACAAGCATAACATATTCAGAAGCAAATATAATCCTTGAATGTTGATTCTCGGTTGTTTCAGTCATGTCAAATTCCTCATGAGCCCATGTGGGGTTTTCTTGGCATAAATACTGCAGCTTTTTGACATTTCCTTCTCCAGCTCATTTTACAGATAAGGAAACTGAGACAAACTGGGTTAAGGTAATACAGCTAGTTCAGCATCTGATGCCACATTTCAACTCAGAAATGTTAGGCCTGGAACTCTATCCATGGTGACATACAGCTAGCTGCCCACATTCCTTGATAAACCATTTCAATTCATGGTTTGTGTTTTTAACATCATAGTGATTTATTTTAATATCTTTTGTCTTGGAACAAGAAATGCCCAAGGGTACATTGAGTCATAGAGACTCAGATCTCTAGTGGAACTTAAAGGCTCTCTAGTCCAAAAACCTCATTTTTTACATGAGGAAACTAAGGGTCAGAGTAGTTATGTGATTTTTCTGAGGTTATAACTGAAGTAAGTGACAGAACTAGGATTTAAAGTTCTGTCCATTCATTCCAAATCTTATACTCTTTCCACTGCCCTATCATTGTGTAAGTAGCCTTTAATCAAATCAATCAATAAACATTTATTAAACATGTGCTATGTGCTAGGAACTATGCTATGTGCTGGGGATATAAAAAGAGGCAATAGGCAGCCCCTGCCCTCTTGAAACAAAACTATTTCTGTATTCTCTTCATGCCATCTCCCCCTAACATACGATGAAAGATATCTCAAAAGTAAACAAAATGTTAAATAGTATAATTAAACAGCACTGCTTTTAGGAAAGTTTGAATGGGAATGTGTTTGCTGAAATCTGTGTAATAGTTGTAAATCTTAAGGAAAACAATAATATTTTTGTGACCCAGATTAGTAGCTTGAACACATTAATTATACCCTGAAGGATTTCCTCAATTACTTTTGCTTCTATTGCATGGTATTCTCCAGTATCACATGGAGATCATAGATTTGTAGCAGGAAGGGATGTTACAGTTCAATCCCTTCATTTGACAGATCAGAAACTTAAGCCCAGAGAGTTTAAGTGAATCAAATATGGGTATAATGCTAGTAAGTTTCTTGGACCATATAGGAAGGCTGATTTTCTTGACACCAAATCCAATGCTTTATCCTTTATGTCACCTAAAATGTATGTTACATTCTAGGAAAGTTTTAAGAGATGGATCAAGACAAAACAGAGACCATTGAAAGAGCAACCATTATCTCCAAAATTGTGCACTTCTAGGCACAGACATAATTGCTAAATAGGTGTGAGGTCCAAAAGGGAAAAAAGCCCAGCATTGTCCAATTATATAATATGATTTTCCAGGCATGTGTAGTGTCAATGATAAGGGCTAGCTGAATTTGAAGAGAATTCCTGCCATCTTTTAACCTCACTAAGGAAAATACACACATACATACACACACACATACCACACCAGATAATGTTTTCCTGTTTGACCCATTAAGAAGGATATTATCTTTAATAATAAGAAATTGTGTATACTGTTATTACAAATTAAAGCTGAAGGAAAGAAATCATTGATTCTGTTCTGAAGCTCTCCTTTCTTCTTCTAACAGGGCAAGAAAGGGTACAAAATGACTAGTGACCTCAAGGGAGTTAATAGCACTAGAAATGTGTAATCAAGAGGAATACTGAAAAACTGATTAACATATAATGGGAGTTACCCAGATTAATGGATGTGAATAAAACTCAATTCAGTGAATTCTAGGAAAGTGTTCTTGGCAGTAGATGACCTAATAATGTCCTTATTGAAAGAAGTAATGCCATATCACTAGTTTAGAACTAGAAAGAGCACTTGGGATGGGAACTTTCATTTAGAAATAAATAATCTTAACGCTATATCTCCAGATGAAGACTTGGTGCCATGTTTTTTTTTTTATTCTTTACATAAAGTAGCTACTTTCTCATTTCTTTTTTAATTAATTTATTTAATTTATTTACCATTTTTAGTTTTCAGCATCGATTTTCACAAGAGTTTGAATTACAAATTTTCTCTCCATTTCTACCCTGCCCCCAAATCCAAGAAGACATATATTCTAGTTGCCCCATTCCCCAGTCAGCCCTCCCATCTTTCACCCCACTCCCCATGATTCCCTTTTCTCTTACTTTCTTGTAGGGCAAGATACATTTTTATGTCCCATTGCCTGTATATCTTATTTCCTAGTTGCATGCAAAAACTTTTTTTTAAATATCTGTTTTTAAAATTTCGAGTTCCAAATTCCCTCCCCTCTTCCCTCCCCACCCAACCTCCCTAAGAAGGCAAACAATTCAACGTAGGCCACATGTGTATGACTATGTAAAACCCTTCCACAATACTCATGTTATGAAAGACTAACTGTATTTTACTCCTTCCTATCCTATCCCCCTTTATTTAATTTTCTCCCTTGACCCTGTCCCTTTTCAAAAGTATTTGTTTTGGATTACCTCCTCCCCCTATCTCCCCTCCCTTCTATCTTCTGCCCTTTCTTATCTCCTTCCTCTATCTTTCCTGTGGGGTAAGATACCCAATTGAATGTGTATGTTATTTACTCCTCAGGTCAAATCTGATGAGAGCAAGATTCACTCATTGCCCCTCACCTGCCACCTCTTCCATTCCAATGAACTGCTTTTTCTTACCTCTTTTATGTGAGATAATTTACCCCATTCTATCTCTCCCTTTCTCTCTCTTGCTCAATGCACTCCTCACTCATCCCTTAATTTGATGTTTTAGATAACATCCCTTCATATTCAACTCACCCTGTGCCATATTTATATAAAGGTATGTATGTATGTATATATATATGTATGTATATATGTATATATATGTATGTATGTATGTATGCATGTATATCCCCTTCAGCTACCCTACTACTGAGAAAGGTCTCATGAATTACACACATCATCTTTCCATGTAGGAATGTAAACAAAACAGTTCAACTTTAGTAAGTCCCTTGTGATTTATCTTTCTTCTTTAACATTGCATGCTTCTTTTGATTCTTGTGTTTGAAAGTCAAATTTTCTATTCAGCTCTGGCATTGTCACTGAGACAGCTTGAAAGTTCTCTTTTTTATTGAAAATCCATATTTTGCCTTGGAGCACAATACTCAGTTCTGCTGTGTAGGTGATTCTTGGATTTAATCCTAGCTCCATTGACCTCCAGAATATCATATTTCAAGCCCTTTGATCCCTTAAGGTAGAAACTGCTAGATCCTGTGTTATCCTGATTGTGTTTCCACAATACTCAAATTGTTTCTTTCTGGCTGCTTGCAATGTTTTCTCCTCGATCTGGATGCTCTGGAATTTGGTGACAATATTCTTATGAGTTTTCTTTTTGGGATCTTTTTGAGAAAGTGATCTGTGGATTCTTTCAATTTCTATTTTACCCTCTGGCTCTGGAATATCAGAGCAGTTCTCCTTAATAATTTCTTGAAAGACAATACCTAGGCTCTTTTTTGATCATGGCTTTCAGGTACTCCAATAATTTTTAAATTCTCCTGGATCTATTTTCCCGGTCAGTGGTTTTCCAATGATATATTTCACATTGTCTTCCATTTTTCATTCCTTTGTTTCTGTTTTATAATATCTTTATTTCTCATAAAGTCACTAGCTTCCACTTGCTCCAATCTAAATTTTTAGGTAGTATTTTCTTCAGTGGTCTTTTGGACCTCCTTTTCCATTTGGCTAATTCTGCCTTTCAGGGCATTCTTCTCCTCAATGGCTTTTTGGAGCTCTTTTCCCATTTGGGTTAGTCTAATTTTTAAGGTTCTATTTTCTTCAGTGTGTTTTTGGGTCTCCTTTAGCAAGTCTTGTTTTTCATGGTTTTCTCACATCACTCTCATTTCTCTTCCCAATTTTTCTTCTACTTCTCTAACTTGCTTTTTCAAATCCTTTTGGAGCACTTCCATGGCCTGATATCAGTTCATTTTTTTTTTGCTGGCTTTTGATGTAGGCTGTTTTACTTTGTTGACTTCTTCTGGCTTTATGTTTTGCTCTTCTTCGTCACCAAAGAAAGATTCCAAAGTCTGAGTCTGAATCTGTGTCCATTTTCGCTGCTTGGCCATGTTCCATCCAACATCCTTGACCCTTGTGCAGGGACTTGCATGAGCTCCCCACCAGGTCCCTCCAAAAACTATAAAAATGGCTCTGAACAAATTCTAGAAATGCAGAACCCACAAAATAGCAGAGGGAACCAGGGATCTAGCCCAAGACAGCCTGGGTGGTGACTGGATGAGGTCTATTGTGCATGGAGTGGGAGGGAGCAGAACCTAGAGTGTAGCAGAGATCAGCATGGCCCACGGGGACCAACCAGACCAGGAGCCGGGCGGAGCGGGCCCTAGTGCCCTGAATCAGTGAGCTGTGGCAGTTGCCATACTTCTCAACCCAAAAACACCAAAGACAACAGCGAAGAACTGTAGGACCCACGAAATAGCTGTGGGAAGCAGGGCTCCAGCCCAGGACAGCCTGGATAGTCGCTGGGTGAGGTCTATTGCACATGAAGCAGAGGGGAGGGGAGTTCAGTGTGGGTGGCGGCAGGACCTACCAGACCAGGAGCTGGGGTGGAACAAGCCCTAGAGCCCTGAATCAGTGAGCTGTGGCAGTTACCAGACTTCTCAACCCACAAACACCAAAGACAACAGAGAAGGTTAGTGGGAAAAACTGCGGCACAGAGTGAAAAGAGTTCTCAGTTCAGCCACCAGACCCAGGGCAGTGGGGGTGGTGCAGCTACAGAACTACAGCTGCAGTTGCTTCTGGCCCCAGGCCCACCTGGTGGGAGGAATTAAATGGCTGATCAGAGCAGGAGTGCAGAGCCTGCTTAAGATTTGTGGCAGGTCCCCGTTGGGTGTCCTTGGGGAAGGAGGAGTGCTGGTGCGTCAGAGCTGGCTGTATAGAAATAGCTCTGAAATCAACGGCTCATCCCCTCAAGCTTGGAACAAAGTACTCTTTGCTCTACAGTCATAACCCACTGAAAAACTCAAGGGTCAAGTAAGTTGGCTGGAAACATGGCCAGGCAGCAAAAATGGACTCAGATTCAGTGTCGGACTTTGGAATCTTTCTTTGGTGACAAAGAAAACCAAAACATGCAGCCAGAAGAAGTCAACAAAGTCAAAGAGCCTACATCAAAAGCCAGCAAAAAAAAGAAAAACAAAACCATGAACTGGTCTCAGGCCATGGAAGAGCTCAAAATGGATTTGGAAAAGCAAGTTAGAGAAGTAGAGGAAAAATTGGGAAGAGAAATGAGAATGATTCGAGAAAAGCATGAAAAACAAGTCAATGACTTGCTAAAAGAGACCCAAAAAAATACTGAAGGAAACAACACCTAGACAGAGGGCACAGGGTGAGTTGAATATGAAGGAATGACATCTGAAAAAATAAAATCAAATTAATGGATAAGAGAGGAATATATTGAGAGAAGGAGGGAGAAATAGAATGGGGTAAATTACCTCACATAAAAGTGACAAGAAAAATTGGTTCTGTAGGAAGGGAAGAGTTGGCAGGTGAGGAAAAATGAGTAAATCTTGCTCTCATTGGATTTGATGGGAGGAGGGAATACCATACACACCCAATTGTGTATCTTGCCCATGGGAAAGAAGGAGGAAGAAGATAAAAAAGGGGGGAGGATGATAGAAGGGAGGGCAGACAGGGGGAGGAGGTAATCCAAAACAAACACTTTCAAAAAGGGACAGGTTTAAGGGAGAAAATTCAATAAAGGGGAATATGTTAGGAAGGAGAAAATTATACTGAATCTTTCACAACATGAGTATTGTGGAAGGGTTTTTTTTTCTTTGCCTCTTTTTTTTTTAATTTATTTTTGACATGTTTGGTTTTCAGCATTGATTTTCACAGGCGTTTGAATTACAAATTCTCTCCCCATTTCCTTCCCCCCCCCACTCCAAGATGGCATACATTCTGGTTGCCCTGTTCCCCAGTCCGCCCTCCCCTCTGTCGCCCCATTCCCTTCCCATCCCCCTTTCCCTTCCTCTCTCCCCTGTTCCCTTCCCATCCACCCTCCCTAAGAAGTCAAGCAATTCAACATGGACCACATGCATAACATTATGTATAACCCTTCCACAATACTCATGTTGTGAAAGACTAACTATATTTTGCTTCTTCCTAACCTATCCCCCTTTATTGAATTTTCTCCCTTGACCCTGTCTCCTTTCAAAAGTGTTTGTTTTTGATTATCTTCAT
>CM053623.1:253676626-253692261 GCA_028646595.1 Phalanger gymnotis
GGAAATGGGGAGAAAAATCTGTAATTCAAACACATGTGAAAATTAATGCTGAAAACTAAAGATGTTAATAAAAAAAAAAAGAAATGGAGATGATACGGACTTAATAACAACCTGGAAGAACCTACATGATATAATGCTGAGTGAGCAGAGCAGAGCCAGGAGAACATTACATACAACCACAGATGTATTGATTCTGTGATGACTAACCCTGATAGACTTCACTCTTCTCAGCAACACAATATGCAGAGACAGCTCCAAAGGACTCACGATGGAGAGTGCTATCTACATCCAGAGAAAGAGCTATGAAGTATGAATGCAAATCGAGGCACACTTCATGCTCGCCTTTTTCTCCCCCCCCCACTTTTTTTTTCTCTCTTTTGTATTTGTTGTTGGGTTGTGGTTTTATTTTTTGGTTCTGTTTCTTCTTTCTCATGAATCTTTCCATTGGTCATGGTTCTCCACAACTTGACTAGTGTGTGAATTAATTCAATGCCAAGTTATACATGGAAGTTATATGGAATTCCATGCCTTCTTGGGGAGGGATGGGGGGAGAGAGGGAAGAAAATCTGGAACTCAAAATTATGTAGAACTGTTTGTTGCAAACTAAAAATAAAAAAAAATAAAAAAACATATTTTCCCCATTCCTCATAGTAAAATAGTATTCCATTACATTCATATACCACAACTTATTTAGCCATTCCCTAACTGATGGGCGTCCCCTTGATTTCCAGTTCTTTGCTACCACAAAAAGAGGTGCTATAAGTATTTTTTGTACAGACAAGTCCCTTTCTCACTTTTGTGATCTTTTTGGAATACAGCCCAAAGGATATGCACATACAGTCAAAGGGTATGTCCATTTTTGTAGGCCTTTGGGCATAGTTGCAAATTGCTCTCCAAAATGGCTGGATCAGTCCACAACTCCACCAGCAATGTAACAGTGTTCTAATTTTCTCACATCCTCTCTAGCATTTATCATTTTCCTGATTTGTCATTTTAGTCAATCTGACAGGAAAGATGTGGTACCTAAGAGTTGTTTTGATTTGCATTCCCCTAATCAATAGTGATTTAGAGCATATTTTCATATGACTATAGATATCTTTAATTTCTTCCTCTGAAAGTTACCTGTTCATATCCTTTGACCATTTCTCAATTGAGGAATGATGGCTCATTTCCCTGTATATTTTAGATATGAGGCCTTTATCAGAGACAATATTTGTAAAGATTTTCTCCCAAGTTTCTGCTTTCCTCCTATTATTTGTTGCATTGGCTTTTTTTATACAAAAACTTCTTTATTTAACATAACCAAAATTATCCATTTTGCATTTTGTAACACTCTCCATTTCTTGTTGGGTCACGAATTCTTCCATTTCCCATAAATCTGACAGGTAAACTATTCCTTGCTCTTCAAAACTGGTTATGATATCAGCCATTATTCCTAAGTTATGAACCCATTTTGACTTTATTTTGGTAAATAGTAGTACAAGATATTGGTCTATGCTCACTTTCGTTACCTTTTCTTTGCTTTATCTGGCACATTTCTTACTTTTGTGAAATCCTGTAGGGGAACTAGCCTGATCACCCATTCATCTATCTTACTAAATTCCTTGTTTTCTTCTCTTGCATAAACCAAGTATTCTATATCTACTTTGTGTAAAGGAGAGGGAGAATTAAACATTTCTTATTGTTCAGGCAATAAAATGTGGACATCCTTCTTGGGAAGAACAGTAGTGTTTCATATGCAGAGGTTCCCAAACTTATGTAGCCTTCCATACTCTAAAAAATTACTCAGCACACCCCTGGAAATCTACTCTTTTTAAACTTTTAACATTTAAAAAAAATTGCTCCATTTTGAAACTTGACCACTGATTGGTTATAACTTGCATTTTGTATGTTTATTTGGAAAATAATGTAATCACTACAACTTTAACTCTACTACACAATAAATGAAAAATATATGCATGGCTTTTCAAAATTTTCTTCTCTTCTTTCCTTATGTTTCCATGGCCCCCTTATTTTTATTCACAGCTTCCCAATTACACCCAAGCACCGGGATGATTACAGCATGCCCCCAGTCATCCATTTGGGAAAATCTGGGGGAGTCTGAAGAAAAGCTCCTGACAATGAGAAATATATTAATAAATAATTTAAAAATATAAACCCTTTCTAAATCTGCTTTAAGCTTAGCTCTTGCTAGATACTGAATTGATTCTGTGCTCCCTTACATGTTTTCCAATGATGTGGTCCATAATTCACATAATACCCTGTAACTTTTGATTGGAGCTCGAGTTTCTATTTGCTCTTTACCAAGGGCATTTATTGCCTATGTTTATCTTTTTAACAAATTTTTTTTTCAATTAACAAAAATCTTTTCTCTCTTTTTCCCATCTCCACTGAACTGCTGGGAGAAAAAGAAAAAAAAGTCTTCTAACAAATATACACAGTAAAGCAAAACTAATTCCTGTATTGAACGTATCCAAAAACACAATCTCTACCTGGAATGCATTGCCTCTCTGTCAGGAGGTGGGTGGTATGTTTCATCATGGGTTCTCTAGAATTGGGGTTGACTTTTGAATTGATCAGAGTTGTTACATCTTTCAAAACTGTTTGTCTTTAAAATGCTCTTATTGTTTTATTATTAATTTTCTCCTGATTGCATGTACTAAGAGATTTGGGGCAATTGGGATAAAAGCAAATTACAATTAAATTGATATCTTTATGGTATTAGAAATCTAAGTGAATAAATAAGTTCTATATTTGCCTGCTTGTTTTACACCAGGTCAGTGTACACAGGCTGTGGAATTTTAATGGCAAAAGTAAATTGAAGACTGGAATTATGAGTGAATGGGAAAGTAGCCTTCCCCTTAATAAAGAAATCCTTTATAAAGAAAAACATGCTGGAAATTGCTGAAGAAATGCAAATACATTTTGAACCTCAAAGTACACTGAGCTGTTTTCTAAGCCAGTGGCTTTTTGGAAACTTTGATAACAGTGATGCAAGTATAAATTTTCCTGCTACTTTTATCTGGAGTTTTTCCAACCTTTAAAGCCTACTCCTCTACTCCTGAATCAGCCGCTTTGGAAGTTTCATAGGTTTGCTGTTAAATTTGCATGAACTTGAAATAGGGTACGAAGCAATTGCCACAGATCACAGAATCTTCAACTTTCTTATTAACAACCAGTATATAACTGTTTGCAATGAAGGGTCCAATCTCCCTTACTGTAGCTTGTATTTATTTGGTGTCAAGGTTTTAACAGTGCTTGAACATTCTAACATTCTGGTAGGTTGTGGTGTAAAATAATTTTGTTGAAGGAAAAGTACTGTGAAAATTATGTAAGCCTGCACAATGGACATCTTATTGCTTGCCTTCTCTGTGTCTGAGGCAGTTAAGAGAGAGAGAGAGAGAGAGAGAGAGAGAGAGAGAGAGAGAGAGAGAGAGAATTTGGAACTCAACATTTAAAAAAATGAATGTCACAAATATGTAGAATATCTCTGTACATATGTTATAGTTCATAGGAACACCTGTGTAACTTTAAGAGCCCCTTTAATTTTTTTTTCTAAATTTATGCTAATTATGTATTAAACAAGTCTTATGTAATTTTTGTCCAAACTGAATTTAGAATTATGTGCATACAATGTCACTTATGTTATAAAAATTACAAATTTAATTTATCATTTTACTAGAAGAGATAATAAATAAAATATTATATTGGTTGATTAGTCATTTAGAAATGATTATTGTAAAAAGAATGAGAAGGTTATACATATTAAAATGCCAAAAAACATACCTAAAAACTTCAGTGCTTTGGGGCATTTAGAGAAATAGGTTGTTATTTATCCATTCCTGATGCAATTAAAAATTGATGGAATCTTTCTGCAAGTCAGTCTTGCACTGAACCAGAAGAATCAAAAAAATCATATCAATAATCTGATCATTTGTAATAAGCTAAGAAATTAACTAAAAAGAAGAAAAAAGTGCCTTCAAAATATATATGGTAATATTACTAGTAACTCAAAAGAATTGGAAATAACCAGAATGTCTAAACAAAGTCTGGTTTATTGATATAATTTAATATTACAATGGCATTAAGATTATAAATATGAAGAAAGTGTTATGGGACAGTAGAAAGAGCGTTGAATGAGTTCAAATTTGAATTCTGTAACTTATGATTATTGTGACCTTGGGCAAATTACTTTATCTCCCTAAATTTCAGTTCTCTCATTTTTTTAGGTTAGGAGATTGGAATAAATTACCTCTATGGTCCCTTCCAGCATGTGCACTCTCTGTCTCTGTCTCTGTCTCTGTCTCTGTCTCTGTCTCTGTCTCTCTCCACAGACACAGACACAGACACAGACACAGACATACACACACACACACACACACACACACACACACACACACACACTCCTATGGATTTTTAAAGACAAATGAATCAATGCAAAATGAAAAAGAAAACCTTTACGAACATTCTGTGTACTTAATGAAAACAATATGAGAACAAATACGGAGATCACAGAGTTATAATTGAAAGGGACTTTAGAGATCAAATTCAATTTTCTCATTTTATGAGAAACTGAGAATCCAGACAAGTTATGATTTACCTGAATTTTGAACCTAGGAACTCTGACTTCTATGTGATTTCTACAAATAGAAGTTCTGCTCTTTCCAAATAAATGAGATGGATGAACATAAAACAAGAAAATACAGAAATAAAATTATTCAGCAATGATAGACACATAATAAGTATGCTAATATTTGTAATAAATTCTCTCTTTCTCTCTCTCTCTCTCTCTCTCTCTCTCTCTCTCTCTCTCTCTTTCGCTCTCTCGCTCTCGCTCTCGCTCTCACTCTATTTGTTTTGTATTGGTGAAATAAGTGTCCTCCTCAGTGTGGTATGGGAACTGATGTGTACATGTTTCTTAAAAAACCAACAGGGAATGGAAATAGTCACAAGTTATCTTAAATGTGTCTATGATTTATTATAGCTATTCTATCTTAGAATTCTTGATAGAAGAGATACAGTTATTTCTAAGATAACTATAATCTAGTTACTATCTGACACCCTAGATTCGATGAGAAGCAACTTAGTGACATGGACAAAGCTGTGCTAGAAGAACATTTAAATTCAAATCACACATTGGGCAAGCAACTTAACTATTTAATGTTCTAGGCTACCCTCTAGGTTCCAGAAAATGCTACCCTACATTGAGAGTGGGACTTTTCTCTTCTTTAGTTTCTCTGTACCAATGAAATTATGGATCTACTCCTATATCTATCTTGGACTTTAGAAAGTTGGAGAAAGGAGAAGAAGTTTTCAAAATTGAAATTCTAGTGGTGCATTATTCTAATGAGGAAGAACAGTGGATTTTTTCTAAAGAAATTGATATAAATTCACAGGAATTTAATTAATGAGCCCAAGTTTCAAAAAGATAAAGAAGATAGATGCAAGGGCAGATAGTAGGAGTGAAAAAAAAGAGTACACAGTTTTAGAAGACTGTGAAGAAGACTACTGACACAGTGTCACTAGTACTAAATCTCACAACAAGCTAAAGCTATTGATGACTGGTAATGACAATCAATTAACAAACTTTTAATAAGTTCCTACTTCATGCCACCTTTTTGCTACATACTGGTCATATAAAAACAAATATGCAAGGATCAAATGTAACCCTAGGCTATTAAAAGAATTGACTGACTTCATTTCTAAGGCACTATCAGTGATTTTTGAAAAATCATGAAGTATAGGAAAAATACTCTTTTACTGGATCTAAGCAAACATTACACTGACTTTCTAAAACAGAAAGAAAATACAGTGAACAAATTATTAGTCAGTGATACCTTTCTTACATTCCAAGATATATTATGAAAAAGAAGGTTTGTGGTCATTTGGAAATGGAAGTAATTATTACCAAGTGCTAACATAGCTTCCTAAATGACAATCCATGCCAATCTAACCTCATTTGCTTTCTTAGCACTGATGTTTTCCAGTTGTTTCAGAAGTGTCTAACTCTTCAGGACAACATTTGGGGTTTTCTTGGAAAAGGTACTGGAGTACATTGCCATTTCTTTTTCTAGCCCATTTTACAGAAGAGGAAACTTTGGCAAACAGGGTTAAGTGACTTGCCCAGGGTCACTGAGCTAGGTAGTATCTGAGGCCAAATTTTAGCTCAGGAAGATTAGTCTTCCTGACTCCTGGCCTAGCACTCTCTCCACTGCCCCCATATAGTTGCCACACATGCTGGCACTGTTACTAGTTGGCAGATCAAGGGAATACCATAAACACAGAGACCTTGATTTCTAGCAAAAAAAAAATTATACAAATTTTAAATCTATTCTCATGGATGAAATGAAGTGATATAGGTTAGGTGATAATAATGCTTAGCAAAATGGGCAATACAATGAGAAAATAATACTTGTAAATGAGTATTTCCCATATAGTTTAGACATTTTCAAACCATGTTTGTGGTGAATATTGAAGATATTCTTAAATAATTTGCTCTAAAAGTAAGTCCTACATATCTTTCTGATCATTTATAAATTAGCTCAATAATTGTAAAGGTAAAGAATAATTGAACAAGATTTTCAAAATTATTGCTACCAGCCTGAATGTCATGGGATGTCACCTCTTGGAAAAATCTAAATCGAAAGTTACCCAAAGGGCAATGAGTGAGCACAAGCAGAATATGTCATATCACAAACATATATGTCCTTGATAAATGTCTCAAAGGATTAAATAAAACAAAATTATGTAATAAAAGGAGGTAGACCAGTCATTTAATCATTGATATTATCAGACAACAGCTGAAAAAATAAGAGCTCAAGAGGAAGGCCTTGGGCATATTGTGGGAATCTCCTAGGAAGGAATTAAAAGGGAAAAAAACATGGATAAGAAATACATAGGAAAGGTAGGCATGGATTGGCAGTAGTTTGTATTGGTGAAGTGAATAGTCACACAAATGAAATTCTGAATTCTTTAAGATATTGGATCATGAGGGTGATGTGTTTGAAAATTTTTCATATTTGCCTTGTGCTAAACCAAAGTAATAGAATCAAATTGGTGTCAATTTGTCTATTTTTAGTAGCCAGCTGTATTACTTAATATTCAATGCTCTATCTTAGTCTTAAGTCCCTTTTGTTTCAGGCTAAGGGTGATAAATTACATAAGAACGAATAATCTCATGGATTAAATTTGCTTTTGTTACATTAGATATTATAGACCATTTAAAGCAATGTTACTTAAATAATAACTGAAAGTTCCTTCTTCAAAGGGGCTGAATCATACTACTTAAAATAAATGAACTGAGTGTATACTTCTGAGAAAAGCTTCCAAGCAGGAATTAAGTAATTTGTGAGGTTGATTAATAGCAACTACTTCAATCAATCAATAATTTATTATGGATTAGGCACTATGAAATCCTCAGGAACACATGGAAAGGCAAAAGCATTCCATGTCATCAAAACCTTACATTCTAATGGGGAATATTATAATAATAGTACCTAACTCCAAGGTTTTTGTGAGGCTCAAATGAGGCGATATTTGTAAAATTCTCAGCACAGTAGGTACTTAATAAATGTTTCTTCTTTGCCTCTCTTCCTTTTGAATGTGGCTTATTATTCTGTATTGGAATCTTAATTATGGGTCAGATTTCACCAAGTATAATGAAACCCGAAGCTCAAGTGGACTCTTTTCCCAAAATCACCAACTCATTGTTACTATTATACCTACATTAGGCATTTTATATAGACATATGAAGGCATGAGTTTTATTCTTTAGTCATTTCTTTGATATTATCTCTTGGGAATATCTGAGCATCATTACTCCTATTTTTTTCTATATTGTAGCATCATTGTGACATCTAATTTAAGAGATTAATTTTCTCCATCTCTTTCTCTTTTCAGGTTTAAGTCTTTTTGATTATATTTTTGAGGCTATAGGCAGATGCATTTTTACCATTCCTTGATAGGTACACTCAACCTTTGTTCAAGATACCATAATTGCATTATTTTAATGTGGAATTGAGAAGACTCAGCATCTAAAACCATCCTCTTATCCCGGTGTTTCCTTCTCAGAAATGTTTTCCTTTTCTCAAACTTTGCTGTGAATTGGCATCATTGATGAACCCATTACCTGTGTCTCTAAGGTTTTAAGCTTATTATTGAAGATTTTACAACCCTCAGTAATACTTTCCTTATTCTTTCTGGCTCAATAATTGGTGATCACTTAAATTAAAAGAAGCGTATTGTTGCTATTTGCTGTAACAGTCTTTGGAGCTTCTGTCATATCCTGTGTATATACCCTAGAAAGACAACCAACTACTCTGTTGTCAATCTTATGTTTACAAATAGATGCCTCAGTAGAAAGACATAGACAGCTACTACTAATCCTGTCTCATTCCTCAGACCTTTGCTGAAGTATCTCTAACCTAATCATCTTGGTTGATATTCTCTCCTCAATGTCTTAGTTCACAATCATTTATTTGTGGAATACTGAAATGAATTGAATGTTACTCAGATCTGTTTTGTAATGAAATGGAGCCATCATTGTGAATAATTTTAAGCACATCAAAAGTACTCTAGATTTTATATAAATGGTTCAGAGAATATAGATTTATAGTTATAAGGGGCCTTAGAGGCCATTGGGTAGAATCTCACTATTTTACAGAAAATGAAACTAAATACCAGGGATATTAAGTGACTTGTCCAAAGTGACAACCTTGATCTGACTTCAACTATCATTTGCCACTTTTTTCTTAAGATGAAAGAAGTAAAATAAAGTAAAATTTCTAGCAAATTTGAGATTTAAATATATCCTTGTCTTCTATGCTATGTTTTATTTTTCTAAATATCCATTAGTGTAATATATCATTTGATATTGGCTCTATTAGAAAGTCATTCAAATGTTTATTCCTTGTATTCTTATCCTCATGATTCAAGAAGAAAACAAAGAAATCATATTTTATTGCCTCATTTTACATATTTTCATTTTTTTCTTTTCTCTTCTTATAAGAAAAATATTACTTGGGTCTGTGGAACATAACAATCAATATCATTTAAATAATTCTCTCAATTGACTTTAGGAGAATTCAGATAGCACAATAATGATTTGCTATTGTTATAAATCCAGGAAAAAAATCATTGACCAAAAATAACCACATATTATTGCCATGAGTTTACAATGGAGTTTCACAGTAATTCCAATTTACTTGATAAATACATGTACTCTACAGAGTAGAAAACATGGTCATCCTTCTAAAACAACTTCATTTCCTTTGATAGTTCATGATTCTTAGTCTGACTTTAATTTAGTATTTTCTAAAAAGATGACATTTTATTCAACATATTATGAGAGAGGATGCATTGGTATAAAATCCTGTCTTCAGAAATAAGTGCCTATGAAACATCAGCAATTTTTTACAGCACTATAAATGCTATTTTTTTCCAAAAACACATACATCTTTAGTTCAAATCCTTATTCTAACAATTACTCATTTTGTCTCCCTTGGCCAAGTCATTTAATTTCTCTAGGCCTCAGTATCCTCAGCTGTAATTTGAGGGGTTTGGAATAAAAGATGTTTTTTTATCTACATATCTGTGACAATGACAAAGATGAAATAATGTAGTAATTAATGGCCATTTGATTAGAACTCAAGTCCCATTGTTCCTTTCAAAGTCTTTTTATACAAATCCAGGGAATCTATTTGGAGAAATGCCATAGATAATAGCATAGATTGAGGTATAAGTGACCTCAATGGACACCAGACCAACCTCATCATTTTATAGATGAAAACAACAAGATCTATAGGTATAGCCTTGCTCTTTATCACACAAATAACATAAACTTTAGATACAACATTCAAATTCATATTCTGTAATAGGACTGCACAGTGTCATTCCTGTTATATCATTTCTGCCTCCTCCTTCAACAGACATGGCAGTGAAGCTTTATAAATGAATGGTAAATCATAATTTCCTAGAAAGCCCGATAAATATCAGGGTCACCATTTAGAGACATAGTTGTTAAATTACTAAGGTCAAATTTTGCTTCAAACAAAAGCCTTGCCCTATATTTTGTAAGGCCTCAGAAAGATCCCTATTGTCAGGAAGACATTGGCTTATAAGAAAAGATACTATGTTACTCTGCAGTACTTCAGTCACCTCTCTCCACACAACTTGGTGTCTCAATTCTATTTCCAGCATGAATTAAATCTGACCATTGACAGGGTTGCAAGGACAAGTTCAGTAAACCAAAAGACTACGAAATTATACATGTTCTCCTCAAGGAATGCTTGAAAGGTGGTTTTCCTTGCGGGCATTTTTAACTCGATGCTTGGCTCTATTGCTCCATAAAATGTCTCTACAAATTTCTTTTCAACAGTAATCACACATTTCTTCTTATTTTCAAATGCCTATCAGTAGAGCTCATCATAACTCTTGAGAATATTATGTATTAAATATCATTCAAATAAGGAAAGTTTATCATTTGTAGTTTAAGCTTAAATAGGGGTTGATTCCTCAGGGAGGGAAAACAATTATGGGTAAGATTTGTCCTTTTTAATTCTCTTTGGATTATCTCATTTCTCTTCCTATGCTAGTAAAACAGGCATTAGGTGAATGCTACTCATTAATACTACTTTTTTAATATGGAGATACCCAGTAATTATTAACAACATCTAGTGAAAAATTAATATAATAGCATGGAAATAATAGGGAGATGGTCACCCTTTCCCCAAAACCCAGATTCAGTCGCTACCTCTGACACATATTGATTGTGTTGGTCAAGTCATTTAAACTCACAATGCCTCCAGCAACTCTTTATGATTTAGAGTTACAGATATTCATTATAGCTGGAATTGCTTTTTAACCAAGGAGTTCTTTACAGTGATGAAATCCCAACTCAGAAACTCTCCTCTAGTGATCCTAAAACAGGATATCTGACTTTAAAATAAATAACCACAGGTACAGGGACTCATCTTAATCTCTCTGCAATCTGAGGTCTCCCAATTCCCCTTCAAACAACTTTAAAATCATGTTTCAAAATGAATCCTAGAGCATGAAAAGTAACAAAAGGATGTGGTTAAATAATTTTTCAGTCTAGGACAACTTAGAAGGTTGCAGGAAAGGTCTATTTCATTAGGCCAAGAGTGAAGCCTAGGTCTTACCTTATAAAACCAAAAATAAGGCTTGAGAGAAACTGAATAAGTAGCAGAGGCAGTTTCTGGAGCTCTCAGCCCACAATTGGTAAGCGGGTTGGACAACTCATTAGGAAGAGTACTCTTTGCTGGCACTGGGTGTAAGATCCTGTTGCATCGCCCATGCTTTATTCTGGGTCATAGTGCCAGAGCAGGGAAGAACACTAGAAGGAGCTAGGACCTTGCTGACTGTTTCAGGATGGAAAAGAGCATTTGCAGTAACTCACAGACTAGAGCAAAGGCCTAAAGAGTAGTGACCACTCCTCTCCTTATATCATTACCTTAGGAGAACTGAAAGTTTACAAACCCTTAGAACTAGTAATGAAAACAGCAGCACAAAAAACCTGAAGCTTGGGATAGTGCCCTCTCTACCCCAGGAGCAAAACTTACATTTAACATAAAGATGAAAGTCAAAAAATACCCTGGGGAAATGAGCAAACAGTAAAAGAAATCACCTGACCATAGAAAGTTGCTATGATGACAGAAAAGATCAAAACAGAAACTCATAAGAAGACACTAAAGTCAAGACATTCACATTCAAATCCTCAAAGAAAAAATGGAAAAATTAGTCTCACGCTGCCATAAAGATTTCCTTTAGAAAGCTCAAAAAGTATTTTAAAAATCAAATAAGAATGATTGAGGAAGTATTGGTGAAAGAAATAGGAGTTAAGCAAGAAAATATTTTTAAAAATAGTTAACAGCTTGGTAAAGGAGGCACACACACACACACACACACACACACCTGAAGAAAATAATACCTTAGAAAGCCAAATACGTCAAATGGTAAAAGAGGCATAAAAATCCACTGAAAAGAAGAACTGACTAAAAATCAAAATCATCCAAATGGAAAAAGAGGTATAAAAACTTACTGAAGAAGGGAAGTCTTTAAAAAGCAGAATTGGATAAATGGAAAAGAAAGTACAAAAGCTCACTGAAGAAAATAATTCCTAAAAAAATTAGTAGTGGGTAATTGCAAGTTAATGACTCCATAAGACAATAAAAAAAATCAAAAGAATGAAAAAAGGAAGATAATGTGAAATATCTCATTGGAAAAAAAAATTACCTGGAAAATAGATCCAGGAAAGATAATTTAAGACTTATTGGACTACTTGAAAGCCATAATAAAAATGAACCTATATAACCTCTTTCAAGAACCCTGATATTCTGGAAGAGGTTAAATAGAAATGGAAAGAATCCACCAGTCACCTCTTGAAAGAGACCACAAAATGAAAACTCTCAGGAATATCATAGCCAAATACCATAGATTCAAGGTTAAAGGGAAAATAATCTAAGCAGCTAGAATGAAACAATTCAAATATCATGGAGCAAGAGTCAAGATAACACAAAATCTAGCAGATTCTACATTAAAGGATCAGAAGGCTTGGAATATATTATTCTGAATGATAAAACTATAGGATTGCAACCAAGTATTGCCTACTTAACATAAGTAAGTACAATCTCTCAGTGGAAAAAATGAACATTTATTGAAATAGAGGACTTTGAAGCATTCCTGATGAAAAGACCAAAGCATAATAGAAAATGTGTGATGTGGGAAAATTGGAAGATTGTTACATTGCTGGTGGAGTTGTGAACTGATCCAGCCATTCTGGAGAGCAATTTGGAACTATGCCCAAAGGGCTATAAAAATGTTCATACCCTTTGACCCAGCAATAACACTTCTAGAGTTGTATCCCAAAGAGATCACACAAGTGGAAAAAGTACCCATAGGTACAAAAATATTTATAGCAGCTTTTTTTGTAGTAGCAAAGATTTGGAAATCAAGGGGATGCCCATCAATTGGGAAATGGCTGAACAAGTTGTGGTATGTGAAGGTAATAGAATACTATTGTGCTATAAGAAATGGGGATGATACAGACTTCATAACAACCTGGAGAAACTTACATGACATAATGCTGAGTGAGTGGAGCAGAACCAGAAGAACATTGTACACAACCACAGATATATGGATATTGTGACAACTTACCTTGAGAGACTTTGCTCTTCTCAACAACACAAGGTGCAAAGACAACTCCAAAGGACTCATGATGGAGAATGCTATCTACATCCAGAGAAAGAACTATGGAGTCTGAGTACAGATTGAGGCAGACTTTAGGCTCGTCTTTTTTCCCCTTTTTTCACTTTTGTTTTTGTTTTTGTTTTAGGGTTTTTTTGGTTCTGTTTCCTCTTTCTCATGATTCATTCCATTGGTCATAATTCTTCTTCAGAACTTGACTAGCGTGTAAATAAATTCAATTCAAAGTTATACATAGAAAATATATCAGATTCCATGCTGTCTTGGGGAGGGAGGGGGCGAAGGGGGAAGAAAATCTGGAACTCAAAATTATGCAGAACCGAGTGTTGTAAACTAAAAATAAAAAAAAATCTCACAAAAAAGAAAATTTCACTTTCAAATGCAAGAATAAAGGGAAGAATAAAAAAAGTAAGCAGTATGGAAAAATCACAAGGGATTCAATAAGGTTAATCTGTTTACATTCCTGCAGGACAAGATGATATTTGTAATTCCAAAGAACTGTCTCAATATTAGGGCAGTTAGAAGGAGTATATATAGACAGTGGGCATGGGCATAAGTTGAATATGATGGCATTATATCCACAAAAATAAAATTAAGGGATGAGAAAGAGGGATTCACTGGGAGGAGGAGGAAGGGTAGAATGGGGTGAGTTATCTTACATATAAGAGAGATGCAAAAGAGCATTTATAGTGAAGTGGAAGATGAGTGGCATGTGGCAGGCAACTCTTGAACCTTACTCTCATCAAAATTGCCTCAAGGAGAGAATAACATAGACTCAGTTAGTTATACAGATCTATCTTACTCTTCGGGGAAGTAGGAGTGGAGGGGAATTTTAAGAGCGGGTAGGACTGATAGAAAGGAAGGTAGATTGGGAAAGGGAGCAGACAGAAGTAAAACACTTTTAAGGAGGGACAGAGTACAAGAGGGGTGGAGGAAAGAGAGAGAGAGAGAGAGAAAGAGAGAGAGAGAGAGATAAATGAAGGTGGTGGAGTAGGATGAAGAGAAATACACAGTAATCATAACTATGAATGTGAATGGGATAAACACTCATAAAATGGGAGAAGATAAAAGAGTGGATTAAAAACCAGAATCCTACAAAAACCTGGGAGGGGGGAGAATTACAGCTAGTTTCTTAGATAAAGGCCTCATTTCTCAAATATATAGAGAACTAAGTGAAATGTGTAAGAGTAAGAGTCATTCTTCAAATGATAAATGATCAAAAGATATGAACAGGCAGTTTTCAGATGAAGAAATCAAAGCTATCTATAGTCATATGAAAAATATTCTAAATCATTATTGATTAGAGAATGAGGTACTACTTCATACATACCACATTGGCTAACATGACAGAGAAAGAAAATGACAAACATTGGAGAGGATGGAACACTACTGGAATTGGAACACTAATCAACTTGGGTAGAGTTGTAAACTGATTCAACCACCCTGGAGAGCAATTTAGAATTGTGCCCAAAGTGCTACAAAAAGTGCAACTTTTTGATCCAGCAATACCACTACTAGTTTTACCTCCCAAAATGATAAAAAAAAAAAGGAAAAGGACCCGTATGTGCATATATATTTATAGCAATTCTTTTTTGTGGTGGCAAAAATGTAGGAAATTGAATGGATACCTATCAATTGGAGAATGGCTGAACAAGTTATGGTACAATAAAGAGTGATGAATATAGGATGGCAGCTGGAAAGCAGGGACTGGCATGAGCTCCCCACCAAGTCCCTCCAAAAACCTATAAAAATGCCTCTGAACCAATTCTAGAACTTCAGAACCCACAAAGTGACAGAGGGAAGCAGGGCTCCAGCCCAGGACAGCCTGGATGGTCTCTGGGTCAGGTCTATCCTGAACGGAGCTGGGAGTTGAGGGGAATGGAGCTGAGAGGAGCAGAGCTCAGCGTGGGCAGCACGGACCAACGAAATCCAGAGCCGGGCGGAGCATGCCTTAGCGCCCTGAATCAGTGAGCTGTGGCATTTACCAGACCTCTCAACCCACAAACAGCAAAGACAACAGAGAAGGTTAGTGGGAAAAGCTGCGGGAACTGAGTTTGTGGTTCGGCCAACCCCCCCTCCCCCAGGCAGCAGAGGTGGGGCAGCTTTAGAACTACAGCTGCAGTTGCTTCTGGCCCCAGGCCCACCTGGTGGGAGGAATTAAGTGGTGGATCAGAGCAGGAGTGAAGAGCCTGCTGAAGATCTAAGACCAGTCCAGGTAGGCGGTTCTTGGGGAAGGAGAAGTGCTGGTGTGGTAGCATATCTACCCAAGCGTGGAACATAGAACTCTTTAGTCTACAAGCAGTCATATGCTGCTGAAAAACTCAAGGGTCAAGTAAGTTGGCTGGGAACATGGCCGGGCAGCAAAAACACACCCAGATTCAGTCTCAGACTCTGGAATCCTTCTTTGGGGACAAA
>CM053623.1:253692761-253717267 GCA_028646595.1 Phalanger gymnotis
AAAAAAGTTTTTTTTTTCATGCAACTAGAAAATAAGATGCACAGGCAATGGGGCATAGAGATTTATCTTGCCCTACAAGAAAGGAAGGGAACGGGGGAGGGTAGGGGAGGGGAGTGGGGTGACAGAGAGGAGGGCTGACTGGGGTACAGGGCAACCAGAGTGTATGTCATCTTGGAGTGGGGCGGGGTGGAAATGGGGAGAAAATTTGTAATTCAAACTCCTGTGAAAATCAATGCTGAAAGCTAAACTTATCAAAAAAATAATAAAATTAAATTAAAAAAAAGAGTGATGAACATAATGGTTTCAAAAAAACTGGCAAGAATTACATGATTTTGGACAAAGTGAAATGAAGAGAACTGGGAAAATATTACAATTACAAGAATAAAATAAGTATGATCCACTGTGAATGACTTAGCAATTCAAAACATCACTATTATCCAAGACAATTCTATTTTTTAAAATTTACTTATTTTTGGTTTACAACATTCAGTTCCATGACCTTTGAGTTCTGAATTCCCTCCTTCCCCTCCCCCACTTCCCAAGGTGGCATGCAATTCAATATAGGCTATCCAAGACAATTCTGAAGGACTTATGATAAAAATGCTATCCTATCCCAGAGCAATAACTGATCATGTCTAAATATTGAAGCATATTTTTTAAATTGTACTTTGCTTGTTTTTTTCCTGTGTTTTCTTTCACAGCATGACTAATATGGAAATATGTTTTGCATGACTGCACATGCATAACCTTTATCAAATTTATTGCCTTCTCAATGGAGGAGAGGAAGGAGGAAGAAAATTTGGAATTCATAAATTTTTTTAAATAAATGATAAAATTCATTTTTATATTTAATTTGAAAAAAATACAATATTAAAGAAAAAGAAATAATCCACCACTATAGAATGGTGACATAAGACAATTCAAACCAGATTTATTAGTGCTTTATTTTTTCCTGTTAAGGATTTGAAGCAAGAGCGAGGTCATTTTGGCAATGTGTCCTTACTTTCTTTTGGTGACATCTGGATTTTGCAGTGGAAAAATGTTAGGTCTTTTTGCATTTCCTTTTTTCATGTCACCTGTAGGCAAAATTGTGATTAGTTATGCCCTTCAGTTTCACTGTTATGCTGATGACATGGAGATCTATTACTTTAATGATCATTCCTTTTCAGGGAGAAGAAAATTCAGATATGGGTGTCTATTAGTTCTTTATAGCTCCTTGCTTGGAATATGCAATTATTTATAATGAAATCTTTCAGAAGGCCAGATTCTTCAATGTCTTTGTCAACAACATGCAAAGAAAAAAAACTAGTTAAAGTAATATTCACATTTCCAATTAATCTAAGAAGTCAATGACAATGAAGGTGAGAATGAATACAAAAGAAGGAAGGCAGAAAAGGGAAGGTAAACTACTCATTTCTTTTTTTTTAGGCTACAAGTTAATACTGATAGTTGTCCCTTACCCCTTTATAATTTGCTAGCTTATTTATTTACGTGAAATTCTTTGATCTTCACGATAGCTCTTTAAGGGAGAGCTGCAGGTATTATTGTTCCTATCTTACAAGGTGCAATTGGTAACTGAGCCTCAGAGAGATGAAATACCTTGTATGCACTGTCACAGAGATAGTAAAAGTCAGAGCTAGGATTCATGCCTAGCTCTTTCTTGATTGCAAATCATGCAGGTTTTTTCCCCTATAAAAATCTAATATTCAGATTCACCAGTAACAGTAAGAAAATTATTTTATTTGTTTTGAGGATGATGAATGGTTCTGATCACAGTGGATTTTAAGCACATTCCCCATATAAGCAGCATGGATATCATTTGTTATGACTGCATATTTGATGTGGACAGCTCATAGTTCAGTGTCCTCGAACAGGCCAACCAAGTAGACTTCACATGCCCCTTGTAAAGCATCAATCCCTAGACTCTAGAAGCCCAGACCTGTTTTGAATCTTTTTAAATTTCATGCTCTTAGAAGGGAAGTTTATGAATCAGATGTTTATTTCACTATAATATTCAAGAGCTAATATGTTTAAACTCATGAGGGAAAAGGGAACAGTAAATGTGGTTTAATTCTCTAGAAGAAGAAAGCATGGTTTTGAATTAAAAGGAAGAAAGTAGCCATATGTTTTTCTAATTTTCTATCTCCATATTAGATTGCTTTAGCTGGTTTTGGCATATAACTATTTAATCATTTGCTATTTTCTGTTTAATTTTTTCATTAGTATTATCTGTCTTAAACAACTTTTACAGCATAGGTAATAATCATGATAATAAGACATATAACAAGTTATGGCTCATGATTTACATACATCATCTCATATGAGCCCTATAATGACCCTATGAAATACGTATTGCAGGTATAACTATTTCTGTATTATAGAAGAAAAAAACTGAGTTTCAGAGAGGTTACATGATTTATTTAGTTGAACTTAAGCCAAATTGTTTTTTCTTTGAAGCCTTGCCTATATATGTTTTAAAATAATTTTTCCTCCTGGGTTTATATCTTGGTCATCCTTGTCACTATAATAGCTCTTTATGATTCTTTCTATTTTTTTCTTCCAGCATACTTCCTTGCTTTGGACTTTGTTAAAGGGTCATGTTCTTTGTACCTCCAAGGGGCATGTATGGCCTAAGTTTGCATAAGGTACTACTACTTTTTTCTTAGGCTACATAACTTTCTGTTATTCCACCATCTCAAGGATTGAGACCTGTAAGTTTTCAATGCTCACAAAGTGGGCTGGCACAGGGCAAAGTTTGATTACTCTTTTCCTTTGAGTTCTGCAAGTTGTGACCTGCGTTTGCATCTGGGCAACATACCTGTGGGTTTGCCCCTTGTTAGTGATCTAGTAAACTGTCTGTCCTTTAAGTCAGGACTGCTCTCCCTCCTCATCTCTACCTATTGCCTTCCTTAACTTCTTTCAAGTCCCAAATAAAATGTCATCTTCTACTGGAAGTCTTTCCCAACTGCATTTAATTCTAGTGCCTTCCATTTTTTAAATTATTTTCTTTTTCCTAAATATACCTTACTTGTGCATATTTATTTGCTTGTTGTCTCCTCCACTAGATTATGAGCTACTTGAGGACCAAGATTGTCTTTTGTCTCATTTTTTGTCTCCAGTGCTTAGCACAGAGTCTGACACACAGTAAGCACTTAATAAATATTTATTGACTGAATTAATATATTGCTACCAAAATCAGGTACTATGAACCAACTGAAAAGTTTAGAATCTCTTCTGTTCCTGTGGTCCTGGTCACATAATGGCTGCTTGTTTCTAACTTCTTCATTCAGTTCACAGCATTGGACTCATGACCACTCCCTACCCCAGAATACCACCTCTGGATATAGGTCTCCTCCTCATCTTGCCCTACATGTATGACCTGTAAATAAGTAATGAGTGACAGAACACTCAGCTGGAACCTTGTCCTTTATCCCGCACAAGGCCTGGTAGATAGCCTTAGTATTTTTCAGTTCCTGCATTGAATATTTCAATTAGTTATTCCTAGCTAAACCCCAAACCCAATGTTCATATAACTTCCTGTTTCCCTATGCTGAGCTGGGCTGGAAAATTACTCACCATTATTTTTTTTTTTAAGGATTACCCAATAAAGTCCCAGTCTGGTTCATTTTCTAGGTCATTGTGGAAATTAGTGGTAGAGAACTCAGCTGTACTTCTCTGTTATATTGGTATTGCCTCCTCTTGATATCTCTCTTTTAAAAAATGGAACTGTTCCTTATTTCTTGGCTTGCATAATAATAATTTAATTCCTTCAAATGCTTAGGAATTGATGGTAAGAGATGCTACCCTTAACCTAATTCTCCACAGTTACAAGGAAGTTGTCATTGACATGCAAATGATAATTTTCATCACAATTTGTGATCATGAGGGATAACTACATTGGGCATAGTTTGACATGCACCCTAGATTACAAGGGAACAAATTTCAAATAGTTTAGAGATTTCTTGAACCAGGGAATGACAATTCTTCATGGGAATTTGGTGCAAAGAGACCTGGAAAGCTCTCAAAAAATAAATTTCGAAGACAGATTAATTTTCCCAATGAGGGTTAGATATACAGAAAGGACATTGACCAATTTAGATTTAAAAATAAAAAAGCATTCAGAAAAGATAGAAGGAGGGGCAAGAAATAAAGAAAAACACAAAATCATAGTGTTACACTCTAAAGAGAGAGGTGTAGTACACATGGAACTGAGCCTTCATAGGAAGGTTAAGGACACAATTGTTGCTGACTTAAAAGTTATTTAGGAGAGCAACTAGCTGGTATAGTGGATAGAGCACCAGTCCTGAAGTCAGAATGACATCAGTTCAAATTTGGCCTCAGATACTTACTAGCCATGTGACCTTAACCCCAACTTCTTACTAAAAAAGATATATAGAAGGAAAGAAAAGTTTGAAAGAAAAGCATGGTTGGTATGGATATGATAATGATGGAGAAAAGGAGGAGCTACTCAATCATTAATTTGCTTTAGTTTTCTTTGACAAGGGCAATATTATGTGTAATAGAAAGAACAGCTGTAAGGAGTTGACATATAGCTGGGAAAATATGAAAAGAACACTAATCTTCCCTTGCTTTCATATCACTATTTTCAGATTAAATACATGTTTTTTTTAAATTAATTAAATAATTGATTTTTAGTTTTCAACATTCAATTCCACAAGATTTTGAGTTCCAAATTTTCTCCCCATCTCTCCCCTCCCCCACCCCAAGACAACTTGCATTCTGATTACCCGTTCTGCTAATCTGCCCTTCCTTCTATCAGCCCCCACTGCTCCTCTTATCCCCTTCCTTTCTATTTTCTGGTAGGTCAAGACAGGTATCTATACCCCATTGCCTATATATCTTATTTCCCAGTAGCATGTAAAACTAATTTTAACATTCTTTTTAAAACTTTGAGTTCCACATTCTCTCTCTTCCTCCCTCCCCACCCACCTTCATTGAGAAGGCAAGCAATTTGATGTAGGTTATATATGTGTAGTCATGCAAACCCCCTCCATGATAGTCATATTGTGAAAGACTATATTTCCCTCTATCCTCTCCTGCTCCCCCATTTATTCTATTCTCACTTTTGACCCTCTCCCTCCTCAAAAGTGTTTTTTTCTGATTACCCATCCCCCCATTTGCCCTCTTTTCTATAACTCCCCCTCTCTTATCCCCTTCCCTCCTATTTCCTGTAGCGTAAGGTAGATTTCCATACCCAACTGAGTGTGTACGTTATTCCTTCCTTCAGGCAAATCTGATGGGAGTAAGGTTCACTCATTCCTTCTCATTTCTCCCCTCTTTCCTTTCACTATAAAAGCTTTTTCTCACCTCTTTTATGTGATATAAATTACTCCATTCTTCCTCTTCCTTTCTTCTCTCACCCTTTAATTTTATTTTTAGATAGCATTCCTTTATATTCAACTTATGCTGTTCCCTCTGCCTATACATACACACATACATATATACTTTTTTCTTTTTTTTTCCTTCCAAATGCCCTAATACTGGGAAAGATCTCATGAGTTACAAACATCATCTTTCCGTGTGGGAATATAAACACTTCAACTTTAATGAGTTCCTTATGATTTCTCCTTCCTGTTTCCTATTTCATCCTTCTCTTGTCTTTTGTTTAAAAGTCAAATTTTCTCTTTAGTTCTGGTCTTTCATCAACAATGTTTGAAAGTCCTCTATTTCATTGAAAATTCATTCCCCACCCCAGCCCACTAAGGATTGTACTCAGTTTTGCTGGGTACATGATTCTTGGTTTTAATCCTAGCTCTTTTGACCTCTGGAATATCAAGTTCCAGCCTCTACTATCTCTTAATACAGAAGGACCTAAATATCAACTTATCCTCATTGTGTTTCCACAATACTCAAATTGTTTCTTTCTGGCCATTTGCAATATTTTCTCCTTGACCTGAGAACTGTGGAATTTGGCTACAATTTTCCTATGAGTTTTTCTTTGGGATTTCTTTCAGGAGGTGATCAATGGATTCTTTCAATTTTCTGTTTTATGCTCTGATTCTTGAATAGCAACACAGTTTTCCTTGAAATATGACGTCTATGATTTTTTTTTTGATCACGGCTTTCAGGTAGTCCAATAATTTTTAAATTGTCTCACCTAGATCTGTTTTCCAGGTCAGTTGTTTTTCCAATGAGATGTTTCACATTGTCTTCTATTTTTTTTTTCATTTTTTTGGTTTTGGTTTGCGATTTCTTGATTTCTTGTGAAGTCATTAGCTTCCATTTGCTCCATTCAAATTTTTAAGGAATTCTTTCTTCAGTGAGCTTTTGGACCTACTTTTCCATTTGGCTAATTCTGGTTTTTAAGACATTCTTCTCCTCATCAGCTTTTTGGACCTATTTTGCCTTTTGGAAAGGTCTATTTTTAATTGGTATTTTCTTCAGCATTTTGGGGGGTCTCCTTTAGCAAACTGTTGACTTGCTTTTTCATGATTTTCTTGCATCACTCTCATTTCTCTACCAATTTTTTGTCTACTTCTCTTACTTGATTTTCAAAATCCTTTTTGAGCTCTTCCATAGATTGAGAAGAATTCATATTTTTCCTGGAGGTTTTGGATGTAGGAGCTTTGACTTTTTTGTCTTCTTCTGGTTGTATGTTTTTATCTTCCTTGTCAACAAAGTAAGATTCTCTATTTTGATTTTTTTCCACTGTTTCCACATTTTCCCAGCCAATTACTTGACTTTTTAATTCTTTATTAAGTTAGAACTTTGCTTCCAGCATAGAGAGTGCACTTTCCCAAGCTTCAGGGGTTTTGTGCAGCTGTCTTCAGAGATATTTCTAGGGACCTGTAAATTTTTAGTTCTTTCACAGTTGTATGTTCAAAGGAGAGGTGTTACTCCTCTCTTGGTCTGTGCTCTGGTCTGTAAGTGATCACAAGCATTCTTTTCTTCCTTGGAAGCCTGAGGAGGATTCTCTCTCCACCACTGCCACAAGCTTCACCACCTATGCTCCTCCTTGCCCCAGGACCACCACTCAGGACTACAACCCAGATCCAAGAAAGGTCAAAGCAAGAAAATCCCACCAGCCAGAGATCCCTGCAATCTCCCTCTGATCAATCCCACGAACATCTCTGGGCTGAGGGTCCCAGAAGCAACCATTATCCCTGCTTGTGCTGCTGCTGCCACTGCCACCACCCTGGGGATGGGGCTGTACCATTCTCCTCTCTCATTCAGGTCTCACAGACCTTTCCTACTGATCTTCCAAGTTGTCTTTGATGATTGTGGGTTGAGAAATCTGGAAAGTGCCACAGCAGCCAGTGATTCAGTCCCCTAAGGCCTACTCTGAGTGTTGCTGGGACTTGGTCTGTGCTGGCACAGCCCACAATGGATTGTGCTCCTCTCTCAGACTGGTGCAACCTACCTTTCCTGTTGACCTTCCAGGTTGTCTTGAGCCAGTTTGTTTCACTGTCATTTGGTGACTTCTGCTGTTCTGATATTTGTTTAGAGTCATTTTACAGCTATTTGTAGGGATTTGGGAGAGAGCTCAAAGAAGTCCCTGCTTTCATTGTCATCTTGGCTCAGCCCAACCCCCACCTCCCAGATTAACTACATCTTAAAGTACTGAAAATCGTTTTTAAGTGATTCTGGAAAGAGAGAGGATGAGGGATCTATCAAAAGCAAATTGTCAGCCATTAAGTCTGCCTTTGATTTTTGATAAAATTCTAGAATGTATTATTTAAAAGGATAGTTAATGGACATCTAGAGCTGGAAATGATGATCATAAAGAACCAGGACAATTTGTTCAAAAAACAGGTCTTACCAAACTAATCTCTTTAATTCACTTTTTGAAAAAAAATCAAATGGCAAAAGAAGAAAGTGAAGAAAAGTATATTTGTACATTGATTTTCTCATTTGACTCAGTCATTATGCTGGCCTTATTTCCATGAGAGTGAAGTTTGCTTCTTTTTTTATACAAGCTTATCTTCATAGGCATAATGGCTACGTTTATGACAATGCTTTACTTTCCTCAAAAAAAACTTTCCCTTTTTCCCAATATCTTTCCTATTATTCAAAGGACATTAATGAAAATTAATCTTGATGGCCTACAAAGCTTAGGGTATAGCTTAGTATACCCTAAGATTAAGTTTTTCATTACTAAGTTCTATCATATGGTAAACCTTAGCAGCACCAGTTTTACAAGTATATTAAGATGATTTTGGATCTTAATCGTATGAAAATTTGAAAATCTCTTCATAATGAGAAATGTTAGAAGCTCATATAATGCTAATTATTGTATTTTAATAGTAAATGAATGTTTCAATATTTCTTTTATTATTGCCACCCTACAACTCATTGCTTCTCTGACATTAGTTGTAATGTCATTGAAATAGGGAAACTAGGTTCTCACTTGTTGTGAATGTCAGATAAGAAAATATATGCACTGGACTCCAGTACTTATCAGAACTTCAAGAGATTTGGGATTTCATCCCAGCTTCTTCCACTGCTGCACACCACCTACCTATTATGACTTATTAGATAGGCATCATTACTTGTCATGGTCCTAAATTTAAATCATTAGTGATTAGCCTTCTGCTAATGATGCATCCAACTTGGCTTTGACTAGTCATCAGATGATTGCATAGTACTGTGCCTATATACCAATTTGCTAAGACTGGAAAGAACTTATACTCCATTGATATGACTTTTGAGAATTCAGTACCACAACACTTCCTTACAGGCATTGGAGTAGGACTTTAATGAAACCCTATATTTATACAGTAAAAAACTACATGGACAACAAAAACATATACCTCATATAGATGAAGTTGAAGCCCCAGAGAAGTTAGATGTATTTTTATATAGGCATACAGCATATTTTCCAGGGATGTACACATAGATGATGAGGGTGACACATGTATTGCTAGAGCTAGCTTAGCTTTTGGGAGGCTCCAAAAGAAAGTGTGGGAGAGAAATATTTGACTGCCTATCAAAATGAAGACCTACAAAGCCAATGTATTGACCTCATTGTTGTATGCCTGTGAAACCTGGAGAGTATAATGGCACCATGCCAGGAAATTGAACATATTCCATTTGGATTGTCTTAGGAAGATTCTGAAGGTCACCTGGCAAGATAAGGTAGTAAACAATGAGGCCTTTTCTTGAGCAGAACTGCATATCACACTTAGCATTCAAACTCTGCTGCAGAGAGGATGACTCTGATGGGCTTGCCACATTGTTGAAATATCAAAAGTATTTTTGCCAAAAAGACTATTTTTCAAAGAACTCACACAAGTCAAACACTCACATGAAGGTCAAAAGGACACTCTAATTGTCTCTCTGAAGAATGTACTTGAATATTTTAGAATTTATTTGAGACATGGGAGATACCGGCACAGGATATTCTAACATTGCTTGACAGCATCAAGAAGGCAATGTACTCTGTGAGAAAAACAATCTCAGTAACTCAAAAGAAACATGAGATGTACAACTGTAGACATTTCCACTCCAAATGTTCTTATAGACTATTTATGGCTGATCTGTGGTAAAGCTTTCCAAGCTCATATTGGTCTGATCAGCCACCTTTATCCCAACATATTGATGTCATTTTTGTCATCTTCGAGAATAAAGGACAACAATAATCTCTCTCTCTCTCTCTCTCTCTCTCTCTCTCTCTCTCTCTCTCTCTTTCTCTCTCTCTCTCTCTTATTCTCTCTCTCCCCCCTCTCTCTCTCTCTCTGTGCGTGCATGCATGCACATGTGCACATGTGCACGCGCATGCACATGTCCACAAATGCACCAGTTCGGAAAATTGGGAGAAAGAGTTCTTGTACTGACAAAGAAGACAACTTCCCCCTGCCCAAGAAAAAAACAGCAAAAAGCCGATAAAACCCCAGTCTATTTTTAATGTTAATAATTTACAGATAGACAATTGATCATTACAATTCAAGTTAGAAAAGAAAGTCGTAGGGTAGTACATTCTTGATTTCTCTGTAAAATATCTTGGGCGGTGAATTATGGAATGCCTTGGGAAAAGAGAAAAAAATTCAGAAATCGTTGGAACAATTAAGGTAAAACCAAGTCGGTTAGAGTAACTAGAAGAAAGGACAAGGTACAAATGGCTTTTGATATAATAAATTGAGGTTATAGGCAGTGAACATAAAGTTTCCTGAACAGAACAGTGAATTTATTGCCTGGTTCTCTGGTACCCCCTTACATGTCAGAGCTATAAATTCCTATGTTATCAACATCATCAATGATAACTGATGTGTAAGATCTTCAAGATTTCCCAAGTATTAAAATAAAACTAAGACCATAGCCAAAAAGAAAGAAAAGCATCTTTCCAATGGTAATATGTATTTTATAAAAATTAAAAATAAATAAAAACACCAGAAAATCAATTAGTTATTAGAAGATAACACTTTTATTTAGATAAGAAAAGTTCTGGAAATATCAGTGATGGTATAGTTATGTGTTTGTGGCTTACTTCTTTTTTAATTCCATATTTTATTATTTAATATTATTTTTTAGTTTTCAGTATTGATTTCCACAAGATCTTGAATTACAAATTTTGTCCCCATTTCTACCCTCCCCCCACTCCAAGACGGCGTATATTTTGATTATCCCATTCCCCAATTAACCCTCCCTTCTGTCATTCTCCCCACCACTCCCCCCCATCCCTTCTCCCCTTACTTTCTTTTTTCAATCATTTATTTATTTAATATTTTTAGTTTTCAGCATTGATTTCCACGAGAGTTTGAATTACAAATTTTCTCCCCATTTCTAACCTCCCCCCACTCCAAGATGGCATATATTCTGATTGCCCTGTTCCCCAGTCAGCTCTACCTTCTGTCACCCCACTTCCTGCCACATCCCTATTAACCTTACTTTGTTGTACGGCAGGAGAGATTTCTAAGCCCCATTCCTTATATATCTTATTTCCCACTTGCATGCAAAAGCAGCTTTTTTTTTTTGGCACATCTGCATTTAAAACTTTGAGTTCCAGATTCTTAACCCTCTTCCCTTCCACCCACTCTCTCTAAGAAGACAAGCAATTCAACAGAGATCATACATGTATCATTATGCAAAATATTCCCATAAATAGTTCTATCCTGTCCCACTTTATTCAATTTTCTCCCTTGACCCTGTCCCTTTTCAAAAGTGTTTGGTTTTGATTACTTCTTCCCCCTTTCTGCCCTCTCTTCTATCATCCCCCTTTTTATCCCCTTTCGCCTACTTTTATGTGGGGTAAGATACCAAACTAAGTGTGTATGTTATTCCTTCCTCAAGTCAAATCCAATGAGAGCAAGATTCACTCATTCTCCCTCACCTGCCCTCTCCTCCCTTCCAATGAACTGCTTTTTCTTGCCACTTTTATGTGAGATAATTTACCCTATTCTATCTCTCCTTTTCTCCCTCTCTCAATATGTTCCTCTCTAATCCCTTAATTTTATTTTATTTTTTTTCCTATCATCCCTTCATATTCAACTCACCCTGTGGCCTCTGTCTATATATATGTATATTCCCTTCAACTACCCTAATATCGAGAAAGGATTCATGAATTACACACATCATCTTTCCATATAGGAATGTAAGCAAAACAGTTCCACTTTAGTAAGTCCCTATGATATCTCTTTCTTCTTTACCTTTCCATGCTTGACTAGATTCTTGTGTTTGAAAGTCAAATTTTCTGTTCAGCTCCAGTCTTTTCACTGAGAAAGCTTGAAATTCCTCTATTTTATTGATAACCCATATTTTGCCTTGGAGCATTATACTCAGTTTTGCTGGGTAGGTGTTTCTTGGTTTTCATCCTAACTCCTTGACCTCTGGAATATTATATTCCAAGCCCTTCGATCCCTTAATGTGGAAGCTGCTAGATCTTGTGTTATTCTGATTGTGTTTCCACAGTACTCAAATTGTTTCTTTCTGGCTGCTTGCAATATTTTCTCCTTGACCTGGGAATTCTGGGGTTTGGTGACAATATTGCTAGGAGTTTTCTTTTTGGGATCTTTTTCAAGCAGTGATGGGTAGATTCTTTCAATTTCCATTTTACCTTCTGGTTCTAGAATATTAGGGCAATTTTCCTTGATAATTTCTTGAAAGATGATACCTAGGATCTTTTTTTGATCATGGCTTTCAGGTACTCCAATAATTTTTAAATTATCTCCTCTGGAACTATTTTCCAGGTCAGTAGTTTTTCCATAATGAGATATTTCATGTCATCCTCCATTTTTTCATTCCTTTAGTTTTGTTTTATAATATCTTGATTTCTCATAAAGTCACTAGCTTCCACTTGCTCCAGTCTAATTTTTAAGGTAGTATTTTCTTCAGTGGTCTTTTGGGACTCCTTTTCATTTGGCTAATTCTGCCTTTCAGGACATTCTTCTGCTTATTGACTTTTTGGAGCTCTTTTGCCATTTGAGTTAGTCTATTTTTATGGTATTCTTTCCTTCAGCATTTGGGGGGGGGTCTCCTTTAGCAAGTCATTGACTTGTTTTTCATGATTTTCTTGCATCACTCTCATTTCTCTTCCAAATGTTTCCTCTGTTTCTCTTGCTTTTCCAAATCCCTTTTGAGCTCTTTCATGGCCTGAGACCAATTCATATTTTTTCTAGGAGGCTTTCGGTGCAGGCTCTTTGACTTTGTTGACTTCTGGCTCTATGTATCTTCTTTGTCACCAAAAAAGATTCCAAAGTCTGAGTCTTTATCTGAGTCTGTTTTCTCTGCCTGTTCATTTTACCAGCCAACTACTTGATCCCTGAGCTTTTTGTCAGGGTATGACTGCTTGTAGAGTAGAGAGTACTTTGTCCAAAGCTTTAGTTGCTGTGCTGCTGTTTTCAGAGCTACTTCTACACAGCAAGCTCTGCCACAGCAGTGCTACTTCTCCCCCAAGAACCACCAACCCAAACAGTGACCCAGATCCAAGTAAGCTCAGCACTCCTGGTCTGATCTGCTGCTTAATTCCTCCCACCAGGTGGGCCTGGGGCTGGAAACAACTGCAGCTGGAACTCTGGGAGCAGCCCCAGAGTTGCACCATTTCCATGCCCACGGTGCTGGGGCTGACCACCCACTCCTTTCACTCAGATCCAGCAGATCCTGCCATTTTTCCCACTAACCTGCTCTGTTGTGTTTGGCATTTGTGGGCTGAGAAGTCTGGTAACTGACACAGCTCAATGATTCAGGGCCCTACTGCCTGTTCTGCCTGGCTCCCGGTCTAGTTGGTCCTGGTGTTGCTCATGCTGGGCTGCACTCTGCTCTGCTCCGCTGTCAGCTCCATGCAATACACCCTTCCTAGCGACCATCCAAGCTTTCCTGGGTTGAAGACCTGCTTTCCTCTGCTATTTTTTGGGTTCTGCAGCTGTAGAATTTGTTCAGAGCCATTTTTTACAGGTTTTTGGAGGGACTTGGAGGAGAGCTTAAGCAAGTCTCAGCTTTCCAGCTGCCATCTTCTGTGGTTTATTTCTTGTAACAATTAAAAAGTGGCAACAGAATCTGACAATAATCAGTCAATAAGCAATTATCAAGTGACGGCTACGTGGCAGGCCACAGGCTAGATATTAGGGGAATATACAAATACATGTAGAAGACAGCCCCCATACTCAAGAAACTTATGTTCTACTAGGGGGATAAAACATGTATATAGGTGTGTGAGTTTGTGTGTATGTGTGTTAAATACACAGTAAATTTTTGGGGGGAGGCAAGGAGGAAAACATAATTATTATATAATATATGCTTGAGGAGGTTTTTTTTTTGAAGGGTGTAGTTCTGGGTTATAATATCAGTATTTCACTAAAATGTTATGGAAAATCCTGTTACTAATGAAGATCAGCACTTTATCTGAAACTTTCAATATGAAATTTTTGCTTGGGACACTGAGGTGTTAAGTGCTTACCCCATACTCAGACATTTAGTATGTGCCCAAGTTATGACTTGGATCCATGTTTTCCTGATGCTGATGTTTGTCACGATACCTCTCCCTTCAGAGGTTGGTTTTGCTAATTGTTAAAACAATCATGACATTGATAGAACTATAAGTGGTATATTAGATGCTATTAATGATTTTAAAAGCTAGTAGTAATATAATTAATTCCACATACATCACTTTAATATTTATAAAGCACTTTTGTTACAATGACCCTCTGAAAAATGTAGCACAACTGTTAATATATCTGGGTTTTTTTTGTCAAATAAGGAAAGTGTGGCTAAGAGAGGTCAAATAATTTATTTATTCAGCGTCTTATCACTAGTAAGTTTTGTTGGCTATAATTCAGACTCAGATTTCTTTATTTTCAGGCCCAGTACTTTTTCTACCATACATCACTTCCTCCTTTGCTTTGCCTTTTATAATCTATCCTAAATGTTTCTTTTGGATTAATCTTCCTTGAAAATAATAACAAAGAATACCACAACTTTTAAAAAATTGCCACTGACCTGCACAAAATTCTTCAATGGCTTCCTATTTCATATGCCACAATGCTTATCTTCTTAATCTATTTTGCACAGTGGAAACAGCATGACTCAGGAATCAGAGGGCCTCAACTAATATCATTCTTCTGACATTACTTTGTGTGTTAGGTAAGTCATTTAACATTACTGAGACTCAATTTTTCATCTAAAATTGGACTACTCAACTTCTGCAGACCCTTCCAGTTCTACAGATCTGATTTTTAATGACATTCAATAACCTGACTGAAATTTATTTAGTCAACCTTTTTCCTAGTATTCAACATATGAATATATGACAGTCACCTCACTGTCACATCAGCACATCATGCTCCTTATTGCCTTTTACCTTGCACATCTTATTCCTCTTACCTTAAATGATCTCTTCCACTCTGCTCCTCTTTAGTCCAGCAAAACCTTAACCATACGTAAAGGCTTTGGTCAATTATTACCTAAGTGCGTCTTTTTCTGTGTCAACCTTCATTGACCCACCTTTGTTTTAAAGTCTTGAGGTTCTTACTGCCTCCATCATCCAAGTTAATTCTTTTTTAAATTCACATTTAAATTTATACATTTCAGTTTTAAACATTCACTTACAGATTTTGAGTTCCAAAATTTCTCCCCTTCTCTCCCCTCCACCACCGCATAATGACATGCATTCTGATTACCCTTTCCCCCAATCTGCCCTACCTTCTATCACACCCCAACCCTTCTCTTATCCCCTTCCCCTTTTATTTTTTTCCTGTAGGTTAAGCTAGATTGCCTGGGTATGTTATTTCTCAGTTGCATATAAAAACAATTTTTAATATTCATTTTTTAAAAACATTGAGTTTCAAATTCTCTCCCTCCCTCCCTCCCCACCAACCCTCATTGAGAGATCAAACAATTTGGTTTAGGTTATACATGCAATCATGTAAAACATTTTGATAATAGTAACATTATAAAAGACAAATTATATTTCCCTCCATCCTTTCTATGTCGCCATTTATTCTCTTCTCTGTTTTGACCCTGACCCTCCTCCAAAGTGGTTGCCTCTGATTACCTCTACCCCAATCTACCCTCCCTTGTATTATCAGCCCTCTCTTATCCCCTTGCTGTCTTCTATACTGTAGGGTAAGAGAAATTAGGTTATTCTCTCCTTAAGGCAAATTCAATGAGAGTAAGGTTCACTCATTCCCTTTCCCTTCTCCCTTGCTGTAAAAGGTTTTTCTTGAAATTTTTACATAATTTTTTTTGCCCCATTTTACTCTTCCATTTCTATTTCTCCCCATACACCTTTTTAAAAATTTATTTTTTTTTCTTATTTTAGTTTACAATGGTCAGTTCCACAAGTTTTTGAGTGTGAAATTTTCTCCCTCTCTCCTCTCCCCTTCCCCCCATGGCAGCATGTAATACAATATAGGTTCTACATATACCTTTCCATTAAAGTTATTTACACAATAGTCAAGTTGTAAAGAAGAATTATAACCAATGGAATGAATCATGAGGGAGAAAAAAACAAAACCAAAAAAGAAGGAAAAAATGAGAGCAAATATTTTGACTCAATCTGCATTTAGATTCTGTAATTCTTTTTCTGGATGTGGATAGCTTTTTCTATCATGTTTCTTTTGGAGCTGTCTTTGAACCTTTTATTCCTGAGAAGAGCCAAATCTATCAAAGTTAGTCATCACAGACACCATATATCTGTAATTGTATATAATGTTCTCCTGGTTCTGCTTCCCTCACTCAGAATCAGATCATGTACATATTTCCAGGTTATTATGAAGTCCATCTGCTCCTCATTTCTTATACCACAGTAGTATTCCATTACATCCACATACCACAACTTATTTAGCCATTTCCGAATTGATGGGTATCCACTTGATTTCCAATTCTTTGGCACCACAAAAAGAGCTTCTATAAATATTTTTGTACAAACTTGTCTCTTTCTCACTTGTGTGACCTCTTTGGGATACAACATTAGAAGTGGTATTGCTGGGTATTTATAGGTCTTTGGACATAGTTCCAAATTGCTCTCCAGAATGGCTGGATGAGTTCACAACTCTACCAAAAATGTAACAGTGTTCCAGTTTTCCTAATCCTCTCCAGGATTTATGATTTTCCTATTTTTTCATGTTGACCAATTTGACAGGAGAGATGTGGTACCCAAGATGTTTTGATTTGCATTTCTCTAATCAATAGTGATTTAGAGCATTTTCATATGACTATAGATATCTTTAATTTCTTCCTCTGAAAACTGCTTGTTCATATCTTTTGACCATTTCTCAATTAGGGAATGACTTTATTCCTATAAATTTGACTCAGTTCCCTCTATATTTTAGAGTTGAAGCCTTTATCAGAGACACTGTTTGTAAAAAATTCTTACCCAGTTTTCTGCTTCCCTCCTAATCTTGGTTGCATTCACTTTGTACAAAAACTTTTCAATTTAACATAATCAAAATGCATGTTGTTATTCTCTCTATTTCTTTTTTGGTCAGAAATTCTTCTCTTCTCCATAAAACTGACAGGTGAACTATTCCTTTCTCTCTTAAATTGCTCATAATATCAGGCTTTATAACTAAATTAAATCATGAACCCATTTTACTTTATTTGGATATACAGTATAAGATATTTGTCAATGCCGAGTTTTCCCAGAAGTTTTTTTGTGAAATAGTGAATTCTTAACCCAGAATCTGGGCTCTTTGGGTTTATAAAAGAGTAGATTACTATAGTCCTTGACTACTGCATCTTGTGTACCTAACCTGTTTCCCTGATCCACCACTCTATTTCTTAGCCAATATGAAGCAGTTTCAATGACTGCTGCTTTATAATACACTTTAATATCTGGTATGGCTAGGCCACCTTCTCTACCCTTTTTTTTCATTAATCCCTTTGATATTCTGGACCTTTTGCTCTTTTGTATGAATTTGGTTAATATTTTACCCCGCTTTGTAAAATAGTGTTTGGTAGTTTGATTGGTAGGGCACTGAATAAGTAAATTAATTTAGGTAAATTTGTCATTTTTATTATATTAACCCAGCTTAATAATGAGCAACTGCTGTTTTTCAATTTATTTATATCTGACTTTATTTGCATAAAAATGTTTTTTAATTGTGTTCATTTAGGTCCTGTGTTTGTTTTGGCAGGTAGACTCTCAAATATTTTTTTCAATTTCTTTCATATTTTATTTTAATATTTATATTATTAATATTAATATTTTAATTTTCAACATTGATTTCCACAAGATTTTGAGTTATAAATTTTCTCCCCATTTATTCCCTGCCCCCCACTCCAAGATGGCATATATTCTCATTGTCCCATTCTCCAGTCAGCCCTACCTTTGGTCACCCCACTCTCCCCCATCCCTATTCCCCTTACTTTTTTGTAGCACAGGATAGATTTATATGCCCCAATTCCCTATATATTTTATTTCCCAGTTGCGTGCAAAAGCAACTTTTTTTGAGCATCTGCTTTTAAAACTTAGAGTGCCAAATTTTCTCCCCTTTTCCCTTCCCACCCTCTCTCTCTAAGAAGGCAAGCAATTCAACATAGACCACACACGTACTATTATGTAAAACACTTCTACAATAATCATGTTGTAAGAGACTAGCTATATTTCCCTCCATCCTATCCTGTCCCCCTTTATGCAATTTCCTCCCTTGACAGCCCTTTTCAAAAGTATTTGCTTTTCATTATCTCCTCCCACTATCTGCCTTCCCTTTTGTCATATCCCCTTTCCCCTACTTTCCTGTGGGGTAACATATCCAATTGAGTGTGTATTTTATTTCCTCCTCAAGTCAAATCTGATGAGAGCAAGATTCAGTCATTGCCCCTCAACTGCCCCCTCTTCCCTTTCAACAAAACTGCTTTTTTCTTGCCACTTTTATGTGAGATAATTTACCCCATTCTATGTCTCCCTTTCTCCCTCTCTCAATATATTCCTCTTTCACCCCTTAATTAAATTTTATTTTTTTCGATATCATTCTTTCACATTCAACTCACCCTGTGCCCTCTGTCTATCTATATGTGTATATTCCCTTCAACTACCCTAATACTGAGAAAGTTTTCATGAATTACACACATTATCTTTCCATGTAGGAATGTACCAAAACAATTCAACTTTAGTAAGTCCCTTACAATTTCTCTTTCTTGTTTACCTTTTCATGCTTCTCTTGATTCTTGTATTTGAATGTCAAATTTTCCATTCAGCTGTAATGTTTTCATTGCAAAAGTTGAAAGTCCTCTATTCTTTTGAAAATCTGAATTTTGCCTTGGAGCATTATACTCAGCTTTTCTAGGTAGGTGATTCTTTAAGACTAGCTCCTTTGACATATGGAATATTATGTTACAAGCCCTTCAGTCCCTTAATGTAAAAGCCTCTGGATCTTGTGTTATCCTGATTGTGCTTCCACAATACTCAAATTATTTCTTTCTGGATGCTAGCAGTATTTTCTCCTTGACCTGGAAACTCTGGAATTTGGCGACAATATTCTTAGCAGTTTTCTTTTTGGAACCTTTTCAAAGGTGATGGGTGGATTCTTTCAATTTCTATTTTACCCTCTGGCTCTAAAATATCATTTCCTTGATAATTTCTTGAAAGATGATGTCTAGGATCTTTTTTTGATCATGGCTTGCAGGTAGTCCAATAAGTTTTAAATTATCTCTATTCTCCAGGTCAGTCGTGTTTCCAATGAGATGTTTCACATTGTATTCTATTTTTTTTTCATTCCGCTGGTTCTGTTTTATAATATCTTGATTTCTCATCAAGTCACTAATATCCACAATTTTTAATGTACCATTGTCTTCAGTGGTCTTTTGGACATCCTTTTCCATTTGGCTAATCCTGCCTTTTAAAGCATTCTTCTCCTCATTGGCTTTATTGGAGCTCACTTTCCATTTGGGTTAGTCTATTTTTGAAGGTGTTATTTTCTTCAGTATTTTTGGGGTCTCCCTTAGCAAATCATTTTCTTTTTTTTTTCATGGTTTTCTTGCATCACTCTCATTTCTCTTCCCAACTTTTCCTCTACTTCTCTTATTTGCTTTTCCGAATCCTTTTTGAGCTCTTCCATGGCCTGAGATCAACTCACATTTTTTTTTTGGCGGCTTTTGATGTAGGCTCTTTGACTTTGTTGCCTTCTTCTGGCTATATGTTTTGATCTTCTTTGTCACCAATAAAAAGATTCTATAGTCTGAGTCTGACTCTGAGCCCGAATCCTGTTTTGCTGCCTGCTCATGTTCCCGGTCAACTACTTGACCTTTGAGCTTTTTATCAGGGTATCACTGCTTGCAGATTAGAGAGTACTTTGTCCCAAGCTTTAGGGGCCTTAGGCTGCTGTTTTCAGAGCTATTTATACTCCACTGTCACTGCAAGCTCCGCCACGGCAGCACTTCTCCTCCCCCAACCAATGCTAACCAAGATTCCACCCAGATCCAAGCAGGGCACAGCAAGAGAACCTGCCTCTGCACCAGCAAAGCACTACTTGCACTCCTGCTCTGATCTGCTGCTTGATTCCTCCCACAATGTGAGCCAGGGACACCAGAAGCAGCTGATGCTGGAACTCTGGATGTAGCTACAGGAACTTCCTGCTGCTGCCACCACTGCCCCCACCAACACCACTGTGTCACCTCCCCCACCCCCAGGGATGGGGTTTGACTCCTCTCACACCTCTCCAGTAGTTTTCCTGCTAACCTGCTCCATTGTCTTTGGCTTTGGGGGGTGAGAAATCTGGTACTGCAACAACTCAATGATTTATGGCCTTCTGGCCTGCTCTGCCTGACTCCTAGTCTGATTGATCCTGGCACAGTTCATGCTAGGCTGTGTCCTCTCCCAGCATTGTGCGATAGAGCCTTCCCATTGACCATCCTGGCTGTCCTGGTCTGAAGACCTGCTTACGTCTGGTTTTCATGGGTTCCACAGATCTAGAATTTGTTCAGAACCATTTTTACAGATATTTGGAGAGACTTGGGGGAGAGCTTAAGCAACTCCCTGCTTTCCAGCCACCATCTTGGCTCCACCCCCGAATCCCAAATATTTTATAGTATCTTTTTTATAACGTGTACAGTGTTACTGAAGAGTGACTGTAAATGGAATTTCTCTTTGTCTCTTCTGCTTTTGGGCTTTGTTAGTAATACATAGGAATGTCAATGATTTATATGGGTTTATTTTATATCCTGCCACTTTGCTAAAGTTATATATTATTTCAAGTATTTTTTTACTTGATTCTCTAGGATTCTCTAAGCAAATCATCATATCACCTGTAAAGAATGATAACTTAGTTTCTTCTTTGCCTATTCTAATTCCTTCAATTTATTTTCTTCTCTTATTGCTAAAGGTAAGATTTCAAGTACCAAATTGAATAATGGAGTGATAATAAACATCCTTGTTTCACCCCCAGTCTTATTGGAAATTCATCAAGCTTATCTCCATTATATAAAATTCATGTTTATAGTTTTAGGAAGATGCTACTCATGATTTTAAGGAAGTTTTTGTTCCAATGATTTCTAGCATTTTTAATAGAAATGGATGTTGTATTTTGTTAAAAGCTTTTTCTACATCTATTGAGATAATCATATGATTTCTGCTAGTTTTGTTGTTGAAGTGATCAATTAATGCTCATAGTTTTCCTAATATTGAACCAGCCTTGCATTCCTAGAATAAATCCTATCTGCTCATAGTTTATTATTCTCTTGTGATACGTTGTTGTAGTGTGTTTGCTAATATTTTACTTTAAATTTTTGCAGTGATATTCATTAGGGGAATTAGTCTATAATTTTCTTTCTCTGTTTTGACTCTTTCTTGTTTACAAATTAGTACTATATTTGTGTCATAAAAAGAATTTGTTAGGGCTCCTTCTTTTCCTGTTTTCCCAAATAGTCTATTAAATATAAGAATTAATTGTTCTTTAAATGTTTGTGTAGGATTCTGTAGATCATTTCAGCCAGAAAAAAAATTTCTTCACTCTCCCTGTTCACTTCACTGTCTAATAGCTGGAGGTCCTACACTGTTCAAACTTTACCTGGTTTCTTTCTCCCAAGTTTGGTTGAACATTTTTCATCATGATAGGTGTTCATGAATTTTCTTATCTTGGTCCTATCTTGGCATTTGGTGTGGATTAGGGCTTACATGTAATGAACATAAAACTTGCAGGTGAAGCTGAGGGAAATGATCCTATGTAGCTTTGGCAATCTAATCATCTGATTCCTCCACCATGACTTTATTTTTCTTTCCACTTTTGATTTCCAGTATGGTTGTTTTTTATACTTTGTAGTTCTTCCTCTTTCTAAGTGATTCACAATTTTTTAACAACAGGATGATTACAGGCCCCATTATCATGAATAAGTTATATGGAGAAATTACCAAAAATAGTCTTATAGGGTATTTTTTTGTACATTAATTTATCATCTCCATTTACTGACAAAAAATGGCTAACAAAGGGGAGAATAATGAGAATAGCTGTTTTTGTTCCATTCTGAGTTATGCTTCCTACTATGCATGACATACTGTATCTGCCTTCTGTTCAATGCACTATGTGTGAATCATTAAGCATAAACATGTCCTTAGTGAATGAAGCTGAGAAATTGCCAATTGAATGGAGTTTAAACATTTGAGATATATATATATATATGTATATGTATGTATATATATATATATATATATGTTTGTGGTTAATAATATTTGTTTCCTCAAGACTTCATTGTAGAAAAGTCTAATTATGCTTTAAAAAACAGCACAGCTATCATTGCTAAATGGAAAATGATAGTTGCTTTGAAAATGAAATTGTTTTTCTCCCAGACTGAATATGCTTATTACTGAGAGTGAACTATTTCTTCTGAATTCTTTGTTCATGATCTTTTATTATAGATCTTTGCTTTTCATCTAATAAGGCAATTGCTGAAGAAACTAACATAAACTAGCTTATTGTATATAACTAAATAGAATTAAGCGATTTTCCGTTCAGACTATTCCATAACATTAGGGAAAATTGTTCTTTTGAGTGCATAAAACTGTCATCTGCCACATTCATAAAGAAAATTCAACTACTATATTTTATACTGTTCCACCTTTTGTTAACTTGGATCAGTGCTGCCTTGACAAGTTTTCAGCAGAGACTTCAAAATTTTAAATAAATAGATAAATAAGTAAACTAAGTAGAACATGCCGTATGCCTCATTTCTCCATGTGGCTTCCAATATGTAGAATTGGGTTATGTGGAAACCTAGTGTTGCAAAAGCAGATATTTGATTCTGTTAATTATCAGTTGTGAACAGCTGCACTGGGAAGCAGAAAGACTGTGGGCCTACTGAGAAACTCTCTGAAATAAAAGCCAACCAAAGCTGGGTAGAATGCAGCTGGTGGATGAGATGTCTTGTCTAGGCAGCAGGGGTCTCTATATAGCTCTTCAATGAAAGGGGAATGCTTTACAAGCAATATGTCCTTCCAAAGTTCTTGGTACAGATTTGCAAGACTATTCCTTTGATATTATATATGTAGCTCCCAAGAAGTGAAAGAATATCAAATGAATACAGAAATAAACCACTTGTGTAACTATATTTGCCTTTGCATTTAAAAAATGCACATAAACTTTTGAGGGAAACCTGTAAACACACACAAACACACACACACACATATACATGCATATACATGATTTATTTCAATATATCTTCATATAGATACATTTTAATGTAAAATATATCTATATATTTGTCTTCAGCCAAGTTTATAGAAATAGACATATATGTTTTGCAAAATTGTATAAATGTATTTGTTAAATATATCTGTGTATACTTTTATAAAATTTGTCTACATTTATTCATTTTCATATATTTCCAGTTGTATTATATTTTATAACTTTATGTATGCATGGTGTATGCACATACATATGTATATATACATACACACATACATATATTTTTCCTCTAAATGTGACTGAAGACAGAAAGCTGGTTGTTACCTTCTGAATTGGAAAACAATTGAATATATTAATAAGCATCTTTTAGAGTCCTAATGTTGAAAATGTTGATTTGTCTTAAACAATTTCTTCAGATATAAAGTAATGAGTGTCAGTACGTGAATAAGAATATGGGACTTCATTTTTTTTCTGAAAATAAAATACATTTGATACATTTTCAATTGCACTTCAGGCTGCTGTGACCAGTCAATATTTTGCACTGATGGTTTCTTGTTTGTGGATCATCATTTGTTATAGATTATTCAACTTGAATAGGGAGTGATCTCAGGAGTTCTGTTTTTATGCTATCCTTTTGAGTACTTTCCATTATTTTTTCTTCTAATAAGATTATTTGGGTTAGGACCTAGGCCTACTGAATGAAGTGAAGGCCACATTACCTTTGCATTCAGGTAAAGAATGTCAGTGGAATATTTTTTTTTTAATTAGGACATGACACCTTAAAGCTGTCTCATAATTCACAATGAAGGTCATTTTTCTTTAAAATTCTGAGTTCAGGGGGGTGGAGCCAAGATGGCAACTGGAAAGCAGTAACTGGCGTGAGCTCCCCACCAAGTCCCTCCAAAAACCTGTAAAAAAATGGCTCTGAACCAATTCTAGAACTGCAGAACCCACAAAGTGGCAGAGGGAAGCAGGGCTCCAGCCCAGGACAGCCTGGATGGTCTCGGGGTAAGGTCTGTCTCCAACGGAACTCCCAGCCCCCAGCTGAGGGGAGCGGAGCTGAGCCAAGCAGAGCCCAGCGTGTGCGGAGCGGCGCGGCAGACCAGGGGACCGCGAGACCAGGAGTGGAGCGGAGAGTGCCCTAGCATGCTGAATTACTGAGCTGTGGCATGTACCAGACCTCACAACCCACAAACAGCAAAGACAACACCAGAAGGTTAGTGGGAAAAGCTGCGGGACGGGACAGAGTTTGCGGTTCGACTACCACCCCTGAGGCAACGGAGGCGGGGCAGCTTTAGAAATTCAGCTGCAGTTACTTCTGGCTCCAGGCCCACCTGGTGGGAGGAATTAAGTGGCTGATCAGAGCAGGAGTGCAGAGCCTGCCGAGGATTTAAGCCCAGTCCAGGTAGGGGTTTTTTTTGGGGGAAGGAGGAGTGCTGGTGAGGCAGCGCATCCGCCCAAGCGTGGAACATAGAACTCTTTAGTCACACCCCGTTGAAA
>CM053623.1:253717767-253736677 GCA_028646595.1 Phalanger gymnotis
CTGGGCTTAAATCTTCAGCAGGCTCTTCACTCCTGCTCTGATCAGCCACTTAATTCCTCCCACCAGGTGGGCCTGGGGCCAGAAGCAACTGCAGCCATAGTTCTAAAGCTGTCCCACCTCCGCTGTCCTAGGGGCGGTGGCCGAACCGCAAACTCCGTCCTGTCGCACAGCTTTTCCCACTAACCTTTGCTGATGTCTTTGCTCTTTGTGGGTTGCAAGGTCTGGTGGATACCACAGCTCAGTAATTCAGGATGCTAGGGCACTCTCCGCTCATCTCCTGGTCTGGTAAGTCCTCGTCTGGTCTGTTCGCGCTGTGCGAGCTGGGCTCAGCTCTGCTCCCCTCAGCTGGAGGCTGGGAGCTCCTTGTGGGACAGACCTTACCCAGAGACCATGCAGGCTGTGCTGGGCTGGAGCCCTGCTTCCCTCTGCCACTTTGTGGGTTCTGAAGCTCTAGAATTGGTTCAGAGCCATTTTTTTATAGATTTTTGGAGGGACTTGGTGGAGAGCTCACGCCAGTCACTGCTTCCCAGCCACCATCTTGGCTCTGCCCCCCTTTGCTTACCTTTTTGATATTTGGTAGAGTCTAATGGAGATACATCCATTAATAATTGAGCTATAGAATTGATAATAACAGAAGGTATAAATTAAAATATTTTTTAAATAAGAAATAGGAACAATACACTAAATTCCTTTGTGTTCTACCTTGATTTCTTCTAGATCAGTCCTAAAATTCTTTGAGAGTTGTTCTACTCTTGGGTTATGAGCAAACTGAATTTGAGGAGGGTAGAAATCTGACCTCTGAGAGGCCTTCAGTGACTCTATGAACATGAGACTAGGATATCAGCTATAAATACCAAACAGCTGTACATTTTGTGGTTTGTAATCATGATCTAAAAGCTATCCAGAAACATGGAGCAGTGAATCATAAGCCAGTGGCAAACAATTCTCCAGAAACAGCAGTGATACTTGGATAGAATCATAGTTGGGAAACTAGGGAGACAAATGATTTCCAAGGAAGGAAGTAGAACACCAGAAACCAAAGTGAAATGTGTGTTATGCAGGGGCTAGAGCCAGACCCCAGATTCAATCGAATAAGAAAAGAGTTGGCCATACTTCAGATTCAATTGAAATAAGGCACCAGACCTTTGTAGGTAGTAGGAACAAGGCACAACCAAGGGTGAAATCAAAGGTCGGAAGTGAATGGGCTACCCATGTTTGCCTTAGGTGCCAATCTAGATTGATAGAAGGAATTATCCCAGTGGGAGTTACCTATGCCAATGAAATCATAGGTCTTCTCCAAATTAAGTGATTTTGAATTTCAGTTTGCGGTCTAATATACCTGGGAAATGAAAGCACTGTTGGAAGCCATATTGTCATTTCTAAGCTTAATAAATGCAGAACGATAATAATGAAAAAAAATAGAAACAGGTAGGAATCAGAGAAGACAGAGGGCTGGACTTGGAGTCTGGATGACCTGAGTTCAAATTCAGTCTCAGACATTTATTTGACCCTAGATAAATCACTTAACCTCTGTATGCCTCATTTTTCTCATCTGTTAGGAAAAAAATACACACAAATTTATATGTATACATGCACATGTATGTGTGCGTGTATACACATGTATGTGTATATGTATACATGTATATATGCATATACATATATATGTACAAACATGCATGTATGCATACACACACACCTCCCAAAGTTGTGCTGAAAATAAAATGAGGGAATATTTTAAAGCACTTTGCAAACCATAAAGTACTATAACCATGCTTGCTATTATTAAAGCAGAGAATGGATATTTGGGTCTATTGTTCATGCTAACTTGATTACCCTTGTTGAAGTATCTTTGAATTTTAAGGGAGTTATGTAAAATGAATGAATAGGTCAATAAATGCTTATTTTTGTTAGCAAGGAAGAAGTTTTATTTGCAAATTGGGAATCATCATCAAATTGTGTCAATTTCTTCCATTGAGCTTAAATTCCTGTTTGCCTGTTCCTTCTAACTTACAACCTGTAAACAGAAGTAAAAATTCTGAGCAGGTCAGGATATTCCCATAAGCAGATCTCATTGGACATATGAATGCCTGAGTGCACATGAGAGCCATCTCTAATGCAAATTCCAAAGCAATTATATTACTGACATATGCTTGAATGATGTTCCTTGATGTAAATTCTTGAATCGAAGTATCAACAAACTAAGTGCTTCAGGAGAAGTGGTTGTAAAGGGAGAGATTTTTTTCCTTTGTTAAAAAAAATCTGTTCAAGCAAGCACTTAGAAGTTTGGCTGCTTATTTGAATTGAAATAACTAGTCTGGAGAGCTCATTCTAAGTAGGCAACTAAGAAGATCTTTTGTTAATAACTCTCTAATCAAGCAAACAACATCACACAACATGAAATGACTACTTCTAGTTGTAAATGTAAACTGAAGGGCTAGATGATAAGGCTTGTTTCTACAGAGAAAAAAAAAAGTTTATATCACCGGAGATGACAAGGAATGAACTTGAAATCATATGTGTGTATGTGTATATGTGTTTATATGTACACACATGTATACACATGCATATATATGTGTATATACATATGTGTGTATGTGTATAGCTGTGCATACACATATATACACGTGTATGTGCACAACACATACATTCATGTATGTATACATATATGGTATATACATGTGCATACACAATGCACATGCATGAGCATATACAAATATGCATATGTATACACATATATTTGTATCTACACATACACATAAATATGCATATACACATACATGTGCACATATACACACATATGCAATGTGGTTTTCTACACGTGTGTTTACATTTGTGCATATATACACATGCATACACCTATACACTTATATACATGCACATGCATGCATGCATACATACATATGAATTATTGGAGCCAGCTTGAAATACTTCACAAGAAGCAACCAGCAAATTTTCAATGTCAGCATTTGCACATTAGAAATACATAAACTACAAAACAGGGTTTCATTTTAGTATTTTGTTGATTGTATAGATTTAAATGATGGAAAATATATTAATAAGGCTGAATTAAAGTGTGCCATGTGCACACTTTCTCCCAGAGAGATTGCTCTTAAACATTTAAAAGCACAAAACTGTTAAAGTTCCATACTCATGTTTTGAACCAAGGCTAAATTGTTAGCTAATATGGAGTCCTTAGAGATAATGTAGTATGAGGCACTCATTATATTGCTGAGTCAATTGAAAAACAGAAATATTAAGGAATTTGTCCAAGGTTACACATTGAGTGATATAGGGACAGAGACAACAATAGCTGGAGGCCAGAATGCAGGATGCCTGTATCTAATGTCCTTTCCACTGTTTAACCCGCACCACACTACCTCTCAGGGAAGGTATGATCATAATTTTCTGAAGGGCTTTGTAATATTCTGGGGCCAGGCTCCTTGTAGGTGTTTAAATCGGCAGAAAATTAGTCTCGGCTGGCAGGGTAAGGCAGAAGTGACCAACAAGGAGAGAGAGAGAGCTGTAGGTTAACTCATCTCTCTTCAGACACCTAGGAGAGGACATAACTGTAGCCCTTATGCTTATGTAGTAAAGCATACAGCTGAATACATAGCAATTTGGATCATTCCAATAAATGCGATTTTATTAAGCACAACTCAGGGTCATGTTCTGCTGACAAAGTCATGTTTACCTCTGAAAAGAATACTAAAATTATTTATTAGACTCTCCAAAATGCTTAAATGTGCTTAAATAATGCTCAGAAAATCTTCCATTTTGTAAATGTGAGCACCTGCATTCCACGATAAATTTTCAGACTCGTTTGGGTTTGAACAAGTAAGTCAACAATAAAAATGAAATTGATTTTGCTAATTTCAAGATAGATGACACCTTTTCTTCATGACCATTGGAGAAATAATGAAAATATACCCTCGTGCCTACTTATTAATTCAGAGAACTGCTGTTAATTCAGTTAAGATAAAGATGAAGGGAATTTCTGGATAAAATTTGCAGAGCCAAGGGGAAAGTTGTTTCTTTGAAATGGACTGGTCCTCATTTAAAGGGAAAAAAAGAAACTCAGCAGTTTGTAAATCCATAACTCCAATAGATAACTAAGGCTTTTCCCCAGAGTGTCAAAATGTATAGGGCAATGAAAACACACTTAAACAGCAATGTAGGAACAACTAAACTTAGCATCTAATGTATACAGTTTATGTTCAACTAATCCTGTGATTTCATAAGTGTAGAGAGTCTGTGGTATGGAATTTCTTCTTCCAATGATTATTAGCAATCTGTGTACAATTAATAGTCTGAGAGTGTTGCCTGAGGGTCAATGGGGATGAATTGAGAGATTAAATGAGTCTCATACAGCATATGTGAGAGGTAAAACTTGAAACTGGGTTTCCCTGACTCCAAGACCAGCTCTCTATCTACTCTTCCAGGGCATCTTCTTAGCAATGCTAGTTATCAGAATGTTAGGACTTCATTGCACCCAAAACCATGCCACAAATGAAAATCCCACCATCCCGTAGAGTGACTTTATGGTGTTCCATGGCATAATATAATCTGTACCATTTCCGCTTAAGAGACTGTCCTCTACACCATACTTATTTGCAGATATTTAATTATTAGTTTGTAAACTCCTTGAGGACAAAGAGGATTACATCATATTCTTATCTCCAATGCTTCTCAGCTGTGCCTTCCAGATAGCTGGATACTTAAGTCAATATCTATTTATTTGAATTGAAGTAGAAGCAGGACCATATAATGCTGTCCCAAAAGTGGATCCCACCATCAGGTTCTGGGACTGTGTTGCTGTCTCTGTAGTTGTATCAAATAAAAGTCTGGGAAGGGCTACATAAATCCTGGAAGACACTTCTTAAACCCAAAGAAGAACACCTATTACCAGGTTATTGCCCTGAGTTGTGGAACACAAAACATCCTGATGACCTCAAGAGCCTTCAGCAAGTCATTTAATGTTTCTGTCCTCTGGCTCTCTGTCCTCCATAAACTGCTTGTCCTAGCTCTCTATTTTTTCACAATGCTATAAGGATTTTTAGTTTTAAGTTATATTGATGTTTTCAAGGGTCAAAGTTGCTAGACTATACATCACTGAGGGATTTAAAGTATCCCTGAACTTGAGTAATGGCCTTATATGTAAGTCAGAGATAGGTGGTTATAACTACAAAAGGTTGCCTATGACTGGATGTGTTAGAGGCAGCCATGATGTTATATAAATTTATATTATATATTTAATATAATTATTATATGATATACATGAAATGATATAATATAAAATATTTGATACAATTATTATATACTTAAATGGAATAGGACATCGTACATAACATATTTACAGTTTTGTGCTGTGTTGGGAGTGTGATGGAGAGAACTTCCGAGCTATGTGATCTTGGGCAAGCCACAGCATTTCTTCAGCTTCAGTTTCTTCAGTTTATAAATGTGGTAAATAACTAGGCTATGTACCTCATAATACTGGCATGAAAACAATTGAAGTATGTTAGATGAAATGTTTATAAAAAACTAAGCATAATCTGAATGTTGAGTCTTGCTGTGTCTCTCATGCTTTCTATAAAAAAATATAATCTAAATGTTTTCTACTACACTGAAGAAATGCCAAATAAAATGAACATTTCCACATTAATGTAGAACAGAGAAGAGGATTATACATGACACTGCAAACCTCTTACGTAGTGTTTGTCTTCCTTTTTAGGTGTATAATAAATTCAACATGTAATTTTTAAAGCTGTTCTGGTTATCTGTGATTCTTTCTGTCCTTCCATCCACTCTCTTTTCTTTAAGATGAATGGATCCTTTATCTTAATCCCACTCTCCATCATACTCCGTGCAAAGTTGAAAAATAAAAAGAAAACCCTTATAACAAATATTTATAGACAATAAAAATAAATCCCCACATTGGCCATGCCCAGAAAAATTTGTCTCATTCTACATCTTCAGCCTGTCAAATCTATTTCAGGAGGAAGGTAATCCACCATTGTTACTCTATCTTCTATTCTTTCATAAGTTACCGTTTATAATATGCCTATCAGGTACAAGGCATATGGTAGGTATTGGGGATTTCAAATTATTTCCTCAAGAGCCACCAAATAAAATCAATTTCTGCTTCTTTGGGGGTATGTTAATCTTTCAGAGAGTTCTCCAAAGGAAAAAAAAAAGTCCAACCCAAATAAGGTGGGAACATCAATGATATATTTCCATTAGGAAAACCACTACAGGAGATAACAGAATAGCAGCATTGACAGAGTGGTTTCTCAAGAATAAGAAAAGCTAACAAATCATAATATTCTCCTGGCAATGAAGATGGATCAGCTACAAAAAGGACTTCCTGGGAGGTGTCAGGAAGACTCACACAACAAGGACTACACACACCCTTTATGGATATCCACCCAGAAATGAAAACAGAACTCTGTCCTCTCATATGCATTCATAAGCCCTCATACTGACAAACATACATTGTTCTTGTCATTCTGGCATCTTAATGAAAAATTCTAAATTGGTTTCTATGCAGGATAAGAATGACTTTTTTCAAAAGTAGAGCTTCTGGAGATAGTTGACTTTATTATGAGATTGATGGTGAGCTTGTGCAATGTTTATTTGAAAAAATATATAAAATTCAAAGGCTATAGAAGGATCAAACAGTTCTGATTGAGGAACAAGTGTGTTGTTTGAGAAGCCAATAGCTTCATAATAAACATTGTCAGCAAGTAATCAAGTTTTATCCACTATGCTAATAGTTTGTCGTATGTGACAGCAACATTTAATAACCCATGGCATCCTTTCCAAAAATGTGATTGATGGTGAGTAATTTTGCATTTGGCTTCTGACTCTCCACACAGATATGTAGCCATCATCTATTCTACTATCCCTCTCTCTCTCTCTCTCTCTCTCTCTCTCTCTCTCTCTCTCTCTCTCTCTCTCTGTCTCTCTCTCTCTCTTTCACACACACACACACACACACACACACACACACACACACACATGTTTTTATGAGTTATCTAAAGCAAAGAGGGGTTAAGTGGATTGTATGGCCAGTATGACCCACAGGCAGAAGCTGAACTCCTTTCTTCAGGGCTTTGAGGACAGCTCTCTATGCATGATGTCATGCTATTTTTTAATGATTATCACATTTTAAGAGAAAAATCTTTCTATTCTTCAAATTACCTATAATCAGCAACCCTAAGTATCTAGAAAAGACTAATAATATATACTGCAACATTAGGAATGTAATACACAAGGAAAAATCACATATATCTCTGTGTGTGTGTATAAAGTTCTAAATTCTTAAGTCTTGCAAAATTGGAATTAGAGTCTTGTAGGAACAATGGCCAATTTTGTAGGCTTAAAGTATCTCTCAAGGAAAATTTTTGAACTATCCATTTTTAGAATTTACTTACTAAGAAAAATCCAACCTTGCAAGGCTTTCAAAATATTCTTAGATTCACACTAGTCTTCAAAATGTGTACACTTCCTGAAGGTTAGAAATGATAAAATGCTTACAGCCCTTCAGAAAAGGATATTTTTCCACTCCTCTGATATATTCACTCATTCAATAAATGTTTTTATAAGATCCGCTATGGAAATCACCATGGTAGGTGCTAAGTATATAAAGTGGGTGATCTTGGATAAGTTGCTATAATAACAATGTGGCAAATAGCTACTGTGGCTAAGAGCACACAGAAGGACTGCCAACACAGGTTCTTTGATCTGCTTTTCTGAGGAAAGCAACTTTAAGGGGTTAACAATCTCAGTTTAATTAAACTTACTTACACATATCATTCACTTAGTTCAAGGGGAAAAGATCAGACCCCTGAAATTCAGGGCAAATACAAATGGAAATTACAAATCACATACATTATATAAACAGATCAAATAACACAAACCAATCTATCCATATTAATACATAGTTACCAGAGAAACACCAACATGTGTGTTATCTGTCAAAGCCCAGGGGGTGGGGAGGTGTTTCAACTGTCTGCCCAGAGTATACCCCCAAAAGTCAAACACTAACCTTCTACTACATATACCCTGCTCAGGACCCTGAGCACTCGAGGCTCACCATTCACGGTGTGAGAAACCAGAGCATCGGAAAGCACCACATCATATATAAATCAATGACTCTCTACCACCCCAGTGCTAAGAAGCATTCCAAGACAAAAGATCCCACTTTACCTGCCCCATTCAAACAAAGGCCAGACATTAAAGGCATTTGGTAGTAAAAAAAAAAAATCCTTTCCTGATTACCGTTACAGTTGCTTAAACTCTTTAGCTTTAATGGCTTCTGGGTTTACTTATTGCTTCGTGCTATGATCTCATGAGGATATGAAGGGCTGAACACTGCTACAAACCATTCACTTAATTTTCTAGTGGTAAATGTGATGGGAAGGTATATTCTCACTACTGTATGCTGTAGCCGTTGAGCCCCTTTCTAGTTTAAATGTCATTTAACAAATCAGCCAAGATGAACAAGTGTTATTCAGAAATATTTACTAAATATGAGACAAAGTAAACATAATAAATCAGAATGATGGTGTGATGGGGGCTAGACCCCAAAAGGCAAAGACCATGTCTCTGGAAGCAACCCAGAAACTAGCAGGCTCCTGTGAGAAAATTATCTCATTACAGGCACATACAAACTTGACCTTATAGTTCCTTAGATAAAGGCTATCAGTACAAACACAAGGGTACTGGTCCAAGGACTCTTTCTCCAGCATCTGATGCCCAAGGACCATGGTCTGGCAACCCTTCTATCTTTTCCCTTCAATAAAATTATCTCCCTAAATTTTCCCATATATTCCAGTAGCCCAGGACCCAGATTACTTGCTTATACTGACCACTCCCTAATCCCACTCCGGATCACTTAATTAGCACATTTGACATTCATTTCCCTGTCTCTTTTCCCATGTAAGCATTAACATCATCCTCATTAGCTGGCAAGATCCTTGAGGAACTTCACCTGCCTTATTGGCATTACAATAAAGTCTGCCACTTGACTGGAAGATAGTTTGAGTGCATGAATTCATTCCAGGTGATACCTCCCTGTACCCTGGTATTTTGAGGGTCTCAGCACCCCTAAACCATGTCAATAACATTCTACTTATAAACAATTTCCCACCATAGTATTCATGGAGGAATAGAGGGTACAAGTTTACAGAACCAAAGCAGCATAAGGATCACATATCTCAGAGCAACTCACACATCTGAAATGCTGAAATTTATGTCCTTTGCTTTTCTCAGGAAAACCATCTCAGTTTTCTGCAGTTGGACAATGAACTGATGGGACAGGCTGTATCTCTGATGACTGCTGTGCTCAGGTGGGCCCTCATCTGAACTTTTCAACTCTCTTCCTGGATGGGACCACTTCTCTACTGGCTGCTAAGCAAGCATTATGGTCTCTCATCAAAGGCAAATATTTTGAGCCTAGAATCTTTTGATTAGTTCTTTTGAGTAAGCCCTTAGGGCTTTCTACCTTGCAAGAATTAGTGGGAAGGCACAAACAAAAAACTTTTCCTCCTCAGATCAGCTCTTCTAGAAAGAAAGTAAAGAGACTTTTCTTCTTGCAGTCAGTCCTTCTAAGCACCAAGGGGCAGGATGAGATCTGAGGTCTCTTATTAGGCGTAACAGTATGTCTCTCTTTAGATCCGTTCTACTTTGATCTTAGCTATATTCAGAACTCCACTCATCTAAACTCTGTGCTCTATATGCCTTAAGCTAAAGTCAAGGCTTTTTAAGTGAGCTAACTCACCTTTAACTCAAGAAGATAAACCAAAATCTACATTTCTGCTAGCCAACCTAAAACCAAGAAATATACATTTATCATATAGTTACCAAACAGTTCTAGGGATAAAGGTTTCCCAAGTTATCAACTTAAAAGTCCTCCTGCTAGTTATATTTAGATGTTGGGAACAGGACACTTCAATTATCTTTACACTGAGTACTTGTCTTTTTTCCAGGGAATGATTTCAGTGTTTCCCTCGTAATTGACCTTTTTATTTTCCTTTCCCCTTAGATTAGCAAAACTCTCCATAGGTGAAAAGCTCACTCAACAGAAACAAAGTAGAGATAGGGATGTTGGTAGGAGGATTAGCTTTGGCAAGTAGAGTGATAAATTCATTTTCGGATATTTTGAATTTTGGTTATCCTGAGTAATAACAGGAGTTATGTCCAATAGACAACTGAAATATGGGCTAGAATTGAAAAGGGGATTGAATTTAAGTATACAGATTTGAGAGTGATGGGTAGATGAAAACTGAAGCCACTGGAGTAAATGAGACCACCAAGGCAATCCATGTAGAAACAGAAGGCTAAGGACAAAGTGTCAAACTTAAGAGCTGTCTTTGACTTTTCCCTACCTCCTCTCATCCATTTAACAAATCTTTCTGATACTTCATTTGTAATGTCTCTTGAATGCCTGCTTTTGTCTCCAATACCAGTGACACTAACCAAACTTAGACTGTCATCACACCGTGGCTATATTACTACAAATGCCTCCCATTCAATCTTACTGCCTTAAATCTCTTCCTCGTTTTCAACTCACAACCAAATTAATATTTCTAACACACTCTAACATCGAATCTTTTTGTGTCACCTGATAAAGAATCTACAATGTCTCTTCACTGATATTGGCATCAAGTCTTAAACCTTCCAACTAATTTTAATACATATGAAATATGTATAAAAGTGGGAATACTACAGTGAAGAGAATCAAAGATGAAGAAATCTGGTTCACGGGACCTACATGATGGAGGATTGCTAACTATATCAAGCTCTGATAAGGCGAATAGGGTAAAGAGTCTGCAACTTCAATATTTGCTCAGTAATAAAGCACTGTGTTCCCCTTAGAACATAACTGATGGCAATGATGGGCTTATTAATACTCAATTCTTTTATTCTACAATACAAAGATATATTTTCCAAAGATGACTAACTCTAGTAAAGGTGAAAGAAAAGCTCTTCTGGAAGGTATGATATGAACCAGTTTACTTACTCCAGAAGCAAGTTTTGTTTTGTTTTTACTTTTATAGTTTCACTTCAGGTCAGCTGGGTAGCATAGGGAGCACCAGCCCTGCAGTTAGGAGGACCTGAGTCAAAACTAACCTCAGTCATTTACTAGCTGTGGGACTCAAGGAAAGTCACTTAAGCCTGTTTGCCTCAGTTCCTCATTTGGAAAATGAGCTGGAGAAAGAAACAGCAAACCACTCCAGCATATTTTCCAAGAAATCCCAAAAGGGGTCAGGAAGAGTTGAACACAACTAAAAAAACAATTTCGTTAAAAAAAGTTTCACTTCATCAGTCAATAGATGCAGCAAAGGACTAATTGTCCCTCTCTATTATGTATCCCTGATTTGGACATTTTAATGGTGAGGTGAGGAGGTGTTGCAACAATCTGGCTAGCAGTTGTTGTGGGGGTATAAGACCAACACAAGACCAACAACAAGAATGCTACCAGCACACTGCAAAGCCCAGGTTCTTTTTAACTGCTTCACTAAGGAAAGCAATGTTAAGGGCTTGACAAGTTTACTTTAATTCAGCATACAAATACCATTCACTTAGTTAAGGGGGAAAAGCCAGCACCCTGAACTTCAGAGCAAAACATAAACAAATTACAAACATTGACAGACAGACCCAATACAATTTATAGTTACCAACATCTAAGTTCAGCCCAGGAGCTCATAATAAGGGCTAGCCCAGAGTCATACATGCCACTGCTGCTATGGGTAAGAGCTTCGAAAAAGAGAAAGCCAACCCCTGATTTTATATCTTTTTCAGGGTCAAGGGTGAGTCACACATGCGACTCACCCACATGACTTAGTATCATGACAAAGGGGCGACTTGAACCCACATAGTCTAAAAGCCTCTGCTGTCCCAAACATGTCACTCAAACTCATGTGTAAACTAGGTCCTCCCCTGAGGCAAGGAGGCACCAATGACACCCAAATCTAAGAAAGGAAACAAAGGCCAAACTCTTCAAGGGCACTTGGTTGAACTAAGTGCTAAGAGCCCATTTTGTTTACCAACACAGGAGGAAATGACATACACTCTCTTGTTCTTGCTACTAGAACAACTTTAAAGTTTTATGGCTTTAAAATTTTATCTCCTTAGCATATGTTTTAGACATGCATTGCCTTACCAAAACTTAACATACAAAATAGAGCCTTAAATATAATTCCAAGAATATTGTAATAATAGGCATATTTCACCTATATATTTTTCTTTTAGTGTTGGAGTTTAAGGGTCATATTTTGAAAGACCTAAATGTTGATTTGGGCCTTTTTGTTCTCCCTGGACAAAGCAGAACTGGCATGGTGAGAAAAGTATTGAAAATAGTCCCAAGTAAGAATAGTTGTTCAATGTACATATAGTTCTTATTTCTTAATAATAATAACTAACATTTATATACATTTATGTGTTTCTTCATGGATTGGAGAGTTTCGTAAATATCATCACATTTTATCCTCACAGTACTTTTTTAGTCAATTCTGACTCTTCTTGACCCCATTTGGGGTTTTCTTGGTAAAGATACTGGAGTAGTTTATCATTTCCTTTTCCAGCTTATGTTACAGATGAGGAAACTGAGGCAAAATGGTTAAGTGACTTTACCAGGGGCACATAGTAAGTGTCTGAGGCTGTATTTGAACCCAGGTCTTCCTGATTCCTGGCCTGGCACTCTATCCACTGTACCACCTAGCTGCCCCATCTTCACAACAATCCTGGGAAGTAAGTGCTATTATTATCATTTTACAGAAGGTAAACTGAGGCTAAGGGACTGAGATTAAGTGACTTGCCAAAACTCACATAGTTTGAGACTGGATTTGAATTTGTCTTACTGACTCCACTTCAGCGCCCTGTACATTTTGTGACCAAGCTGGCTTTATAAGCGTAATCCATGATTTGATCAAGTTATGGGACCACTCTGGGACTCGACTCTTATTTGCAAAGTGAAGAAGTTGAACTTGATCTCTAAGGTATCTTCAAACTCTGAATTTCCATAAATATAGATAGCCAGAGGGATGATAGATCATAAGTGATGGCAATGATGATGATGATGAGGAAGATGTGATGGGTGATCACGATTGATAGTGATGGTGATAATGATGATGAGGAGGATGAGGATAGGATGACAGATCAATAACCATGGTGGTGGTGTTGATTATGATGATGATAAACATTTCTATATAATAAATTCAAACTCCTCACATGATATATACTGCTTCTTTCTGACATTTTACATTTTGGGATCCACTGATCTCCTGCTTACATTAGGTGTGTGTGGGGAAGACAACTAAAAAGAAAAAAAAAACCCTGAAATCTAAAAAGATGTCCTGAAATCAGATTCCTAATCTTCCTTCCAAAAGTCACCTCTATGAATTCCTATATATTTCTTTGTGAATCAGAAGTGTGAAATTTTGATAAAAATGTTATCAACTCACATTTCAGTTGCTAATTCCCTGCCCCCACATCCCTAAGCCATGGATTTTCAGCAGCATTACTGCTTTCATTTCTTCCTTTTCTTTTATTATAGAGCATTATCATGGCGATTCTTCTAAATAGGTGTTTTTTTCTGCAACCTTGTACTGTGATGAACATTGGACAAGGTTTGTGGTATGCATTTCACATGCGATACTAAACCCTTGAATTTAAGCATTGGTCTTAGGAGAGGGAATGTTTGATCTTCAGCTTAGTAGCAAAATCTAGTTCTCACTTTTGAAATTAAGCTATAATACAATGTATATAGAGTATATTAATTCACTGTTGCTGTTCATGCACAGCTACACAGAAATGCTCTTTTGTGCCCTCCAAAGTAGAATCTCTGTTGAAATTATATCAGATGGCAATCTGCCCCTTGCTTTCTATGTCTGTCTGTCTTGTCTATCTGTCTGTCTCTGTATGTCTGTCTGTCTCTGTCTCTGTCTCTCTCTCTCTCCATGTGGATATGTGAGCTATTGGCATGAAGATCTCCCAATGTGGACACTTCTTCCATCAACATAGATTAGCAAGTGCTATGCAACTTATAGTTTTTGAATGTTAGAGTAAAGAATAGTGAAAATAGTGTTTTATTTTAGTTTCACCTTAAGTATGTATTATTTATTTCGACTGAAATGTCAGGAAGAAATAGGGAAAAACTTATTAGAAGAGACAAGGAGAGCAGAAGTGACAGAGAGTCATCAGTACCTGATATACATACACTATAATATTTAACTAATTTATGTTTTTAATACAGGTGATCCTTCCACTGGGAGAGAGCACCATATAGCCAAAAATTAGCAGAGTCTAATTAGGTGCTGTGACTAAGTAGTGGCCATGATTTGGATAATGAACCTATCTGAAATCAACTGGGCTGACATTTAAATGAAATACAGTGTCTATTGGGGGATACTCAATACTCCTTCAGCTTGTTAAGATCTATCAGAACTTACAATCCATTGGTTTAACAAAAACAAAACAAAACAAAAAGGAAAGCAAAACAAAACAGTAAATCTAGGATTACCTCAAAATCTTAATTTGAATTAAAGTGGACTTCAGTGCAGAGATATTCGTGTAGTTCTATATTTTTAAATTTAGAACTCTATAAACAAGTTAAATTGTCATTTCTATCCCTACGTACAAGTAAATGAAGAGAATATCAACATAAGGACTGCTTTTAAAAATGAAGCTATTAAGTTCAAATTCTGCTTAAGAATCTTTCTTCTCTCTCTCCCCACCCCACCTGCCCTTATGTCTCCCACATTAGTAGTATGAATTTCTGAATATCTTCCTGTCAGTTTTATGTAATGATTCTAGGTCCCCAAGTGTTTCAATTTGTAGTAGCTTTCAGTCTTTTTATAGAAAGAATGACATTGTTAACTTGCAGCCATAAATGTTTCAGATATTGATTTATTATAGTAGGTAAGAGCAATTTCTTGAGAACTCTTTGATCATAGTAAAGAGAAGCATTTTTGTTCTTTTTTTCCCATAAGGAAATAAGTAAAGCATTATTGAATAGGTCTTTGACTTAAATCCAAGTTCATGCAAGTTTTGAATTTCTTTAATTACAACTTGAGCTAAGCAAGAGAACAGCAGGGGCAGAATCACATTCAGGATTTCACTACAAGAAGATCACCAATTACCTCACTGAGCTGGTGTATTCAACTTTGAACAGATGTTCCGCACCTTTTTCCTTGTACAGAACAGTTGTTTGCACCGACCTGATTTTTATACAATACTTGGCTCCTCTGCAAAAGCTCCCATTTAATGATAGCTTCCAAAGGAAAGAGGAAATTTGTCTAAAACAGCACTACCATCCGCATTAGTGACTTGCATAGCTACATTCCTCAAACACCTAGGGGGCTGGTTTTGAACTTTGGAATCTCCAAGTAAGGAATTTCTCATCTCTCAATGAAAGCACAGCTGGCTTGTCCAAGGGTAGATTATCCTATCGAGGTTGATCCTGCTTTTAAAGATTTATTACTGTGCAGTCGTCTATCCTGCTTAATTAAGCCCTTTTGTTGACCTAAATAAAATGTTTGTTTACTCCATCTAGTCCAAAAGTAGTAAGACCTTTAAAACTAAAATGTTAATTACATAATATCCCCCGGCCCTACGGAAAACTTGAACCAGTAAGCCTAGGGAAACAGGACTATTCTTCTTTCTACTAACATGCATTTCAGTGGTGATAATTTCCAAGAGGGAAGAACTCTGAAGAGTGCAAACAGTCCAATGAGTATAATAGACTATATTCTAGCATCTCCCGGTGGCATATCATTACACTATATTTGATTTGATTTATATAGTATTTGATTTCAATACATATTTATTTAGAAATTTTTTTCTGTCATTTAGTCACTTTTACTCATTATCAACTTTTTGTGACCGCATTTGGAGTTTTCTTGGCAAAGATACTAGATGGTTTGTAATTTCCTTCTCCAGCTCATTTTACCTAAGAGAAAATTGAGGCAAATAAGGTTAGGTGACTTGTCCAGGGTCACACAGCTAGTCAGTGTCTGAGTCTAAATTTGAACTCAGGTCTTTCTGATGCCAGGCCTGGAGCTTTATCCACTTCACCACCTTAGTCTGATTTATTAATGCTTTTTTTCCAATGTCTCATTGTATTTGGCTGATTCCCAAAAGAATTATAGAAATGGTAACAGAAAACTGATTTGCACCTGATGTACTTGAGTCACCAGGCTCAGATGACTAGCTGATCCTCAAATACTGAAAGTACTAAATGCTGAGTAGTCCTTTACAGTTCTTAGAGAATGGGAAAAGTACCATCTTGTTTTTTTTTTTTAACTGAAGATAATTCAGTTAGTAAACTACAGGTCATCAGGTTTGACTTAAATTTCAGATGAAATTCTAAAATGTATTTGTGAAGGAATACTTACTGAACATTTGGAAAATTAAACATGAATCAAAAAGATTCTGTGTGGCTTGCACAAGGAGAGATCATGCCAGATTAACTCAATTTCCCTTTTGAAAATTCCTAGATTGGAAGACCAGATGATTTTTATAAAATATAAAATTTATATATAGATTATAGGTAAACATTTGCCAAAGTTTGTCATTTTATCACCATGGAAAAGATAAAAAACATACTAGTTAGATTGAAGTACAATTAGGTTAATAAGGAAGCGATTGAGTGACCAGATCCCCAAACTAGTTGCTAACAAATTAATTTAGCTAGTAAAGAGTCTCGAATTGAGTATCTCACATTTCTATACTTTGTCCTGGGATATTTGACATTTTTATCAATGACTTGGATAAAGACATAGTTGTTGTGTTTATCAAATTGACAGATGACACAAATCTGGGAAAGACACTTAATATTTTCAATGTCATGACTAGAACTTTAGAACAGTTAGGTATGATAAACCTCTGGAGAAAGTTGAATGGGAATAGAAAGGAATAAACCATTTTCTCAGCTTCACATGGCACTTACTCAAAAATTGACCATGTATTAAGGCATAAAAACCTCACAACTAAATACAGAAAGGGATAATTATTAAATCTATCCTTTTCAGATAGTAATGCAGTAAAATTATATTCAACGAAGGGCCATGATGACATTAAAAATTAAACTAATCATAAAGACTGAGTGGGAAAAAGAAAAAAAATCTTAAAACAATAGCATCAATAGTCAATATAATAATCAATATGACAATAAGACAACATAGTGAAATTTATGTGATTTAGCCAAAACAGCACTTATGTGAAAATTTATATCTCTAAATGCTCACCTAAAACAAACTAGAAAAAGGGCATTTCAATGAATTTTGCAAGCAATTAAAAAAAATTAGAGAAAAAATGAAAATTCCTAATTAAACAGCAAATTAGAAATCCTGAAGATCAAAGGAAAGATTAGTAAAATTGAAAGTAAGATAACCATTGAACTAAGATTCAATACAAATTTTTTTGTGAGATTTTTTTGTGAAAAAAATTTTAAATAGAGAAACCATAAGTTAATTTGATTAAAAAAAACATTACCAGTGTCAAAAATGAAATGGGAGTATTCACCATCCATGCAGATGAAATTAAAGCAATTATTAGGAGTTTTTTGCCCAATTATATAATAACAAATATCTCAATCTAAATGAAATGGATGAATATTTACTATATATACATATATACACACATATATATGTATATCTATATGTATACATATATACGCATATATGTATATGTATATATGTACATATATGCACACATAATATATATATATGTATATATGCATATATCACCCAGACTAACAGAGGAGGTAATAGAATACTTAAATAACCCTATCATAGAAAAAAAAATTAAATGCTATCAAATACCTCACTAAGAAAAAAATGCCCACGACCAAATAGATTCTCAAATGAATTCTACTAAACATTGAAAGGACAATTAATTCCAATACCACACAATTGTTTTTTTTGGGGGGAGAAAAAGGCAAAGGGGTCCCATGAAGTTCCTTTTTTGATACAAATATGGTGCTGATACCAAAATCAGGAAGAACAAAAAGAGAGAAAGAAAACTCTAAATCAGTTTCCTTAATGAATATTTCTTGCAAAATTTTAATAAAATACAAGCAAGGAAATTAAGTTCATACACCATGCACAAGTGGGATTTATTCTAGGAATGCAGGGATGGTTCACTATTAGGAAAACTAGCTGCATAATTGACCATATCAATAACAAACCAATAAAAATCATATGAATATAACAAAAGATGCGAAAACAATAGCTTTCAGTAAAATACAACACTCATTATTATTAAAAAAAAAAAACTAGGAAGTATTATGATCTATGTTTTTGTTTGCAACTTGATTTATATGGAAATAAGTTTTAAATTACCCCATATGTATGTTTTAACAATCTGGCTAGCAGCTTCTGTGGGGGGTCCAGATCCACCCACAGCCAGCACCCAGAAAGCTGCTGGACAGCCAGAAAGCCCAGGTTCTTTTGATAGGCCTTAATAAGGAGAGCAAGGTTAAGGGGTTGGCAAGCTTACTTTAATTCAGCACACAAATATCATTCACTAGTTCAAGGGAAAAACCCAGCACCCTGAACTTCAGAGCAAAATACAAGCAAATTACAAACATCAACAGACAGACCGTGTCTGATTCAAATCCCAATACATAGTTACCAGAGTTCAACAAAGTCTCAGCATCCGGGATTACAAGCTGGAGGGCTCCTTAGTTACAGCTGCCAGGAGTCTTAACATTAACACTGTCTCAAGAGCCCAACGTCTGGGTTTCAAAGCTGGGGGGCAGTTTGCAGCTTGCCCAGAGTCTCAACACTCCTTCCATGAGTGTGCCCCAAAAAATCAAATGCCAAGCTCTCCACAGTTATATCCAGTTTTTGGAGCTCTTAAGGCTTTGACCTCACCCAGGCTGGGTCTGGGAAAGTTCTCCATCTCCAGG
>CM053623.1:253737177-253758618 GCA_028646595.1 Phalanger gymnotis
TATACATACATACACACTCACATATACATATATATATGTATATATATATATATATATATATATATATATATATATATGCATATTCCCTTCAGCTACCCTAATACTGAGGTCTCATGAATCATACACATCATCTTTCCATGTAGGAAGATAAACAGTTCAACTTTAGTAAGTCCCTTGCAATTTCTTTTTCTTGTTCTTTTTCTTGATTACCTTTTCATGCTTCTCTTGATTCTTGTGTTTGAAAACCGAATTTTCTATTCAGCTCTGGTCTTTTCACTGAGAAAGCTTGAAAGTCCTCTATTTTATTGAAAATCCACATTTTGCCTTGGAGCATGATACTCAGTTTTGCTGGGTAGGTGATTCTTGGTTTTAATCCTAGCTCCATTGACCTCCAGAATATCATATTCCAAGCCCTTTGATCTCTTAATGTAGAAGCTGCTAGATTAAATAATGAATTTGAAATAGAATTGAATCCATTCTTGCACGACCAGACATCTAGGAGGTTCAGGAGATAGAAGATTAGACTTCTAATTAGGTAGGCCTGATTTTGAATCTTGCTTCTGGCAACCACTGGATATGTGACCCTGAGCAAGTCACTTAACCTTTCTTAGCCTCAGTTTCCTCACCTTTTAAATATGGATAGCAATATTTATATAATGGTGTTTCCGTTAGGATCACTTGAGATAATATATATCATTTGTTGCTACTATTATTCACTCAGTTTTAGTCTTGTCTGACCTTTATAATGCTGTTTGGGGATTTTCTTGGCAGAGCTACTGGACTGGTTTAAAATATCCTTCTCCAGCTAATTTTATTCTCTTCAAGAACAAAGGACAAACAACCACAACACCTTACAGATGAGAAAACCTAGGCAAACAGGGTTAAGTGACTTGCCTAGAGTCACAAATCTAATAAGTGTCTGAGGTTGTATTTGAAATCAAGATGATGATTCTTCCTGACTCCATGTCCTATGCTTTTCAAACCTTAAAGTGCTTTATACATGGTAATTGTTATTTATATTGTTGCTGATGTTAATTTTTCTGGGAAAATGCCATTTCTAATTACAGTTCTTTTAGACAGATAAACTTACTGAACATAAGCTTGAATACAAAATGCCGATAGACCAGATTCATCCTCTAATCCTAGTTCTAAGCAACACAGAAAATTCTAGTTAATTTTCCAGATCATTCGATGTCTCATGCTGCAGTCCTGACTATATAAGGTTATATAAGGTTATATCACTGGAGTACAGGGTCTGGTGACTTATATTACACTTTGAGCACAGTCTTGGTAACGATTTCTGTAATATGAAAAGCCCTTTGATAAATATGGAGAGACTCATTGTCCTATTAGCTGGTTACTTGGCAAGAAATTCTTTGACTATGGTAACCTAGCCTTTCAAATATTTAAAGATAGATCTTGTTTCCCTGCTCTGCCCCAGTATTTTAGTCCTGTGTAGTCCAGATTAGCTATCTCCCCATCATTCCATTGTTCTTTTTTTTTATGAAGTTCTAGAGTGTGTGCTGAAGAGAGGTGCTATGTAAAAAAAAAATTAAGCATTCAATTCAAGAAACTTTTTTCAAGAGTTCCCTTGCTTGGAATGGGTAATATTAAAAAAAAGAATCTTTGCTTTTAGTGAGCTCATATTCTATGTGATAGGATTGCAATGTCTACACATCTGTTTATCTATCACTGCATGCATAACTATCTCTATAGATAGATACATATAAACATACTTGTGTTTATAAACATAAACATACACACATGAACATAGAGTTACTGAGGTGGAACACATCATAAATTATTAGTATAGGAATATGGAAAGACTTTAAGTGGGTGTAGTTATATTCATGACAGATAGAAGGCACAATAAGTAGAATGCTAAACTTGAGTCTGAAACCTGCCTCAAATCCTCACTAGCCATGTGAACCAAGGCAAGTCATTTAATCTCTCCCTGTCTCGGTTTCTTCTTCTGTAAAGGAATTACACAGCACCTACCTCATAGGGTTATGAGAATTGAGCAAATTAAAGTATTTAAAGTGTTACATAATTGATACTCATTATCATCGTTGTCATCAATGTTGTTGCCTTACTTGTTATCATCATCATGATCATCATCAACAGGTCGTTTACCTGCATCTCAACAGACTCTAATCTCTACAAAGGAAGTGGCCACAACTTAGCTAAACTTTATATGACCCCCCGAATCTATCTTTGCATTTTGAATATAGTAAATGTCTGATAATGGTTTGTGGAATCATTTCTTCTTAATTGTTACTGCTATTATCTAATTTTTAAAATGCAGGGAAATGAATAAGAGGAAGGCTGGAAAAAAATACATAGGCAAGAAAGACAACTTTGAAAACTGCAGGTTGAATTTATTTTATACTTTTAAAGAAAAGCAAGCTGTATATAATAGAGATCTGAAGCTCCACATACAATCCCCTTTTTGATATTCTGTGAATATCTAATTTGTTAAATTCAGAATAATAAAAAGATTATATTGCATTAAAATGATTTTTATGACATACAATAGTAAGATAGACATGAACAAATTATCCTTCAGGATTAGGGGCTATGTATAATTCTTCACACCTTCTCTATAGAGATTGCATTGTAGTGAAAAAGGCGATTGCTAGAACCTCATGACATCTAGATTTCCTACCCTGATCTGCTACTACTAGAATTATGACCTTTGATAAAATCCCTAAAGCACTCTGACCTTCTGTTTTTTCATCTGTTCGATGAGGTGGTATAACAACAATATGGCTTGCTGCTACTGTGGCAGTGTAAGACCAATAACACCAGGACACAGAAGAGCTGCCGGCTCAGGGTCTTTGATCTGCTTTTCTAAGGAAAGTAACGTTAAGTGGTTAACAATCTCACTTTAATCAAACATACATATATCATTTATTTAGTTCAGGGGGGAAAGCCAGCACCCTGAACTTCAAAGCACATACAAAATAGAAATTACAAACTAAAAATATCAACAGATAAAATAATACAATTCAACAGACAGGCTTTGTCTGATTAAAACATCACATACATAGTTACCAAAAAGAAAAGCACCAACATCTGGGTTTTCTTCAAACCCGTGGGTGGGGGGATGGAGAGCTCTAGCTGCTACCCAGAGTTTCCACATCAACACTCTTCTAGTGAATGAGAGCCCCAAACAAAATGCTAACCTCTGAGTTAATATACTGTTCTTTGAGTAGGAAGGTTTCATAGCTAATCAGCAAAAGGGTGTGGGCCTGGTGCTTTGCACCTAGTAAGACTTAATCAGAGGCACTTGATGTGTTGGCAATCAAAATGGACTCTTAGCACTTAGTTCAACCAAACACCCTTGAAGAGTTTGGCCTTTATTTCCTTGATTAAATTAGGAGTCCTTGATGACCTCCTTGCCTCAAGGTAAAGCCTAGTTTGCATGGGTTCGAGTGGCATGTTTGTGACATCACAGGCTTTTAGACCACTTGCTTTTAAGTCACCTATTTGTGACAATTCTAGGGCATGTGTGACTCACCCTTCACCCTAAAAAAAGATATAGAACCAGGGGTTGGCTTTTTTTTTCTTGGAGCTCTGACCCACAGCCGTGGTGGTGCACGTGACTCAGGGCCAGCCTTTGTTATGAGCTCCCAGGGTGAACTTAGACGTTGGCAACTATGAATTGTATTTGGCCTATCAATGTCTGTAATTTGTTTGTATTTGCTCTGAAGTTCAGGGTGCTGGCTTTTTCCCCTGAACTAAGTGAATGGTATTTGTATGTTGAATTAAAATAAGCTTGTTAACCCCTTAACATTGCTTTCCTTAGTAAAGCAGATCAAAAGAACGTGGACTTTCTCAGCGTTGAGCTGGTTGTTGTTGATTTTACACTCCCCACAGCAGCTGCTAACTGGATTGTTGAAACACTTGATTACTTTAATATTCTAAAGGAAAAAAAAACAGTAAAAAAAAGTCCCACACTAATATCGATACAGGGGGTCAGACTATTAGATGAACTCTAATGTCCCTTCCAAGGCTGACATTTTTCTTTTCATATCCCTTCCCACTTCTATGTCTTTCAGATATCTGTCATAGCAATCAAAAGGACCTTATAAATTGGAATTGGTGCTTGAAAACTTGGTCTTTGTAGCAGTGTTCTTCAAATATGAAAAGCCTGGTTTTCCATGTCAATCCATTGTTATCCATAGCTTTAGTTTCTTCAGTGTTATATTGTTACTGTTAGAAACATTTCCTCATAACATTTAGAGAAAACAATAACTTTTTTTTTCTTTTTCCTGCTGCTTAAAATAACTCTCTGAAAACTTGAAATCAAAATCTTGCTTTCACTGAAAATGTTTTGTTCCATTGCAGAGGCATGTTGATTAGACATTGTAAGGTAGTGGGCATCTGAAATTGATTTTCTTTCTTTTTTAATATAACAAGCACTGAAGCGTGTATTTTATTTCTTTTTATTTTCTTTTAAAGAAAAAAGCATATAGAATTGCTCCAGTTTTTTCAACAGATAAGGGTAAAAATTTAGATCAAATTTGGTGCCCGTCAATCTTCCCAGAATCCTTTATAGCTCAAAAGCAAATACATTTCATACAGGAAAAATAAGTCCAATACTGTCAAAGAAGGATCGCTGGACTTGGACCCTGAAGTATAATTATGCCTTTCCTCTACCACCTACTAGATGTGTATTCTTGGAAAACTTACTCCACATGTCTCTGAGCCTCTACTTCTTCCTCTGTAAAACAGGTACAGCATCCCCCATTTGACTTCTGCCTTACAAAATTATTGGGAATATTAAATGGGATAATATATAAAAAACATTCTTTAAATTCAGAATCTATAAACATAATAAAGGATTATTATTATTAATATTATTCATAACAATTACAGTGAAAGAATCTTAGAGTTGGAAGGAATTTAGAGACCATCTAATCAGTCAGGCAAACATCATGCATTTTTATTTTTTTATTTTTAATTTATGAAATAAAACAAATATTTCCATAACATAGTAGATTTTTAAAAATGATTGTAGCACATGAAAGTGCAAATCTATTATATACAACTTGTTATTCATTTTAAATATATAATAAAGGAAGAACCGATAATAGAAATATGTATGGAATGATATAACATTTATACATATATACATATACACACACATTTTTGTATGTAATGGTAGACATCTCTAGTGCAAGGGTGGAGGGGAAGAAAAAAAGGAAAGAAAAAGCCAACATGCATTTGTTAAGTACCTACTGAATATTAGGTACAGTGCTAAGTGTTAGAGATACAAAGACAAAAGTGAAATAGCTCTTACCCTCAACAAGCTTACATTATGATGGAGGAGGAAATATATACAGAATATATGTAAAACAAAGGCAACAAGCATTTATTATACACTGTATGCCAAACACTTTTTTAAGCACTGGGAAATGAAAAAAAAATTCTTGAAGTAAGACAGTCTGTGGCCTCAAGAATCTTACTTTCTTATGGGGGAAGACCACACATAAGCTGGTGGAGAGAGATGAGTATCTGACACAAGAGAATGATGGAGAAATCTGGATTTCAGCCAGATGAGAAATGAAGAGATGTCTAGCTTTGACATCCTCCTTAAATGGAGGATACACACACACACACACACACACACACACACACACACATACACACACACAGATAGATATAGATATGTATGTATGTGTGCATATGTGTATGTATGTGTGTATATATGCATGTGTCTAGGTGCTTATATGTCTGTGTATATGTCTATGCCTATGTGCATATATATGTGGATATATGCATATATGTGTATGCATGCATGTATATATCTACAGGTATATGTAGACATATACATATATACATGCATATGTATGTGTGCATATGTATATATGTGTGTATAAGTATAATGTCTATTGTTATTTACATATTGTCTCCCACTTTAGAATACAAACTGCTAATAAGCAAAGGGTTTTTTTGCTTTTGTTTTTGTTGCGGTTATTTTTACATTTCTCTGTAATTCCAGTTCTTATCATCATGCTTGATATAGAGTAAACACTTAATAAATTCTTGTTGACTAACTGAATGACTCACAAGCAGCTGGAAAATTTAAGAAAGTCATTATATGGTAGGTAGAATTTGAGCTACTTTTTCTAAAAGTTAATTTTTTTAAACATATTTTCTTTTCATGCTGTTTTTGAGTCCCTTCAGTCATGTCTAACTCTCCATAACCCCACTTGGGGTTTTCTTGGGCAGGATACTGGAGTAGTTTGTCATTTTCTTCTCCACCTTATTTTATAGAAGAGGAACTGAGGCATATAGGATTAGGTTCAGTGACTTGCCCTGGTTCACACAGCTAGTAAGTGTCTGAGGACAAATTTGAAATCATGTCTTCCTGACTCCAGGGCTGACTCTATCCACTTTGCCACCTAGCATATTTTTTTCATATTGCCTCTATTTCCAAATGATTTCCTTAACCACCTCTCCCCTCTCCTCTATCCTATTGCTCAGGAGCCATTCTTTATAACAAATGTGGCCTCAGACACTTACTAGCTATATGATCCTATGCAAGTAGCATAACACCTTTCTGCCTTAGTTTCCTCATCTCTAAAATGGAGAAAATAAGTGTACGAATCTCCCAGGGTTATTTATTGTTAGAATTCAATAAGGAATTTTTAACCTTTTTATATAATATTTTATTTTTTCTCTAATTACAAGTAAAAACAATCCATAACATTCTTTTTTTAATTTTAATTTTGTGAGCTAGGTTTTTTGAACCAAAACAGGGATTCCAAAGGGGCAGGTGTGAAGAAGGGAAACAATGCAGGGGTGAGAAATTTATGTGCAAAGGAATGGAGAGAAGAAATTAAGCATCATGTGGGAGGAACTGAAAAATAACTGGTCCAATCTATCTCTGAAAATAAACCTCCAGGGCAGCTAGGTGTCACAGTGAGTAAATAACTGGTCCTGGAGTCAGGAGGACCTGAGTTCAAATCTGACCTTAGACACTTAACACACTAGCTGTGTGACCTTGGGCAAGTCACTTAACCACAATTACCCATGCCTTCCCCCCTCCAAAATATAAAATAAAAGAAAAAGAAACCTCCTCTATAGAATTCACCCAAATTACTTATCTATCCTTTGCCTGACTTTGCAGTGAATGGAAACCCGTTACCATCCGAGGTAGCTTGTTTGTTTTTGGATGGTTTTAATTGTTAGGTAGTGGTTATTTCTTATCAAACTTATTTTTTTTTCCCTATGAAAGTTTCCTTGATATAAATTCTTTAATCTACATATCAATCTAATTATTGTTTTGTTGTGGTGGGAAGGAGGTGTTATGTTACATAGTTTAAATATTCTCTTCTCATTTAGCTGCATTTCCAAAGTTATAGATATAGGGATTAGCCCTGTAATTTCAATGGAGTCGGAAACTTCTAGGTAAGTGTAATGGTAACTAGGGAAGGAGTTTTTGCTATCAAGTGCCTTTAATGAGTCTGGCCTTTATTTAAATGGGCCAGGTAAAGTGGGATTCTTTGCCTTAGAGTGTTTCTCAGCACTAAAGACAATCTGGAGTCAATGATTGGAAACAATGTATAAGGTGGTACTAGTGATTAACTAACTTTTTCCACACCCTGGTGTTAGTGATTTCTCACACCTTAAGTGGTGAGCCTCAAGCCCTCAGATCCTGAACAGGGCATATGTCCTGGAAGGTTAGTGTTTCACTTTTAGGGGTACACTCATTGAAAGAATGACAAGACTCTGGGCAAGTGGTTGAAAAAGCACCACCACCACCACCTCCAGTTTTGATGACCCCCACAGATGATGGTGCTTCTCTGGTAACTATGTATTACTATGGATAGAGTAGTTTATGTTATTTGATCTGTTTATTTAATGTATGTGATTTGTACTTTTGGTTTGTATTTGCCCTGAACTTCGGGGACCTGATCTCATCCCCCTTGAACTAAGTGAATGATATATGTATGCTTAATTAAACTGGGATTGTTAACCCCTTAGCATTGCTTTCCTTAGAAAAGCAGATCAAAGAATCTTTGTTAGCAGCCCTTCTGTGTGCTTGTGCTATTGGTCTTACACAGACACAGTAGCTGCTAGCCTTGTTGTTGTTACAGTAAGGAAAGTCCATTTACCAATGCAGATCAGTACCTTCATAATCTGAGAGAGTTGCTTAGATCAGTAAGATGTTAAATGACTTTGTTCACGGTCACATAGACAGAATGTGACAATGTAAGGACTTGAATCCAGGTCATTGTAGCTTTCAGGCAGTGATTTCCGTATAAATTATAGCCAACATTTATACAGTGATTTTTAAAGTTATAAACCAGAGGAAGATATAAACAGAAATGTGTGTTCATGTATGTATATATTTACATATTATGTATCATGTAATTATGCAATTATATTGTATATGACATTTATGTGATATATAGATACATATACATATGCCTATACATGTACACATATATACATATGCACATATATATACATATACATACATATACATATATACATTTGCATATATCCATATCCATCCATCTATCCATGCATGTATATACACATATAATCATATACGTATACATATGTGTATATGTTTATATGTATATGTGTGTGTATATGTATGTATTTATGTTTATGTTTATGTTTATATATACTTGGCAGCAACTAGGTGACTAGAGCTTTGGAGTCAGGAAGACCTGAGCTCAAATTTGGCCTCAGACATCTAGTAGCTTTGTGACCATGGGTAAGTCACTTAACCTCTGTCTGCCTTAATCCATTGGAGGAAGAAATTGAAAACCACTCAAGTATCTTTGCCAAGAAAACCCCACAGCATAGTCCAAGAAGTCAAGAAGAATTGGCCGTGGCTGAATAACTGAACAACAACAAATATATATGTCTATATTTTTCCTATGCTTTGTAAAAATGGACCTGTGTGAGAATCAGTCTTAAGATGCCATTTAGTTGTTTTGTATGTATGCTTCATTAGCTGTTTTACATTATTGTGCTGTGATTATATATGACACATGTGTGTAGTTCTGTTTACATTGTCTTCTCTTCTCCCATCACAAATCTCCAAGTATGCTTCCACTGGTCTAGGTGAAGGTTCCATTAAAGGTTTCCTTAAGCATGGTCATCCTACCATTGAAATATGTTGCCTGGCTGACAGAGACCAAAGGACAGTGGCTGAGATTACAAAATAAAAGGGATAATTATTAGGAAAAGAACATATATTGTACAAACAGTACTAAAGAGCTGGAGGTGGTCTTTGAGGATATTCAGCCACACTTTTTTCTCAAAGAAAAGAAATGTTCCTCTCGCCCCAATCTTCAGAGATTTCAGAACTAGGCCAGGAGTCAAGCACTGAAGAATGTTGGATATTTTCACTTGTACACCTCCTCTAGAGTGAGGATGGCCTAATACACTTTACCAATGGACTTGTAATTTTGTATTATTTATTAACAAGGCTGTATGCCTGCAATATTCTTTGTGTAAATGTGCCAAGAAAAACTGGTGATTCATTAGGGAACTAGAAAAGTACTTAAAGTTATATTAAAATCATGCTTTTCTTATTTCCCTCTTGTTAGCATCTTCATAATTTTTGAAATAATAAAAGCCCTAGACTGCTTAAGCACACACACACACACACACACACACACACACACACACACATACCAATCCAAAGACATAAGAATACATTTTCCTTTATATTCGTATGTCAGGATTTTTTAAAGAAATCCTATTTTACAAACAATACTTTGAATTTCTAATACAACTAGCAAGAAAAGACATTGTCTAAGGGAGATTAACAGTCCTCTCTTCAACCTCAGTGAAATGCACAGACTTCTATATGTACAGAGAGATATCTCTACTACAGAAAACTTAATTGATAAAATTATGAAGACGAAGATTATTTGATATTGTCCTAAGTACCCTGTGGCCCTCCCTTCTCCTTAACCTCTTAGGTCTCAGTACCCACTTTCCTGCACCCAAATTACTTATAGCAACCACCTACTGACCTACCTGCCCCATAGCAACCCAGTTTCTGAAGGAAATATACTATACTCTAGATGAGTGGTGTCAAATTCTATTAGAAAAGGATTTCTATGGGCCCACATGTCGACTTAGAAAACAATAAACTAACATTATTTATGTAGTATTTTTTTAAATTTACTTTGGTAATAATTTCCCAAATATATTTTAATCTTGAGTTTCATACTTTCAGCTTTCCCCTCTGAATTAAACCACTCAGGTTCTACATATAATTTCCTTAGCTTCCTGTGTTAGGAAAGATACTAGCTAAGCTGACAAACTAATTTGTCCTAACATTTTTGCATTGCTCTTAGATAATGTTTGAGTTGGTAACTTTTAGATATCATGACTTAATTCAGAGGAGCAGTTTCAGGTCTTTCAGAAGTCTTAAGGGAAAGAGATTTAGGGGGCATGCAGATTTTTATGAAATAACTTTCAAATTATACCAATTAAATAGTCACACAACCCTAACACTAGTAAGGCTACCTTTCTTAGTCTGTTAAATACGCATTGTGAAACGTGTGTGTGTGTGTGTGTGTGTGTGCACGTGTGATTTCCAAACTAAATTTATTTTTCTTTTTTTAGAAACTAAAAAAGGCAAATTGAATGATCAGTAGCAACTAAACTTTCACTAAAATCATTATTTAAACTTGATCATTTTCTGAAATATGACAGAGAACTTGTATAAATAATTTATTTAAAATATACATTGTTACAATAATTAAGGTGAGAGGTTTTTAGTGTTTCCTCTTTTGGAGTACTTATTTAATCAAATGCCCTTGATAAGTCTGGCCTTTTTTTTCTTTGATTAAATCAGTAGTCTTTGATGACCTGCTTACCTCAAAGGAAAGCCTAATTTGCATAGGTTTGAGTTGCATGTTTGTGACACCCTTTGACCATAAAGAAGCTTTTAGGGCACAATGGTTAGAGTGGCAGGTTGTGATGCCCTTTCACACTGAACAGGGTATATAACCTCAGAGGTTGATGTTTTGCCTTTGGGGCTCACTCATGGAAGGCGTGGTGAGACTCCAGGCAAGCTGTTGTAACTGCCCCCTGGCTTTGCTCACCCAGATCCATTGGCTCTTCTTTGATAACTATGAATTGTGATTTAGTCTGTTTAGATTGTCTCTGTTTGTAATTTTTTGTATTTGCTCTGAAGTTCAGGGTACTGGCTTTTCCCCCTGAACTAAGTGAATGATATACGTATGTTTGATTAAAGTGAGATTGTTAACCCCTTAAAGGTCCTTAGAAAATCAGATTAAAGAAGCTGTGCTGGCAGCTCTTGTTGTTGGTCTTGTTGGGTCTTACACTTCAGCAGCAGCTGCTAGCCAAATTGTTGTTACGTATAAATATAAATATTTAGTTACAGTCAGAATGTAAGAACTTCAACAACAAAGGTTTTATTTTACCATTATGTTTTTCTAAAATAAATAAACCAAAATAAATTTTTACTTATTTTACCTTTAGTTCTTAGCAATGAGTTCACTTTCCTGAATTTAGAATTTACATATTTTTGAGATATATGTGTATGTCTACACAGACACATACACACACACACACACACATACACATTGTCTCCTCTGATAAAATGCAAGTTCTTTGAGAGAAATGAATGTTTGTATTTTGGTTTAGTGAAGTATTATTTGAATATAGAAGATAATAAATGAGGAAGAATGTTGATGAATCATGATGTTGATGAACCTTAGTTGGAAGAGAATTTAGGTTTACAAATATAATGTAGACTAAACTAAGCATATATACTAAATATACTAATCTTTAATCCAATGCAGCTATCCCTTCTACCAAACTCCTGAAAGACATGCACACATTCTCTGTTCAAATACATCATATGTCAGTGAACTAACTACTTAGGAAGAATCCAGTTCCATTGAAGGCCAACTCCACTTTATACACACACACACACACACACACATGCACATGTATACAGACATACATATGTGTGTATGTGTGCATGCACATGTACATATAGCCAAACAAGCACATGCACAGGTATACATGCACACATGTGTGCATATGCACATATGTATGCGTATGTGTATTTGTGTGTGCATGCATGTTTTGTTATATTCATTATATACATGCTCATGTGTATGTGCATATATTATATGTGTGCATATATGTGTATGTATTTATACGTACACACATGTGTACATACACATATGTGTTTATGTGTATGCACAGATTGGTTGAGATAGATAGATATAGATATACATACATATTTACATACATACATATATTTTAAATTATGAACCTAAATTTTACTGCTTGAAACATCACGTGATAAAATAAGTGGAGAGTAGTGTGTAATAAGAATGGAATGGTATGGTTGGACCAGATTTTGGACAGATCTAAATAGCAACCAAAGTAATTATATTTGTTATAGAGACCTTCTTCTAGATTTGTATTTATTGATCAGAATTGTAGCCTCAGAGTCTATAATTGTGAGAAACTAAGTCACTTGCCCAGCATCACATCACTAGTATATGGGCAGAGGTTTGATGTGCAATCAAATCCTCCTGGATTCAAGGATGTTTCTCTCTCCACTATTACACATCACTCCCTTTCACTTATTCTGTGTTCCAGCTAGTTGGACTTTCTGTTTCTCCTGAATGAAGTATCTTCTTCTGTCTTTCAACTTTTACCCTGGCTGTACCCATGTCATATATGAAATATACACCTTATTGCCTTTCATTTCTTAGAATCTTTAGTTTCTTGTAACACTCAGCTCATGTTATTTTCTTGTCAGCCTTTACTGATGAAATTGCTAGTTCCTTCCTCTCCAAGAAGAAAAAAAAATAGTACCAAGTGATAAATTTAATATATTCCATGTAATCATATGGGTATACTAAGAAAGGAAAATATATAGACTCTGCATTATTCAAGAAGCTCATATTCTTATTGGGGAGACAATATATAAATAAGTAGATATATAATGAATATTGCTCCTCTCTCTCTCTCCCTCTCTCTCTCTCTCTCTCTGTATTATGTATGCATATGTAAACTTTATGTGTACATCTATATTTATATATATATATCTGTGTATACATACATGCATGTGAATATGTTGTGTTTTTAATTTTTTATTTATTTTATTTTGATTTTAAGAAATTAAATAAACATTTCCATAACAAAGTAGAATAGAAAAAAAAAACGATTTTACAAGAAACTGCAAATCTGTCATGTACAACTTGCTATTCTTTTTAAATGCATAATAAAGTTCTCATGTAACTGTTTTTCCTTTTTCTCTCCATAACCTAGAAAGGGCTAACATTAGACACAGGTATGTGTGAATATGTCTGTATACACATACATACTTCTATTTATCAGTTTTTTCAATGCATATAACATTTTCCTTCACATGTCTTTTCTAGTTAATTGAGTTATTTATAACAGACAATTGGGGAATGGCTGAACAAGTTTTGGTATATGATGTGATGAAATACTACTGTGCTTCATGATGAAGTGATGAGATTGATAATCCTTGAAACACATGGATAGACATGCATGAAAAAATGAAGAGTGAAATGAGCAGATTCAAGAACACATTGTATACAATAACAACACCATTGTTTTAAGGACAACATTGAATGTATGTTGTGGTTTTAAGGAAGCCAGGGTAACCAAGAGACAGATCAGGAAGCAAGACATTCAGTTATGGGGGATAGCCATTGCAAAGACAGAAACGGGAGATGGAATTCTGTATTAGAGGAACTACAAGGAATATAATTAGCTGGATTGTAGAATAAATGTATAGAGGGCAATAAGATATAAGAAAACTGAGGGGGTGGAGCCCAGATGGCTGAATAAAAGCAGGGACTCACCTGAGCTCTCCCCAAACCCCTCCATTGTCCTTTTAAAAATGACTTTGAATAAATTCTAGAGCAGCAGAACCCACAAAAACACGGAGTGAAACAAATTTCCACCCTAAGACTACTTGAAAGGTTGGCAGGAACAGTCTGCTGCACCAGGGTGAAAGAGGAGCTCAGTTCAGCATACACCTCAGCAAGGCAAACTTGGCCCCAGCAAACCTGAAGCAATCCTCTGGGCAGCTGAATTGCTGGCAACAGTCATGATTTCTATACCTCTAAGCCAACAGATGCCAAAGACAACATGGAAGGGCAGCAGAAAAGGTCTGTCAAGCCTGGGTGAGAGTGGAGCAGTCTAGTACGGGCTCCAGTACCATGGACTCAGGCCCACCAAACCAGGAGGAGGCCTTGGCAGTGACTGAATCAGCAGCAGCCACAACAAGCAGTGACTGCTTTCAGAGCTCTCAGCCCACAGACAGTAAGAGGGTTTAACAAGTGCTCAAAAGGAGATTACAGGGTCTTTTGCTAGCACTGAGGCAGGATTCTGTTGCTTTGCTAATACTTGGATCCATGTGGCAGTCCTGGGTTGCAGTCCCAGGGTGAAGGGGAGCACTAGCATAGCAGAGCTCGTGGCTATGGAGGAGGTAGGGGTGGGGACCCTCCTCACAGTCCTAGGGTGGAAAAGACTGCTTGTAGTTACTCACAGACCAGAGTACAGGCTAGGAGAGAAGTAAACAGCTCTCCTTATATCATACCTTGGAAGAAATGAACATTTATAGGTCCCTAGAAGTTTCTCTGAAAAAAAATGCACAAAACTCTTAAAGCATGTGATGGTGAGCTCTCCTCCTTGGAATCAGAGCCCTACCTTAACAAAGAGTTAAAAAGTCAAGTAATAACCTGGGAAAATGAACTGACAACAGGAAAAAACCATCCGACTATAGAAAGTTACTATGGTGACAAGGAAAAGCAAAACATACATTCAGAAGAAGTCAGCCAGGTTAAAGCTCCTACATCCAAAGCCTCCAAGAAAAATATGACTTGGTCTCAGGCCATGGAAGTGCTCAAAAAAGGATTTTGAAAATCAAGTAAGCAAGGTAGAAGAAAAACTAGGAAGAGTAATGAGAGTGATGCATGGAAAATAAGTCAACAGCTTGCTAAAGGAGACCCAAATGATGCTGAGGAAAATAACACCTGAAAAAACCATACTAGCCTGGATGGTAAAAGAGACACAAAAAGCCAATGAGGAGAATGCCATAAAAAGCAGAATTGGCCAAATGGAAAGGAGTCCCAAAAGCTCACTGAGGAAATAATTTTTAAAAATTAGAATGGGGCAAATGGAAGCTAATGACTTCATGAGCAATCAAGAAAAACATTTTAAAAAGAATGAAAAAAAGAAAATAATATGAATTATCACATTGGAAAAGGAACTGACCTGGGAAATAGATCTCAGAGAGATCATTTAAAAATTATCAGACTACCTGAAAGCCATTATCACAAAAAGAGCCTAGACATCATCTTGCCTTGATATTCTAGAACCAGTGTGCAAAATAAAATTTGAAATAATCCACCAATCACCTTTTGAAAGAGATCTCAAAAGGAAAACTTTCAGGAATATTATAGCCAAATTACAGATTTCCCAGGTCACGGAAAAAATATTGCAAGCAGCCAGAAAAAAAAAATCAAGTATTAAGGAGACACAGTCAGGATCCCATGGATTTAGCAGCTTCTACATTAAAGGAGAAGAGCCCTTGGAACATAATATTTTGGAGGGTAAAGAAGCTAGGATTACAACTAATAAACACCTACCCAGAAAAACTTAGTATAATCCTTCAGGAAAAAAAAATTGATATTCAATGAGATAGAGGACTTTCAAGTATTCTTGAGGAAAAGATCAGAGCTGAATAGAAAATTTGATTTTCAAATACAAGACTCAAGAGAAACATGAAAAGGTAAAAAGGAAAAAGAAATAATAAGAGATTTATTAAAGTTGAACTGTTTAAATTACTATATAGGAATATGATGTTTGTAACACATAAGAACTTTCTCATTAATAGAGTAGTTATGAGGAGTATGTATAGATAGTGGGCACTGGTATGAGTTCAATATAAAAGGATGATATCTACAATATAAAATTAAGGAGTAAAAGGGGAATGTATTGGGAGAAAGAGAAAGGGAGAGGTAGAATGGAGTAAATTATCTCAAATAAAATAGGCAAGAAAAAGCGTTTATAGTGGAGGGGAAGAGGGGGAATGTGACAGAGAGTGAGTGAACCTTACTCTCATCTGAATTGGCTCAAAGAAGGAATAACATATACACTCAATTATGTATAGAAATCTGTCTCATCCTACAGGAAAGCAGTGGGGGAAGGGGCTAAGAGAAGGGAGAGGTGATGAAAAGGAGGGCAGACTGGGAGTGTGAGTAGTCACTGGATGTGGGGAAATATGAGATATTTATGCACTTGTTGGTTGAGTAGTGAACTTATTCAACAATTCTGTAGAACAATTTGCAACTGTGATCACCTAATAATAGCACTACTAGGTCTGTAACCCGAAAGAGATAAAAATGAATAGGAAAAGGGCCTATACGTACAAAAATATTTATACCAGCTCTTTTCTGAGGACAAAGAATTTGTAATTGAAGGGATGCACATCAATTGGGCTAAACAAATTGTAGTATGTGATTATGATGGAATATATTGTACTGTAGGAAATGATGAGCAGGATGCTCTCAGAGAAACCTGGAAAGACTTCTACGAGCTGATGCAAAGTGAAATGTACTGTGGAAAAAGTAATAGCAATACCATAGGATAATCAGCTGTGAAAGACAGCTATTCTCATCAGTACAAAGATCCAAAACAACTCTGAAGGACTTATGAGGAAAAATGCTAACCATCACCATACAAAGAACTGCTGGTGTCTGAATACAGAATGGAGCATATTTTGTTTTTGTTTTCTTTATTTTTCTTGTGGATTTTTTTATCTATGTTTTCTTTCACAACATGACTCACATGGAATTGTTTTGCATGACTATACATGTATATTCTATATCTAATTGCTTGCTTTCTCAAATGGGAGGGGGAAGGGAGATAATTTGGAACTCAAAGTTTTAAAAATGAATATTTAAAATTGTTTTACATGTAACTGGGAAAAATAAAATACTAAATGAATTATTAAAATTTACAAAAGGAAGACTCAGAGACAAGAAGTGCCTATGTTGTGTAAAATTTTAAATATAGAATATAGAGATTTGTATTTGATCCTAGAGTTACTATGAAGCCATTGCAATTCTGTGTTGGGGTCAGACCTATGTTATAAAAATCATCTTGACAGGTGTGTGGAGAATGGTTTGAAATGGAGAGAAAACTGAAGGAAGTTGATTGCTATTGCAGTAGGCCTCCAGATGAGTGGTGAGGATATACAAAATTAGGTTTATGGATGTATAAGTAGAGAGGAGACATAAATGAGACAAACTGTAAAGGTAGAAATAACAAAATATGATAATAGAATTGATGTTTTTGAGTGAAACTAAGGAATTGAAGATGACAACTAAGCCCTGGGCTGGGTAATTGAGAAAATATTGGTGCCTTTGACAACAACGGAGAAATTCATAAGAGGAGAAGGTTTGAGAAGAAAGAAAATGAGGTCTGTTTTAGACGTTGTGAGTTTAAGATGCCTATGAGACATCTAGAGCAAGATATCTAAGAAGGAGTTGGAGATGAGTGAATATAGTTCAAATAAGTAGTGCTGAATTAATGGATCTAGGTATTATCTGTGTGTCAGAGACAATTTTGATCATGGTAAGTGATGAAATTGTCAGGTTAGATAGTACAGGGAGAAAAGAGAAGATGAAATCTTGGAGTATACTCGTATTTGCGAGGGTATGATATGAATATTATTTCAGCATCAGATTCTAAGGAAGAGTCATCAGCATGTAGGAAGAAAATGAAGTGATAATAGTGTCTTGGAAATGAAAAAAAAATATCTAGTAGAAGAGTAGAAGGGAGTTAGCACTGTTGTAAACTTCTGTAGAAAAATCAAGAAGAATGACAATTTAGAAAAGATTATTAGATTTGAGAATTTACAAATCATCAGAAACTCACAGAAAGCATTTTTGGCAGGAGGGAGGACCAAGGGTAAAAAGCAAGGAAAGAAATGTTTTATGCAGTAATCTTACCTCTTTCATAATTTTACCAGGACCCAACCTGCTGTATTCTAAATCTCTATTCCAAGATGATCTAGACACCATGTCTATGGCGTTTTATCACATAATGACTTATTGAAGGTCAGTATAAAACTTAAATACTGGGAAAATTAATTTTTTGAGTCTGTTCTAATAATTACTCAGAAGGAAACTATTAGAGACTTTGACTGAAGTGCTATTGCATTGTAACATATTTGTAAAGATAACATTTGAAACAAACTGCTATCCCTTCTGATTGTGTTGTGGTAATAATGGTAAGGAATAGGACCTAAGGAATCGTAAAGTAAAAAAAATGCGTTTATTTGTAGCAACTGGCCGCTTAGGTGATTCAATGCTTGACGAGAGTGAAATACATTTTACTGGTTTATTTATTTTATCCTCTGAGTTATATTTTGCGTTGACTACTTGGAATCTTATTTTGTCTAAGTAAATTTTAACAAATTTTAAATATATAATGTTCTTAGAATCTGTAGTCTGACTATTTTTATATATACTTCAAAACTGAATTGATCTTTTACACATGTGCAAAAATATTGAAAATTGAAAATATTTATTCTGTAATCACCCCCAAATATGCAATAAGTGAATAAGGTATAAGATACTGAGATTATTGGCTATTTCAATACAATTTTATAAATTTATCAGAAAAAAAATTTTCCCTCAGATCTGGAAACATACCATGAAAAATATTCTTCCTCACAGAAGCTGATAGATGGAATTCAAATGTAGCCATTGCCAGTAAAGTGTTTATTGGCCTGAGGACTCTGGGCCTAAATGAATTATAAAGCTAAAACGAGGCAAGATTTTCATTGGTTATCCATTCTAGCTTCTTGCCTTGAGTTTGGATTGCTTCTAAAACTAATTTATGATTTGCATAAGAGTTGATTAACTACTATCTTAAAGTTTGGATTCTTCTGTCCATCAAGGTGTCCATTAACTGATCATATTGTGGGATATGTGAAGGGAAAATGACGGGAGGTGTTATATTTTTTTTTTTAGGAGAAACAAAGTAAATTTATTTTACAAATCTTGCAAGGTTTGGGCACACCTCCATAATGGAGGAGGCGAAGTAAAAGGGAACCTGCCTTAATTTATATTCTTAATGAAAAAGATTCCCACCCACCTCTATTCCTTCTCACCATTGGCTGGGAGGTAGGCTTACAGTTTAGGCATGAAAATTACACAGAGGACCAAGGTTGATCCGGTCCATTCAGGTTTTTCCCTATCAGAACTCAACTGCCTGGGTGGCATCTGAAAGTCTAGAAGAAATGGGATGGGGGGAGGAGAGACCTTCTTGGAGTAAAGAACAAATGGCTCACAAGAAGTTCATTATCTTCTAATATCTTAGAGATAGAGGGGGAAGGGGTGCCCACAGCTTCAGGCTGACCTTCCAGAGTCACAAGGCCAAATCCCAAAACCTCCCCTACTCCCTTAAACATACCTTGTGGTGTCTTCACAATTATCCACCCCATTCAGTCCCCCCTCTGATTTCTTACGATTTTGAAGACTACACACATCATTGCCGATATAATTTGTCCATCAACTTATCTTCCCATCATGTTTGCGTCTCCATTACCCTTTTCTAAGGTTTCCATTCCTCAAAATCTCTGACGCATTGACAAATCAAAGGGGCAGTTCCCTTTGTAAATACAGATACAGAGACCCAAAAGAAAACAATGATGCAATTGTCCCTTTAAGATTCAAAAAGTCTTTTCCTGTATAGCTGTCCGGCAGGGAGCACCAAAAGTCTTCTGGTCCTTGGCATTTGCTCTCGGCACAACATCCCAGCACCTTCCTCTTATCTTCTTATAGGAACAAGCTTTCTGTCCATTCTCCTACAAAAGTCACCTTAGCACAATTTTGAGTTACCATTTCTAATCTTTATAACCCTGATCATTTTACAAATTCAAAATTGGAACCTTGATTAATTGTTCTGTTTAGGAAATTCACATCAGAGCCCAGTTTCTTATATCTTACATTCACTCATTATTAATTTCCTCACCAGGAGGATGATATCTCACTTAAGGAATTAACAGGCTCCAGTACATACATAAACACATTAAATAACCAATTTTTATCATAGTGCATACAATATCATAAACTTTTGTCACGCCATGCTTCTTTGACAGCATTTACAGAATAAGCCACAAGCCATTCTTCTTTTAACATTATTAATTATAGCAAAACCCTAGACAAGCTTGATATTAACCAAATAGCAAAATAATATTTTCACAAGCCCTTGACCTAATCATCCCCATACCATTACCAAGAAAAAACCTAACTTATACCTACACAAAAACACTGCTCCCAGTCCTATAGTAATCTAAGATGTTCCATGATCAATGGATTTTTTTACTGTACTTACAAAACCTTCTGATTATAGAAATTTGCCACCAAGACAGTAGGGACTCAGAGTAAGGGGACCATATTTTCCCCAGCTTCCTATCAACTCCAGGCAGAATTTATGTAAAACTACAAGCTGCATTGAGCCAGGCCTAATCTGCCAGGCTTTAGTTAAGAGGGACCCACTTCAGCACATGCTGAACAGTTGCCTCTCAACTTTGCCAAGAAATCATACCTGCAGCTCATGCCTGCCCTCCCACAAGGCTGCTGGCATCTTGGGACAGCCTTCCTGGATACTCACAACTGTAGTTAGGCTCAGAAAAACTGTCAGTTAACTGTCAGTCCCATTAAGTTTTTGAATGGTAAGATTGAATGAATATAATCTCACATTGCTTTGGGAACATCCTTAAAGCTAGCTCTAAATAACTTACATGCATTTCCTCCCTTATTCATAAAGTCTTCCCATTAAGATCATAAGTTATTGCTCTAACACATTTGCATCAGTTTCTCCTCTATTTTTCTATTCTTCTCTAATTATGCCTGATCTGAAAGAATTGAACCATATAACTTTATCTTTATGTTTTAGATGATGGAATGAATTCCAATCCACATTTAACTTTTCTCATCAATACAGAAATATTCTACAACCTATCGCTCCTAAAGAGACTTACATTGAGGGAATACTATACATACTCATTTGTGTATCTTACCCCACAGGAAAGAAGGAGGAAGAAGATAAAAAGGGGGGTATGATGGAAGGGAGGACAGATGGGGATGAAGATAATCAAAAACAAACACTTTCGAAAAGGGACAGGGTCAAGGGAGAAAATTCAATAAAGGGGGATAGGTTAGGAAGAAGCAAAATATAGTTAATCTTTCACAACATGAGTATTGTGGAAGGGTTATACATAATGATACGCATGTGGCTCATGTTGAATTGCTTGACTTCTTAGGGAGGGTGGATGGGAAGGGAAGAGGGGAGAGAATTTGGAACTCAAGGTTTTAAAAAAATAGATGTTCAAAAGTAAAAAAGTTTTTTTTTTTTTCA
>CM053623.1:253759118-253783295 GCA_028646595.1 Phalanger gymnotis
ATATATATATACACGCATACAATGCAATATGTGCATTACATGGAATCACATGTCTTATATGTGTGTATATGCATGTGTTTATGTATGTAAAACATTCTCCAAGTTTTAGGACTAACAACAAGTTAAGAGACCCCTTTAGCAGGACCTTTCAGGCTACAATTTCCCAATTAGTTGTAAAGTAGCAAATAACAGAAAAATGATCTATTTTTTCTATTGTTTTTAGCACTTCAAGTTTACTTCTGAAAGCCCCAAGGTAGCAAAGAACCAGGAACAGGGATTCACCCAAGGATTCATTGTCTCACCTTTTTGAGACATCTGTAAAATAAGAAACTCTTCTCTAAAATTTTGTGATTCTGTATATCTTATGAAGAACTCTGACTTCATAAACTGAGAACCTGAATTTGAATCCTCGTTCTGCCACTTATTGTATGACCTTGAGAAAATCCTTAACTTCCCAGTTCCTAAACTTTCTTATCTATTAAATGAGGAGTTATATTAAAGGACCTCTTAGGTGCCCATAACTTCTGATTCTGTGATGCTGCCAATCTAGATTCATTTTAACAAGTAGGTTAAACGTATCAGAGGGAAGTTGAGATTTTATCCCTTTATCCCCTGGCCCTGGAGTCAAGAAGACAAGAGTTAAAATCAAGTCTCAGATGCTCACTAGAGGTATGACCTTGGAAAAGTCACTTGATTTCCATTTACCTGAATCTCTTCAATTGTTAATAAGAATGCCAGTGGCACTTGGGGGCAGTTAGGTGGTGCAGTAAAGTGCCATGCCTGGAATCAGTTCACATCTGGCCCCAGATAGGTACTGTGTGACCCTGAGCAAGTCATTTAATCCTGTTTGCCTCAGTTTCCTCATCTGTAAAATGAGCTGGAGAAGGAAATGGCAAAGCATTTCAATAAGGTCAAGAAGAGTCAGACTGGAGTGAAATGACTGAACAACAAGCGATAACAAGAGTAGCCCTCATGTCACAAAGATCTGTGAAGATCAAATGAACTGATATTTGTGAAGTACTTGGCATGTTTTCTAAAACGTTAACTAGAAAACAACTTTAAAAGTTCATGAGACATGAGTTGCCACTGGATTTATTACAAGAGCAATGAATATGCATGTGGAACCCCATGCAAATGCAAAGAGTTCACAATCCAAACTGAAGCTTGCATATTTATGAGAGTACAACAAAGAAATGAGAAGGAAACAGAAATCTCTTCCTAAATGGAAGAGGTATGGGAGGAAGAAAAGAGCAGCAGGGAAGTGGGAAGAATTAAACCCTTCCCAAGGGGAGGAGCAAAGTGCTGGCAAAAGCTGCCTTCTTTTCCCTTGGGAATTGCTATGCAATGAAGATAAGATGGTCTGCTTCTCTATAACAGATCCCAGCTGCACAAGCAATTTCTCAGTCTGGTGCAGACTGACTGCTCTTGACTCCCAAGGACACACAGAGAGTCCAGCTTGGGATGCAAACATCAAATAATGTCAGCTGCGGGGGGTGGGAGTTCATCCTTGACATGTTCAGGACCTGTTGCATACTCTGGGTCTGGTTTTTTCTGTAAAATATGGCAACTCAAAAGTACAAGTTCAGGGGACCCCTTAACATTCTTCCTTTGTTGGTCAAAGGTGACAGGAATTTAATAGATGTTTACTAAATGCTTGCTTCCCTCACATACTGCTAGAACCATAATTATGTGCATTCAAGAGTTGCAAAGCAAAGAACTTTGTGAAGCCTATGATGTTTGTGTATATATTAATGTGCTTGTATAAACACATATACACAGTATCATACACTATATATATACATATATATATATATACATACACACACATGCATACAGTGTGTGTGTGTGTGTGTATGTGTGTGTGTGTGCGTTCTGCAATGAATATAATGTGGATTAAGGACATGTGCATTTACAAAAATAATACTGAAATATGCACACTCCATTCCTTGCATGTTGAACTCTAGGAAGCTACCTGCCTTACTCCCTAATAATCTCTCCTCTGACGTGTGTAGAAACGATTGTGATATAAAAACAAATGGCATCAATAACACATTTTAAAAATTGAAGGTGAATGAGGAAATATTCTAGTATTGCTGAGGACTGAAAATCCCATGGATTTGCTCAGATTTCTGACCAACCAAGGGACTAATAACAACCTCGAAGAAAAGATATCTCATAAATTCAGTAGAGTTAGAAATAACAATTTATCCTTCTGGAAAGCTATTACTGTTAATACTTATAGAAGCTAGAAAGCCTTGGAATAATTTTCAGACCAGTTATTTTATTTTCTTTCCATTTCCATCCTGACATAATGTAACTTGCAATGATCTTGAGGACGGTTAAATTCTAGAACAAATCAGTATTATCCCTCCTTTGAATATAGTTGCTGTTACCCTCCTTGGCTCTGAAGTGAGTAGAATTGGAAGTGATGATAAAGTAGACAAAATGTATTCTTGATATTTTCTATCATTGTTAGGTGTCCCTTCCCTATTTTATGAATCCTATCACAACCCTCATTCCTCGTGTCTTCACACTCACCTCTGTCCTAGGCCCTGTACTGCTCAGAGGTTTTCCCCTCACCTGCCTGCCATTAAGAATACCTACCTACCTTGGGGCAATTCCCTTATGGACCTCTCCTCTCCTAGGTGGAGAGGTGTGGATAGATTTGATGTTAGGCTCTAAGTTGGTGCTGTCTGGCTGCTGCAAAACTTAGAGGTTTGATTATTCAGAGAAAGAATTTGGAAGTATCCTCTAACGCCTTGGGATATTGTCACAACTTTAAAGGAAACTTTTTATTCAGTTGTTCACATCTGTAATTTCATGGTTTGAGGAATCTTCCGATATGAAAGTTCTCTCAGTAATGCTAAGTACCTTCTTTAACCTTATAACCTTAGAGTTCAGCCTCTCAGTGACTTGTACAGAATCACACAGCCATCAAGTATATGAAACCTAGACTCTTGTAACCAAAAAGCCAAACTTTGACCTCCTAGGTTACCATAATGATAAATGCTTTTTTTTTTTGAAGCAATTTGATTTTCTGCCTAATCTATTCTTTTTTCAAAGTTTTTCCGAGTTAAGGCTCCAAAAGCTATATAAACTTGCTCAGGCTGAATTCTCTGAAAGTGTAAATTAATTGGAAATTGTAGCCTGAAAGGACCTTCTCAAGGCAACTCTTAACTTGTTATTAGACTTAGAATTTGGAGAATGTAACATATATATATATATAGTGTGTATGTTTATATATGTATGTATGTGTATATATATACATATATACATGCACATACACACTGATATATGTACATATGTATTGGGGATCCTTGAAGAGTATGGCCTTTGGTTCCTTTGATCAGTTCAGTGTCTTTGATCGAGTCTAACTAGGTGCTAAGCCCCAGGCCCAAACCCCTATCTAGGTGCTAAGCCTATGAGGGTGTGAATTGATGACTAAGGTGGGGCTCCAGGTGGGGCCAAAGAAGGGAGGTGGTAACACCAGAGTCAATCATAGGAGCCTAAGTTCTGGTTGCTCAGATGATGTTTGATGATTCTGAAACTGTATAAAAAAGGAGAACAGAGTTATTTGCTTAAGGCTCTCACTCCTGGAGGCACGGGACTCTGGGCAGCTGCTGTAAGGGCCTTCTGGCTGAACTCAGATGTTGATGGTTTTCTTGGTAACTATGAATTGTATTTGGTCTGTTTGTAATTTGTTTGTATTTGCTCTGAAGTTCAGGGTGCTGGCTTTTTCCCCTGAACTAAGTGAATGGTGTTTGTATGCTGGATTAAAGTAAGATTGTTAACCCCTTAACGTTGCTTTCCTTAGTAAAGCAGATCAAAAGAACCTGGGCTTGCAGCATTCTGTAAGCTGGTTGTTGTCGGATTTTCAGGCCCACAGTAGCTGCTAGCTGGATTGTTGAAACAATATATTTATTAGTGATGGATAGATAGATATGTAATTTCATATACATACATAAAGTACACACATATACATATGTATATACACATATATACATATATACACATATATATATACATATATATGTCTGTATATATATACATACATATGTATATATATGAAGAGAGGCAGGATGGTAGAGTAAAAAGAATAATAATTATTGAGTAATAAGCAATTTATTCACGGGTATGTTAGAGTCAACTAGAACCCAAGAGTTTATTTAAAATTTTCTTTGTGACCCCTTACAGTGTGGAAATGTGCAAAGACTACTTGATTTATTGTGTTGTTGACTGTGTATACTTAAAACAGTGATTGGGATAAAAAAAAGTTAATAATGTAGATTAGACATAAAAGTATGTCAGAGATTTTTTTTTTCAGAGAGCCAACCGTTAAGCCTTTGCCAGAACACCATTGCTCCAAATCCTGACTCATCTACTTGTGTGAAATCAGGAAAGTGGCTTTAGGTACTTTTAAAAAAAACAGTGGGTTCAGATGCTTTTCAAGAGTCCTGCCAGCTCTCTCTCCTACATGTAATAAGTGTGGGTTGGCTAGGGGCAAGTCTCTATTATACAAAAACCCTGAAAAACATTACAAATGCACATTTGTTTGTCTCCAGTTGTGCCAGCTTACAAATGGCTATCATTTCAAAAAATCATTTTTCTCTGATGTAAACGCATCTTTAAAAAAAAATAAAGATGGGTTCATGAAATGCATTTGACTGTAACATAAAGCTTGTAAATACTTTTTCAAGGCAACAAATAACCTCTTCCAACTACAACCAAAAGAGCATCAAAAAACACATTTCAGAAAGCAATACCATGTCTTTTAAAAATGCAGTTCCAGTAGATAGCTACATTTTTCTTAGGACTGAAATCACTTGGCCTTTAGCCTCATGCTTCCCAATGTAGTGCTGATGTGAACTGAAAAAGGGAGTAGAGGGACTTTTCTAGCTCTCCTGCCAAGTTCCACAATCAGAGGGACCATGAGCAACCACTGCATGCTTGGGATCATAATTCATCACTCAATCAGCATGAAACTTTAATAAGTCGAATACAAGTTATTTCTTCCCTCTCTGTGTATGGGTGCTGGCAGTGAGCCTTCTAAAATGCTTTCAATTATGAAAGGCTATGTAAGACCAAACTCTTGTCTCTCTGTTTCTGTCAACAGAACAGTATAAAGAGGTTTTCCAGCAGACCCAATTCAATCTTCTTTCTCACCACTGTACAGTTCTTTTATGCACACTGAATTCAGTGAGCCATCTCTCATCCTAGGGAGCTCTGCAGGGGTAAAGAGAACTTGGCTGAAGATCTCTGACTGCTAGGACAAACACGAGCACTTCAGCAGACAAACATTTACAAAACACTCTGCCTAAATAGAATGCAAAAATGGAATTTTGCTTATTTTTTGCTTCTCTGTTTGCCAATGTGGTATTGGTTTAGTCTCACAAAAATCTTCAGAACTATCCATAACTAGACAATTTAGAATTGATTTCATAAACTTTTAAAGTTGTATGACTGTGAGATAAATTCTAGCCTGCTACTCCATTTCTGGGTGGGGCTGTCTAAAGATTTCAACAGGTGAACAACGGCCCTGAAATGTCCTGTAGAGCTGGAAAGACTTTACAGTCTGCCCAGCTATAGACTGTTTATCCATTGTCCAAAGTCCAGCTGAACAAGGTTCAGATGAGGCTATTACCAGAAGGCTAGCCAGGAGGTGGGAGACTTTTTCATTGCATGGATTCCTGAGGACTGTCTATTAAGGTTTAGAGAAGGTGGAAATGATGCTCTTGGAATCATGGATCTTTTGAAGTATAAAATCTGCCCAAATGGAGAATGTCCAGAGAAGAGTGATCAGCATGATGAAGGAATAGCAGGGTTGATTGAAGAGACTAGGGACATTTAACTTGGAGAAGGGTAGACATGAACAAGGCTTGATAATTTTTATTAAATATTTGAAGGGCCAACTTATGGAAAAAAGATTTGAGTGGATAAGAATTACAGGGAGAGTATTGTTTTTCCAGGCTTTTGGCTAAGGTCAAAGGAATGGCATAGCTCAATGTAAGGAAGAATGTACTAATGCATTAAAAGGTCATAGTGACTTGTGGAGATGGAATTCTCTGTTCCTGGATGTGTCTAGAGAGGCTTGTATACATTTTTTTATTGTTGGTGGTAGTGGTTGATTGGTTGTTTTTTGAGGCATTCAGGGATTATTAGAAGAAAATTGTAGGAGACGTTCATACTTTGAAGAACGCATTGACCTGCATCTGTGAGCTCCCTTCTAACTGAGATTATCTGACTCACTTATACTATTTTTAACATAGTTCCCCTTGTTTTCCTTTGGTTTATTCCTTTTGGGTACCTACAAAGAGCTATTATGCCATACGTTGTTTGTCCTCTAGGGTGTACAAATACAGTTTTCTTAACCTTCCTTCTTAGGTCAGGTTTTCTAAACCTTGCATCATTTTTATTGCCCTTCATTGGATTCTCTCCAACTTTACAATGTCTTTTGTAAAGTAAAGAGAAAACTGCCCACATGATACAAGTGGTCTTGGTAATGCTTTAAGAAAAAAATATCTCCCTTATCCTCTATGCAATATTTCTATTATATGAATAATACAATCTCAATATGAATCCCAGTTTGTCTTTTGCCTGAAGCATTACATTGCATATTCATGTTAAACAAAAGCTATCCAATCTTTTTCTACAACATCATTTCTTAGCCAGCATTTTCTTGTTTACTCTACATTAGTTTCTTTCTCTCCAAGTAGACTCCCAGTAGACTGAAACATATTCCAAATTCTTCCACTGAATTTCTTTATCATGTGATAAATTTTAAAACATTTTAAGCAGTAGGCATTTTTGCCTAGTCTTGCTCCCTTTCCCACCATGCTCTGGAATTTGTTTTGATAGTAATTCTGGCCTTATCTTTCTAATCTATGATAATTATATTTGTCTGGCTCAGTATTTGTTGTTTACTTCTTTAAAAGGCAGTGATGGCCTGGCCAAAAATAAAACAAAAGGGAGTACTTGGGCCTTGACATCTTCATATCTAAAGTTCTTAATAAATTAAATCCTTGATGTAATATCAGATATTTCTAGGGTCTTAATGACCTTATCTGCTTTCTGGTTAAAAGATTCTCTATTTCAGACATGTTATAAACCTGAAACTGAAGGATTTTATTGGGTGAAAATGAGTATAAACTCAACTCCTGTCTCTCCAGACTTTGTCACCATGTCTTAGCTCCTTTCTTGTGCTGGAAAAGCTATCTTCTCCTCCAGCCTGCTCACCCAAGAAGATCTCTTACCTCCTAATTCCTTTATTGCTTTTCCCATTAATGACTTACTGATGCCCAATGAGTCATCTTTTATTCATTTTCCAGCTTTGCTCCCTACTCTTCTTGCTTTTTCGCTATGTGTCCTCACAGGTATGTTTTCCTTTTGCACTCTCCCCTACTTCACAACTACCTTTTATGCATGGGCTTTCCTCATTAGAATCTAAGCTTCTTGAGAGCAGGGACTGGCTTGTTGGTTTTTGTTTTGTTTTGCTTTTAGTTTTATCCCCAGCACTTAGCACAGAGCGTAGCACAAATTTAATGATTAATAAATACCTGGTTGACTTTAGGGAGTCTTGTCTACTGTACTTATGTCTTTTTTTTCTAACCAAATAAGTTTGCATAAGGATATTATATTGATTGTATATCAGTATATGCAGCCATGTAAGTCTGTGCATATGTATATACACATATAAATGTTTCTATAGTTATGTTGTTATTTGCATATGATGTTATCTATGTAGGAAACTTCCAGTGGTGAGAATTCCACTCCCAATCCAGACTGGCAATTTATCTGCAATTTATTGTCTTGGATAGTCACATAGGACACTGAGAAGGTAAAAGAATTGGCTGTGGTCACATAGCCAATATGTGTCAGAACTTGACCCCAAAGCTGATTTGTATGCTATCCATGGCAAACTGCCCCTGATGTACACACACACGTACATGTATGTGAATAGATAAATAGATAGATAGATAGATATTCACATCTATCTATCCATCTATCCATATATATATGTACATATATAATATTTGTGTGTACAAATTTGCCTGATTTATTTGCTAATAATTTTATAACCCTGATATGGGAGGGGGGGCAGCAGAATGATAATGAAGAGTGATGTAGAGAGGGAACAGAATGGCTTAGCATGGAGATTTAATCTAGAAGTCAAGGAAAATTCCAAATTATGTAATTATATATTCAACCATACCCTTCCTTTTTTTTTCTTTTTCACTGTATATTTAGCTGATTTCAAAATCTTTGGCCTGGGCATCCATTCAAGCAGCACATAGTCTTACTATTCATGAGGAATTGACCTAAGTACTGTGCAATTTAAATAACACAACTTCCAAGCTCCCAAGGAAATGATATCTAGTAAGTTTAGGTGGGGGGGGTGTTTATTCCAATAACAGAAGGCAAAATATGCTCAGGTCAATGAAGGAAGGGCAGGTATGTGTTGGGGGGGGATATAGAATATAAGCTTCTTCGGTACTATGTCATTTTATATTTGTATCCTCAGTACAAATACAGTGTGTGGAAGATGATAGGAGTTTAATAAATGCTTAATGATTAATTCAGAAAAAATGAATTATTAAGCATTTATTAGACCGCTACTATCTGCCATGCACTGTGCAGAAACAAGGACAAAGCTGATGAAACAAAGAATATTTGGGGGAGAACAGAGTAAGTGTGAACATGCGAGTAATGGGAGAATTCTAGAAAGGTAGGACAATCTATAATCAGATTGTGAAGGGTTTTCAATAGTGAACAGAGGAGTCTGTCTTTTCTGAAACTTCTTGAGTAATATAGTCATCTCTGAGCTTTTATAGAAAGATATTTGATTGATATATACATCTATATCTACATTTATACACAGAGATCATTCATTCCTTCCTTTTTCAGGTGCCTTTATTGTACTAATATGGTAAAATAATTTCTGTTGCTCCTCACATGTTTTTCGGCCTCCAGCAGATAGTGGCTGTCCATTTACTGTTTTCTTTAGCTTTCCTTTGCCTTTCTTTCAGTGAGTATAAAGTACAGCATTTTTTATGTCCTCTTAAGCTATGATTCCCATGTCCCCAGGCCACATATGGATAAGGTCTCCTAGGGATCCTGGAAAAAAAACATTGCCTCTTTAATCAGAAGACCTGTGTTCAAACTTGATCTCTAATGATTACTACTTGTCACACTATTAGGCAAATCACTTAATTGCCCTGAATCTCAATTTTCTAATCTGTCAAATGGCCTCAGTGGTTTCTTCTAACTCTAAATCAAAGATTACCAAACTTATTTGGCCTACCACCCACTTTTCAAAAAAAAAAATCACTCAACACCCTCTTATAAGTTTTTCATTTACTTTTTTTAAAATTTGTGGCAGTTCAAAAAAATAAAAAAATACTTTTTAAAAAGATAATGCATCTTAAATATAATAATTTATTGTAAATTTGTAGAGGTTTTTCCCTGCATTGAAATTTTGATGACTTAATATTATGTCATATAACTGTATAGTATCATATTGTAAATAAGTCATTACACAAACATATTCCTATGGATGTATGATGGTCTTCCTCTTGCAACACTTGCTTGGTAAGACTTGTCTGTAGACTTGACCACTGATCAGTTATAACTTGCATTTTATGTGTTTATTTGGAAAATAATGTAATCACTATGACTTTAACTCTGTTACACAACAGATGAAACATGTACCGATGGTTTTTCAAAATTTTCTTATCTTCATCTTTTCTTATTCTTTCACCACCCCCTTATTTTTATTCAATTCACCCCAATTGAACCTGAGGCTACTATGGCACCCCTACTTTTGACCCCTGATCATTCTAGAAACCATGGGGTTGGGGGGTAATTTTTACTGTGGGAAGCTCTGCTTTTAAATCTATGATTCTGGGACCCTGCAGGGAAATTCTCTCCTTGAACTTCATGAAATAGTTTTCTTCTCCAGTTCCATGTTGACCAATGATGACCTTGCAAGTTGAATTCTTTCTCCTCAAACTCTCTAGTGTTATATCTCTGGCCAATGTCAACACTCCCCATGTTTCTAGACTCAAGGGATCAGTTTACATTGCTTCAATTGTTTCCAAATCTACTGTGTTTTCCCCATGGAAAACTGGCCAGGATTATTCAAATTTTATTTGCTATTCTAGGAGATGGAGGTGTTAGGAATAGTCTCCCCCCATTATTAGTCCTTACTACTAAAGCATTTGAAAATTATTGTTCAGAAACTTCATTTTTAGATTTTGATTTCAAGAGAGCATAAATTATCTTGAGTTCCATGCATGCCTTGTCTTTCCCTTTTACTTGTCTGAATAAACCCCATCTCCCTTACTCCCCATTTTGTCTTTCTTCTCAGCAGACTAATATCCAACTTTAATGAAGGTGGTAGAAATTTAATTTCAACTAGACATAATCATATGATTTCCTTTATTTTGCTCATTTTGTATTTCGCCTTGCACATTTTTCTTAACAGACATTCTTTGTATCCTTTCACCAAAGTGTTTTGATTTTTTTCACTGATACCAGAAAAATGATGAGATATAACTGCATGTATCCAGTTATGTTTGCTATTAATAAGCACTGGTTTATACAGCACTGACTATTTAATTTCCTGGATAAATGAATAATCCTTCATTTTTTTCTTGTGGTTTTCCTTTTCTTTTGTCCATTCTTATACTACCTCGATAATTTAAAACATACATGATTTTTATCTGTGTACTTTTTTGTACCAGTAAAAGAAATCAGTCTCACCAAGTTTCGTGAGTTGTCATGGAAGAAATATGCATCATTTCCTTGACAATCTTCTAGTTATTATGTCTCTCTTTGCTGAGATAAAATGATTGTTGGAACCCAGATGTATGTTCTATTAAGGGTCCCATATGCAGAGACTCATTAGCTTGGTAAGACCTGCCACCCCCCACTCATCCTTAACTGTTGTTTCATATGAAAACCCATAGCCATTTCAGTAAAAAAAAATATTAGTGGAAAAAGCTTATTGTAAGCAACTAAAATATTATCAGTCAGCATTACAAATCCACTGAATAAAACAAACAAACAAACAACAATAACAAAAACCCTTATTGTAGCATGACTATATAGGCTAATACGTGTTAGGGGTGGAGAGATGAGACAGTACTCCAAATTTTGAAAAAAAATCTACTTGTTTGTTGATATCATTGTCATCAGCAAAAAAGAGTATCACCAGGAATAGTTTTTCATAAAGAAGTCCATTACTTACATTCAAACACTATTGTAGGTTTTTAATACTTGCTTAGTCAAGTTCAAATTCTAGTTTTTCCTTTCAATTCTTCAGACACAGAGAATGCAAATAGTTTGACTTATCAAGTAGATGCCTAATTATCTCCACATTAAAAAAAATAGTTGGACTCCTTAACTATTTGAGGTCTTTGCTGTCTGAATGTGATTTCAAAAAGTAACTCATACCATTGAACTTAGTATATATAGTGGTACATTTTCACAAATACCATCCCAGTAACTTTTTTGGTAAAAAATGCAAGGCACTACTATCATTTCATTTATCAACAATTAAATGATACCATAATCTCCTAGACATGGTAATTCCCTCTCTTGGCACAAATTACAATCCATCCATGACTATTTTTTTTCCTCACACATCCTCTCAAATCCTCCCTCAATATCTGCCCAATAAAATGGAGGCCTCTCTCTAAGGTTTTTAGCATTCTGGGGTCAAAGTGTATTATTCAATTTCTCTTTTGACTTTTATGATTTTCTAGGCTCCTTTTCTAATCATTTTCCCCAAAGGTATCTCTTCTGATACTTCGTATAGGTCATCATTAGAAATATGCTTAAATCTCCTTATAATTACCATGAGTATCTCTATTGGCCATTAAGAGACTTGCAAATTTTATTCTTTAGAAATTGTGGATTATCTCAATAGATGCAGAAAAAGCTTTTGAAAAAATAAATCACCCATTCCTATTAAAAATACTACAAAGCATAGGAATAAAAGAGTCTTCCTTAAAATGATAAGTAGCATTGTTGCAACAATTCTGGCTAGCAGTTGTTGTGGGGGTGAAAGACCAACAAAAGCCCAATAAGAAGAAGGCAGCCAGCACATGTTCTTTGATCTGCTTTACTAAGGAAAGTAACGTTAAGGTGTTAACAGTCTCAGTTTAATCGAACATACAAATATCACTCACTAAGTTTAGAGAAAAAAGCCAGCACCCTGAACTTCAGAGCAAATACAAAAACATTACAAACATCACCATATAGACCTTGTCTTATTCAAATCTCAATGCGTAGTTACCAGAGTTTAACAAAGTCCCAACATCTGGGTTTACAAGGTGGAGGGCTCTTAACTACAGCTGCCCAGAGTCTCCACATCAATACACTTCCAAGAGTGAGAGCCCCAAGAGAGAACACCAAACTCTGGGTTTATATATCTTGTTCAGGGTCAAAGGTGAGTCACACGTGCGACTCCCTCATGTGACCTAAAAGTGTCACAAAAATGCAACTTAAACCCAAGTGGTCTAAAAGCCTCTGATGTCACAAACATGTCAGTCAAACCCATGTAAATTAGGCTTTCCCTTGAGGCAAGGAGGTCATCAAGGACTCCTAATTTAATCAAGGAAAAACAGCCAAACTTGATTGAATAAGTGCTAAAAGCCCATCTTAATTACCAATACAAGCATCTACCTAAAACCATCAGCAAGCATTATGTGTAATGGAAATAATTAGATCCATTTCCAGTAAGATCAAGGGTGAAACAAGGATGTCCATTAACTATTATTCAATTTGGTACTAAAAATGTTAGCTTTAGCAATAAGAGAAGAAAAAGAAATTGAAGGAATTAGAATAGGCAAAGAAGAAACTAAGTTATCACTCTTTGCATATGGTATGATGATTTACTTAGAGAATCAAGTAAAAAACTACTTGAAATAATAAATAAGTTTAGCAAAGTTGCAGGATATAAAATAAACCCATTTAAATCCTTGGCATTCCTATATATTACTAACAAATTCCAACAGCAAGAGATAGAAAGAGAAATTCCATTTAAAGTTACAGCAGATGCTATAAAATATTTGGGAGTCTACCTGCCAAGGCAACAAGAAAACCACAATATGAACACAATTAGAAAACACTTTTCACACAAATAAAATTAAATCTAAATAAATGGAAAAAAACATCAGTTGCTCGTGGTCAGGCTGAGCTAATATACTAAAAATGACAATTTTACCTAAATTATTTTACTTATTTAATGGATACCAATCAAATTACCAAAAAAAATTTCATAGAGCTAGAGATAAAATAATAACAAAATTCATCTGAAAGAACAAAAGGTCTATATTATCAAGGGAATTAATGAAAAGAATTGCTAGGGAAGCTGGCCTAGCCATACCAGATATTAAACTGTATTATAAAGCAGCAATAAATCAACACTATTCCTTGGGACTGGCCAAGAAATGGAGTGGTGGGTCAGTGGAATATGATAGGTACACAAAATGCAATTGTAAACAACTATAAAAATCTACTATTTTTTAAAACTCAAAAAGTCCAGCTTCTGGGATAAGAACTCACTATTTCAGAAAAAAAAAAACTGAAGGGAAAACTGGAAAACAGTATGGCAGAAACTGGGCATAGACCATATACCAAAATAAAGCCAAAGAGATAGTCAACAGTATGAAATGCAAAATGGATAATTTTGATTGCATTAAATTGAAAAGTTTTTATACAAACAAAACCAATGCCACCAAGATTAGGAAGGAAGCAGAAAATTGGGAAAGAATTTTTACAACCAGTGTCTCTGATAAAGGCCTCATCTATAAAATATACAGGGAACTGAGTCAAATTTAATTGAATACAAGCTATTCCCCAATTAAAAAATGGTCAAAGGATCTGAGCAGGCAGCTTTCAGAGGAATAATTGAAAGCTATCTATAATCATATGAAAAATGCTCTAAATCACCATTGATTAGAGACATGCAAATCAAAATGACTCAGGTACCACATCTTACCTGTCAGATTGGCTAATGTGACAAAAAAGGAAAATGATAAATGCTGGAGAAGATGTGGCAAAATAGGAACACTGTTACATTGTTGGTGGACATGTGCACTGATCAAGCCATTATGGGGAGCAACTTGGAACTATGCCCAAAGGGCTAAACACTTTGGGTTTAGCATACCCTTCGACCCAGCAATACCTCTTCTGGGTCTGTATCTCAAAGAGATGATACAAGTGGGAAAAAGACCCGAATGTGCAAAAATATTTTTAGCAGCTCTTTCCATGGTGGAAAAGAATTGAAAATCAAGAGGATGCCCATCAATGGGAGGATGGTTAAACAAGTTGTAGTATATGAACATAATGGAATACTATTGTGCTATAAGAAATGATGAGCAGACATGATCTGACGCTGAGTGAGGGAAGCAGAACTAGGAGAACATTATACACACCATATCTGTGATGACTACCTTTGATAGACTTGGCTCCTCTTAGCAAGGTTCTAAGACAGCACCAAAGGACTCCTAATAGAAAGAGCTGTCCAGATCCAGAGAAAGAACTATGGTGTCTGAATGCAGATTGAGGCAAACATTTGCTCTCTCTTCTTTTTCATGGTTCATTCCATTGGTTATAATTCTTCTTTATAACTTGACTATTGTGAAAATAAGTTTAATGTGAAGGTATATGTAGAACCCATCTCATAATGCATAACATCTTAGGGGGAAAAGGGGAGGAGATGGAGGGAGAGAAATTTTGGAACTCAAAAATTTGGGGAACTGAGTGCTATAAAGTAAAAAAAAAATAAATTAAAAATAATATAAAATAAAAAAAATAATACATATGTGTGTGGGGCGGGGTGTGTGTGTGTGTATGGCCATTTTTATATTTTCTTTTTTTTTTACTTTTAGTTTTCAACATTCACTTCCATAAGCTTATGAGTTTTGAATTTTCTTTGCATCTCTCCCCTCCCCCCACCCCAAGATGGCATGTAATAAGAAGAATTAGAACCAATGGGAGAAATCGGAACAAAGAAGAAACAAAAAAGAGATAGAAAGCAAATAATGTGCTTTGATCTCCATTCAGACTAGATAGTTCTTTTTCTGGATCTGGGCAGCATTTTCTATCATAAGTCTTTTGGAGTTGTCTTGGATCCTTGCATTGCCAGGAAAAGATAAGTCTATCAAAGTTCGTCATCCCACATTATAGCAGTTACTGTATACAATGTTAACCTCATTCTGCTTACTTTACTCAGTATCAGTTCATTCAAGTCTTTCTAGGTTTTACTGAAGTCTGCCTGCTCCTCATCTCATATAGCACAGTAGTGTCCCGTTACATTCATATACCACAATTTGTTCGGCCATTCCCCAACTGATGAGTATCCCTTCAATTTCCAATTCTTTGCTACCACAAAGAGAGCTGCTATAAATATGTTTTGTACATGTGGATGCTTTTCCTATTTGTATGATCTCTTCAGGATACAGAACTAGAAGTGATATTGCTGGGTCAAAGGGTATGCACATTTTTATAGGCCTTTGGCATAGTTCCAAATTGCTCTCCAGAATGGCTAGATCATTTCATAACTCCACCAACAACCTAACAGTGTACCTATTTTCCCACATCTCCTCCAGCATTTATCATTTTCCTCTTTTTCATGTTAGCTGATGTGATAGGTGTGATGTGGTACCTTGAAGTTGTTTAGATTTGCAAATTTCTAATGCATAGTGATTTAGAGCATTTTTTTCATATGACTTTCCCCCAAGTTCATGTTAAACATTTTTAACATTTTTTTAAAGTTTTGTCTATGTCCCAAAGACACTAAAAATGGAAAATTTTATGTACATTTTCAGTAAGATAGGCCGCAGTTAAAAATTTATCCTAAATTACTATCTGATAACCTCAAGCACTTACTCACTGTATGACCCTGGTCAAATCACTTAACCTTGTTTGCCTCAGTGACCTCACCTGTAAAATTAGCTGGAGAAGGAAATGGCAAACCACTTCAGCACATTTGCCAAGAAAATGCAAATGAGGTCACAAAGAGTCAGAAATGACTGAACAACAATTTTACCTTGCTTTGCATCCCCAGAACTTAGCACAGTGCCTGACACATATTAAGCAATTATTAAGCCCTTGCTGACTTGACTTACCAAGGTTACAGAAGTGGCAGAATCAGGTCTTAAACCTAGGTCTTCTGACTCCAACTAGAGCACTCATTCCCTCTGTTTTCTTTTCTTTTTAAAAATAGAACTGTCATGGATTTGTAAAGAGATCCAGTTCTGATTTCACTTTGCATTCCATATATAAGTGCTTCCACATACACTTCCTTGTATGGTTCATGTTTATCCTTTGTGTGATATAATAATAAACAATAACTGATTAAACCATTTTATGGGATTATGTAAACCTTATTGCTTCTTTCTCTGCTGAAATATTTTTTCCACATATATATTGGTTTAAAAAGAATAACTCTGTGTGATGTTTTGGGGATCGAGACCTAACATTGCAGTCACTGGCTTGACAATAAAGAACTGGAAGCATAATTCACAACAATATTCTACTATCATCATTGACCATTCACTGTAATGGCCAGAGATCTGACAAAGTCATTTTACTTTCAATCTCATTTGGTGCCAAAATCACCATTTCACTGGCCAAAGTTATTTTATTTTGAATATTGAAGTTAATTAGAAAACATTTTCCAAAAGGTAAATATTTTGTTCCATGTAATAACAGTAAAATGAAAAAAAACTTCATATACTCACTAATAATAAAAATAGTTATGTATCTCTACATAATTTAAAAGTTTGAAAAGCTCTTTATATAAATTATTTCATTTAGGACTCACAACATATCCATGAGGTACATATTTCTAACATTATTATTTCATTTCACAAGTGAGAAAACTGAGGCTCAGAAAAGCTAAGTGAGATACCAATTTTTATACAATTTATGATATAAATGTTGAACATGAACTCAAGTCTTCCTGACTCAAAGTTTAACACTATAAATGTCTATTAATGGGAGCATCAGCATCATTAGCATCACATATTCCTTAGTACATATTTCATGCCTTATTGTTGGGCCTGGAACAGTCCTGAGATTCCACATTTGTTCTGCTTTTATGTTTGGATCATGATATAAATAACATAAAAGCATACTGCTCGTCTTTTGTTTTTTTAATTTAATATGTTTAGTTTTCAGCCTTGATTTTCACAGGAGTTTGAATTACAAATTTTCTCCCCATTTCTACCCCCCCACTTCTACCCCCCACTCCAAGATGGCGTATATTCTGGTTGCCCTGTTTCCCAGTCTCTGGTTGCCCTGTTCCCCAGTCACACTGCTCATCTTAAAAAGCTATATTACTGTTAGTTACTACTGCTGCTATATCCATGCCTTACCAACATTTTCTGATAACAGGAGCTAGAAAAATAATTGGGAAAGAATAGAAAAATGTTTGAGATGTTGAAAAATGAAATCAGATTTTTAAAGGATAGAAAAAAAACTAAAGTCATATAAAATGAATGGGATGAGTTAATTTTGTATATAAGGGTTGTGCTGCTTATTCAGCTTTCAGGAAACAAAGGACAGTGTTTTGAGAGTAAACGTTTTGGTTCTTGCCAACCTCCATGATCTCCATAAATGCTTCAGCTTATTCATGACCACTCTGTGTCTCTATATCGCACTGTAGGTAACCAGATATTTTCCTATTTGAAGATCACAGTGCTTCATAACTTGCAGCCACAGGATATCCCAGAAGAATATCAGTGTTAGCTAATGAATTTTGTTCCAAGGGAGCACATCATTGAAAGCACTGGGTAATTTCCCAGATGCAATTCAGGCTGTTCTCTTCCTCTTATTTAATTTTTGGCCCAACTCATTGCAAATCTGCAGTATTCTGTCCAAAATAACCATGCTTTTGGAAAAGATCTAGGATATGCCCTTCTAATTGCATATATTAGTTGGAATAATACACATTCTTCATGCACTTGTTTGTCCATTGCTCCCCACTGTTTTCAAATAAGCCAAACTGCATGAGTCATTAAAATGTTTTTTATTCTGAGACTTAATGGAATTGATAAAATGGAATATGCAAGGAGAAACTCCTGTGGATATGTCATCTACCAGGCATCTCTCTTTCACTTTCATTGCACATACTCCATGACAGAAGAAAAGTAGGCTTGATTCCTTGTCTATTAAATATACAACACAACCATCTAATAATTTGGAAAATCTTTGAGAGGATATGTACAGTTACTTAGAAATGCATACAGTGTCACATCTCATGTAAGTCTGCTTCCCTCTTTTCCAGGGGCTTTATGAGTATTGGACCTTAAGAGAGGCATCAGAGCTGCTCTCTCACACAAGTGGCTGCACCTATTTTCTAGTCACTTTTATCCACAGCAATTTCCCCTCAGAATATGACTAAATGAAGTCAATTTCACAATTCTTCACATCTAAATAGCCTGCACTTTAAGCAGGGAAATATGAAAGCATGACTTTCACACTCTGGTATCCAAAACTATGCATGGTAGTTTCTTAACAAAGAACCATGACTCATGAGAATTGATAAGGCACTAGATCTCCCAACTCTGAGGATGATGATTACTGAGTCACTGAATCTCATGAAAGTTTCTTTGGAGAAACTCACTGGATATCAAATATGAACGATGACCCATGTCAATAAGAAAAAGACTATATCGTGTTATCAATCCCAAACAATAGCTCCAGTTGCCTCTGATTGCCTTGGCAGAAATGGGTGGAGGTAGAGGAGGCTATTGTTTGAATAAGACACCTAGAAGCTGTACTTCTTTTTGCTTCCTATCATTCCCTCTCCCTTACTTCAAGTATACCATTTTGTTGCCATTCTCCTTCCTATTCAGTGCCCTGATACAGCACCTTTGTATCTGTGTTCCCAATGAGAGATGGATAAATCTTCCCTAAGTACCTGTAGTCCTGCTACTTATCAAACCTCTTCCTGCCATATGCAGAGTTGAGGGGAATCAGCAGCTGTATCTTTCTGCCATACAGTAAGTAGTTTGTTTTGTCTGTATTTTATATATGTTGGTACTGATTCAGACAATGAGCTATCAGAAAACAAAGACCATTATTAACCACTGTTGACCTCACTTTATTAAGCTCCTAATACAGAGCTATGGGTAAATGTTGTATTGTTAATCCTAGTTTTGGAAACACTTGATAAGATGTCTGAAAGCAATGCCAGATGCCATGGATTTCAACATTTTCACAAAGAAATTCATTCCATATGGGTCTGCCACCTCTTTTTCATTCCATGAAGCTGTCCTATTTCTTTGCCAATGAAATCATTACCTATTTCCAATAAATACCAATTTTGGAAGCAGTATTAGACAGAAGTCTGATATATACATAAGTGTCTAGGATGAGAGAAGGGAGAATCTTAATGAATTCTACCCTGGTCAGATTACATCTGAAGGATTGTGTTAATTTCATGTGTCACAATTTAGAGACCTAGCCAGGTGAGGAAGATGTACCACAAGCAGGGTCTGACCTTCACTACCTATCAAAGGTTCAGAACCTTTTAAGAACTGCTTCACTTCTTTTTTTATTATTGTTAAATGACATTTATTTAGTATTTTATTTTTCCTAAGTTAAATGTAAAAACAATTTTTAACATTAGTTTTTAAAACTGAATTCCAAATTCTCTCCCTTCCCCCATCTTGCATCCCCCCTTTATTGAGAAAGCAAGCAATTCCATATAGGCTACACATTGTAGTCAAACCCTATCCATAATAGTCTTGTTGTGAAAGAAAACAGACAAAAAACCTTAAGAAAATTAAAGAAAGTAAAAAAAAAGTATGCTTCAATCTATATTCAGACACGATCAATTCTTTCTCTGGGGATGGATAGCACTTTTCATCATAAGTCCTTCAGAGTTGTCTTGGATCATTGTATTGCTCAAAATAGCTAAGTCATTCACAGCTGATCATCTTACAATAGTGTTGTTACTTTGTACATAATACATTTTGTTTTCCATCAGCTCATGACAATTTTTCCTGGTTTTTCTGAGAGCATCCTGCTCATTATTTCTGAAAGCACAATACTATTTCGTCATAATCACACACTACAATTTGTTAGCCATTCCATAATTGATGGGCATCCTCTCAATTTTGATATTTTTACCCCTGGAAAAGAGATGCTATAAGTAGTTTTGTTCATATATGTATTTTTCTTTTATTTTTTTAAATCTCTTTTGAGATACAGACCTAGTAATGGTATTTCTAGGTCAAAGGGTATGCATGGTTTTATAGCACAGGTTTAGAGCATAGTTCCACATTGCTCTAAAGAATGGTATAAGTGGTTGAATCAGTTCACAACTCCACCAACAGTGCATTAATATCTCATTTTTTCCCACGTCCCCTCCAACAGTTGTCATTTTCCTTTTTTTTCCTATTAGCCCATCTAATAGGTATGAGGTAGAATAGTTTTGCATTTCTCCAATCAATAACAAACTAGAGTATTTTTTCACATACCTATAGATAGCTTTGATTACTTCATCCGAAAACTGATCATATTTTTTGATCATTTGTCAATTGGAGAATGGCTCTTTTTTTAAAAAAAATTGATTCAGTTCTATATATGTTTGAGAAATGAGGTATTTAACAGAGAAACTTTCTTCAAAACATTTTTCACAGTTACTATTGATACCTGTATTTCCCTCCATTCTATCCCCCCTATTTATTCTATTGTCTCTCTCCTTTTACCTTTTCCTTCCTCAAAAATATTTCACTTCTGACTACACCCTACCCCAATCTGTCCTCCCTTATATCACCCCTCTTCTCTTAACCCCTTTCCCTACTACTTTCCTGTAGGAAAGATAGAGTTTGATACTCAATTGAGTGTGTATGTTATTCCTTCCTTGAGGCAATTCTGATGAAAGTAAGTTTCATTAACTGCCCCTCACCTTCTCCCTCTTCCCCTCCACTGAAAAAGCTTTTTCTTTTCTCTTTTATGGGAAATAATTTACTCTATCGTACCTCTCCCTTTCTTTTTCTCCTACTACATTCCTCTCTCATCCCTTAATTTATTTTTTATATCATCCCTTCATATTCAGCTCACACTTGTGCCCTCTGTCTATATATACTCCGTCTAACTCTCCTTATAATGAAAAAAGGTCTTATGAGCTATAAATATCATCTTCCCATATAGGAAAGTAAGGGGTGGAGAACTTGTGGCTTCAAGGTCATATGTTGCCCTCTGCGTCCTCAACTGCAGCCTTTTCACTGAACCTAAACTTTACAGAACAAATCCCCTTAATAAAGGATTCGTTCTGTAAAACTTGGACTCAGCCAAAAGGCCATATCCAAGGACCTAGGAGGTAACATGTGACCTTAAGATCATAGATTCCCAACCCCTGGTTCAAACTTATTAAGTCCTTTATGATTTTCTTTGCCCATTTACATTTTTATGCTTCTCTTTAGTCTTGTATTTGGAAGTCACTGTTTCTATTCAGCACTGGTTTATTTATCAAGAATGCTTGAAAGTCCTCTATTTCATTGAATATCCATTTCCCTCCCTCCTGAAGGATTATACTCAGTTTTGGTGGATTCCTGGTTGTAATCCTAGCTCCTTTGCCCTCCAGAATATCTTATTCCAGGCCTTTGGATCATTTAATGTAAAAGCTGCTAAATCTTGTATTATCCTTACTGTGATTCCATGATACTTGAATTATTTCTTTCTGGCAGCTTGCACTATTTTCTCCTTGACCTTTTCTTTGATAATTTCTTGAAAGATGAAATCTAAGATTTTTTTTTATTGTGGCTTTGAGATAGTGTGATAATTTTAAAATTTTCTCTCCTGGGATTATTTTCCAGGTCAGTGAAATAGTTCACATTGTCTTCTATTTTTTCATTGTTTTTATTATTTCTTGATTTCTCATAAAGTCATTAGCTTCCATTTACTCCATTCTAATTTTTAAGCAACTATTTTCTTCAATGAGCTTTTGGACTGCCTTTTCCAATTGGCCAATTTTGCTTTTTAAGGCATTCATCTCCTCACTGTCTTTTTGGACCTCTTTTGCGATTTGGACTAGTCCGTTTTTTTAAGGTATTATTTTCTTCAGGATTTTTTGGTGTCTCCTTTACCAAGGTGTTGACAGGTTTTTCACAATTTTCTTGAATCACTCTCATTTCTCTTCTCAATTTTTCTTCTACCTCTGTTACTTGATTTTCAAAATCCTTTCTGAACTCTTCTGTAGCCTGAGACCAATTCATATTTTTCTTGGAGGCTTTGGATATAGTACTTGATTTTGTTTTATTCCAAATGTGTGTTTTGTTCTTCCTTGTTACCATAATAACTGTCTATACTCAAGAGATTTTTTTGTTTGTTTGTTCGTTTTCTCAGCCTATTTCTTGACTTTTACCACTTTGTTAAAGCAGGGCTCTGCTTCTAGGGTAGAGGGTACACTCTTCCATGCTTCAGGGGTTTTGTGCAATGGTTTTCAGAGACACTGTAAATTTTCAGTTCTTCTAATGCAATATGATCTAAGAAGAGGGGTTTACTACTCTCCTGTCCTATGTTCAGGTCTATGAGTGACCACAACACTTGTTTTTTTTCTGCCCAGTAGGTTCTTGCCTCTACTGCTACTACAAGTTCTGCTATGCTATTGCTTCTTCTTGCCCTGGGATTGCTACCCTAAACTGTGACCCAGATCCAAGTAGGGGCAAAGCAACACAGTCCTGCCTCAGTTCTAGCACAAAGAATGCTATAATCTCTTTTTGACCAGTTGTTTCAACCCCTTACTCTCTGTGAGATGTGAGCTCCAGAAGCAGCCACGGCCACTAATGATTCAGTCACTCCCAAGACCTATTCTGGTTTTTCTGTGCCTGGATTTGTGCTGGTGTGACCTGAGCTGGACTACAACCTTCTGTCTCCTTCATACAAGAGATCTTTCCTGCCAACCTTCCAAACTGTCTTGGGATGAAAATTTATTTTACTCTGTCTTTTGGTGGGTCCTGCTGCTCTAGAATTTGTTTAGTGTCATTTTAAAGGTATTTGGAGGGGCTTGGGGGAGAGCTCAAGGGAGTCCCTGCCTTTACTACTTTGTCTTGGCTCTGCCTTGAAGAACTGCTTAACTTCTTAGATCAATTGAATGGTATTGGTGTCACTGAATCTATTCCTCCTGTTGAGATGGTGATGAATCAAGCCTTACTAACCATATGCTACTACTGCCTTCCAAAGTCCCCCAGGTCTCTCTGTGCTTTGTGTCTATGCCCTCTTAACTGCTTGATGCAAATGAAGATTTTCTGAGTAATTGAACCTTTAAGACTTCATGGTCTTTCCATCTTCTTGCAATTCCTGTTTTTTTTTAACTGTGTTTTCTCTCTAATTTCTGAATGAGTTCCTTAAAAGGAGGGATTGTATGGGTTTGTTTGTTTGATTGCTTAATATTTGCATCTCTAATACTCCAGCACTTAGCACAGTGTTTGACACATTGTAAGTAATCAACAAATTTCATTCATTCTTTCTTTATTTATTTAATATTTTTAGGTTTCAGCTTTGATTTTCACAAGAGCTTGAATTAAAATTTTTCCCCATTTCTACCCTCACCCATACAAGATGGCATATATTCTGGTTGCCCCATTCCCCAATCAGCCCATCCTTCTGTCACCCCACTCCACAATCCCCTATTCCCTTACTTTCTTGTAGGGCAAGATAGATTTCTATGCCCCATTGCTTGTATATCTTATTTCCTAGTTGCATGCAAAAACTTTTTTTTTGACAATCTGTTTTTAAAACTTTGAGTTCCAAATTTTCTCCCCTTGTCCCTCTCTCCTCCCCCCCCCCAAGAAGGCAAGCAATTCAGCACAGGCCACATGTGTAGCATTAGGTAAAACCCTTCTACAATACTCATGTTGTGAAGGACTAAATATATTTGGCTTGTTCCTATTCTATCCCCCTTTATTCAGTTTTCTCCCTTGACCCTGTCCCTTTTTGAAAGTGTTTGTTTTTGATTACCTCCTCCCCCTATCTGCCGTCCCTTCTATGGTCCACCCATTTTTATCTCCTTCCTCCTTCTTTCCATTGGGGTAAGATACCCAATTGAGTGTGTATGTTATACCTTCCTCAGGTCAAATCCAATGAGATCATGATTCTCTCATTCCCCCTCACCTGCCCCCTCTTCTCTTCCTACAGAACTGCTTTTCCTTGCCACTT
>CM053623.1:253783795-253803102 GCA_028646595.1 Phalanger gymnotis
GTTCTCAAGCCCCGCCTCAATGACCAGAGATCATTGGTTCCTGAGCTGGCCCCTCCTAAGTCACCAATCCACACCCACACAGGTTTCACACCTGACAGGGCCCTGGGCCTGGGGCTTAGCACTTAACAGCTGAAAGTACTTCCACTCAAAAGAAACAAAAGACATGCTAATGAGACAATTTTGCTTAACAACACACAGGCTCTCCATCTAATTAGATTCTCTTTAAGACCTCTGACAATAATAAGTTCTGAGGGGTTGCATGTAACATCTGTCTATTCTATTTTAGTCTTTTATTGTGGTTTACTCAAAATTACATAATTACACTGAATTGTATGTTTGAATGTCACATTTTCTATTCAGTTTTGGCCTTTTCATAAGCAGAGCTAAAAATCCCCTATTTCATCAAATGTCCATTTTCTTTCTACAGCGTTATTCTCAGTTTTGCTGTTTGGGTTATTCTTAAATGTACTTCTGGCTCATCTGCTTTTTGGAATATTCATATTCAAAGACCTATATTTTTTCTTGTGGTGATTGTTAAATATTGTTTGATTTTTGACAGTGCCTTCATAGTATTTGAATTATTTCTTTCTGGCTACTTTCAGTAGTTTTCTTCTTGACCAGGGAGTTTTGGATTTTGATTATAATATTCCTGGGAATTTTCATTTCAGGGTTTCCTTCAGGTGGTAATCAGTGCATTCTTTCAGCTTCTTCTTTCTCCTCTAGGTTTAAGATATCTCAGCCATTTCCTCGTATAATTTGTCAAAATATAAGGTCTATGCTCTTTTTTTTTTCTTCATGGGTTTCAGGTAGACCAATCATTCCTAAATTATTTCTCCTCAATCTGTTTTCCTGGACAGTTGTTGTTCCTGTCACAAATCAATATTTCTTTCTATTTTAAAGTGTTTTGAATTTGTTTAATTGTTTTTAATTTCTCATGGTGTCATTAGCTTCCATTTGGTCAATTCTGACTTTTTGGAGTTTTTTTTTTTTCAGTTAAGACTTGTAACTCTTTTACCAAGTGATTAATCTTCTCTTTTCATAACTTTCTAGGAAAGCTCCCATTTCCCTCATTTTTTTCTCTTTTACTTTTATTTTTAAAATAATCATCATTGCTGTTTCTCAATTCTCTCTTTAGCTCTTGCTTTAATTCTTGTAGGGATTTTTATTGTTTGTTTCTAATCAGCGTTTTTCTTTTAGAATTTGCTTTTAGATGTTTTCAAGTCATTCTCTTCCCTATCTTGATCTTCCTTGTTAGCATAGTAATTCTTTATGGTTTAGTTCTTCTGCCTTGGTTTGTTTGTTCATCCTTTCAGCCTACTTCTTGATTCGGGATTTATATTACTATTGGTCTCTGCTCATTTCGGGGAAGGAGGCAGAGATGGAGAGACATATAGGCTGAACTTCTGCTGCTTTCACACCTCAGTCTGGGGATCTGCAAGTTTTCTATGTTTTGAAGTGATCTTATTCAGGGAGGGATTTGTTCAAAGACCTTTTCTTACATTTGCAAATTGCTCATCCAGGTTTGTTAACTTGTATGTAGTTGAGTTTCAAGACTGCAAGAAACAGTCAATATAAGACCATCAAGATATTCTGCAGGTAGTGAAAATCAACTTTGCTGTCTGTCTCCCATTTGGTCTCAGTTACCTGTCCTGGTTTTTCCACATCAGGATTATTTGTTGGTGTAAAGGTTAGAACTGAATGAATGCTGTGCTCCTGGTCTCAGAATTTTTTTTTTCTCCCTACATAGCCCGGGTACTGCACTTAGTGGTGTTTCTTTCTGCCCTAGAGTCATGACCTGGAACTGGGATCACAGAATTGCCAGATGACACCCATTCCTGCTCCCAGAAATAGTTCACTGTCACCTGGAGTTTCTTTCTGCCCTGATTTTCTTTCTATATTCCCTCTTTATCCCTTAGTTATGAAGTGCTGCTGTTCTGGGGAGTAATTCTATTGTTACTGTACTGCATTCATAGCCATTCCCCACCCTGGTGTCTGGAGACTTCCCTATTTGTCTTCCTAAACTGCCCTGGCCTGTAAAATTATTCACTGTTTTTTGGTGCTTTCCCAATCAAAATTTGGTCTGGAACATTTTCTATGTTGTTGTGAAGGAGGTATGATAGGAGAGATAGGTAAAAATGTTGATTTTAAATGTCATCTTTATATATATTTTTACATGTATGTATTTAGTTTTCAACATTCTCGTCCACGTTTTAAATTTTCTCTGCCTTCCTCCCCTTTCTTCTCCCCAAGATGATATGCAATCCAATATAGACTCTACATATGCATTCTTATGAAACATATTCTTATATCAGTCATGTTGTATAGAAGAATTGGAACAAATGGGAGGAACCATGGGAAAGAAAAAACAAAATAAGATAAAAGAGAGCAAATAATATGCTTCAATCTGCATTCAGACTCCATAAATCTTTCTATGTATGTGGATCACATTTTCCATCATGATTCTTTTAGAGTTGCTTTATGTCCTTGCATTGTTGAGAAGAGCTGACTCTCTAAAAGTCAGTCCTTGCATAATGTGGCTGTTTCTGTGTACAACGTTCTCCTGGTTCTGTTCACTTCTCAACCTGTCGTCTTGACTCTCCTCCCAAACATTTTGCTTAAAAGTTTTCTGACTTAATTTTCCCTTTCAAGTTGAAGTGGAGGGAAAAATATTTTGAGAACTTAATAATACCCCTTGAGATAATTAAAGACACCCTGGTGTGCCCAAACTTAATTAATCATTATTCTAAATTTTTACCTACCAATGAGATGCACAAATCATATCACCATAAAAATTCTTGGTAAAGCATATGGAAATTTAATTAAGCAAAAGTTTATACCCTGAGGTGGAGATACAAAATTGGGCATTTAATGAAAATGGATGATTCTCTTCAGATATTTTACTTCATCTACATGTGCTAGTTAAGAGTTGATGGCCTCTTGTTCTTACATATTTTGGAAATCTAAATGGAATTTGACTACTTAAAAGTATCATCTTCATTTAATACTAGATACATGTAGAATGGGATGGCAGAAAGGGTATATTTTATTAAAACTTTTAGGTTTGTCCAAAGTCCAGTTTTGTGTCCAATTATTTTGTTAAAATAAATTTCTCTCCTCTGATGGGCAATCTATGGTATTCTTCCACAAATAAAGCTTGGTTCACTGGTTCTCTTGGTCCAAGCATTAAAACTGAAAGTGAGATTGATTGAAGAGGAAATGGGGGTGAAGAAGAAACACCTGGGCCCTACTTTTACACAAACTAAAGAGAACATACCCCCACCACCTGCTTTCTAAGTACTTTGGCTGCAAAGATGAGACCAACATTATGAGTGTGTTTCCTTCCCCCCCCATATTCATTTTTCATTAGAATTTAATCAGTCATCATTTTGTGAAAGTAACTGAGCAAAACAATGAGAATAAAGTTCAAAATGAAGCAGTCTCTACTCTTATAGGTCTTATATTTCTTTTTTTCTTTCTTTTTTTGCAGTGTAACATCAAATTATTGGAAAATATTTGAAAATGAAAAACAGACAATAAAAAGGCCCCACTGATGTTTTTTAATGACTTGTATTGCAAATACCTTCAAATAACCTTGGGGACCTGCCAGCATCTTAAGTCCACTTTCATATCAATAATTTTTTTAAGTACTCTTGCTGGTGAGATGACATAGGTTGTACTAAGGCAAAAAATCACAGAGTTGAGAGGTCAAAGAACTATATTCTAGACCCATTCTAGATACTATCTAGCTGCTACCTGAGTGAATAAATTTGTCTATTTAAGACTTAGATTTTTAATCTGTAAAAATGGGGAGATTTTATGGTAAGTGACATCTAATATTGGCTGGCTGGGAAGTATCTTTGTAGTGTGTGTGTGTGTGTGTGTGTGTGTGTGTGTGTGTGCACTTGTGTGTGTGACAAAATTATTTTTTTCCAAGGTTTCAAATGTTATTTGTTCAAATTACGCATTAAAACAATTTTCCATTTTCTTTTTTTAATTTTGAGTTTCAGATTCTCTCCCTCTCTCCCTCCATACTCTTGCTCCTATTGAGAAGGCAAGCAATTTTATATGGTTTATGCATATGCAGGAATGAAAAATATATTTCTGTTAGTTGTGTTGTGAAAGAAAAGAGATAAAAGAAAGAAAACTTTTAAAAAAGTAAAAATAAAAGTATGTTTTGATCTTTATTCAGACTCCATCGGTTCTTTCTGTGGAGGTGTATAGCATTTTTCATCATAAGTCCTTCAGAATTGTCTTGGATCATTATATTGCTAAGAATAATAACTAAGTCATTCACAGTTTGGTCATTGTGTAATATTGCTGTTACATATACAATGTTCTCCTGGTTCTGCTCATTTTACTTTTCAACAATTCATGTAAGGATTTTCTAGATTTTTCCTGGAAATATCCTGCCAATCACTTCTTTCTTCTTTTAAAAAAATATTTATTTACTTTGACTTTACAACATTCACATTTACAAGCTTTTGAGTTCCAAATTTTATCCCTTCCCTCCCTATCCTCCTCCCCTCCCTAAGACAGCATGCAATCTAATATAGGCTCTACATATACATTCACATTAAGCATATTTTCAAATTAGTCATGTTGCAAAGAAGAATTACAACCAATCAATTGAACTATCAGAAAGAAGAGACAAAACAAAAGAGAGCAAATAATGTGCTTCGATCTGCAATCAGACTCCATAATTCTTTCTCTGGATGTGGATAACATTTTCCATCAAGAGTATTTTGGAATTATCATAGAACCTTGCATTGCTGAGAAGAGCCAAGTCCATCAAAGTTAGTCATTGCACAATGTGGCTGCAAGTATGTACAATGTTCTCCTGGTTCTGCTTCCCTTACTCAGCATCAGTTCATATGTCTTTCTAGGTTTTTCAGATTTCTGCCTGCTTATCATTTCTTATACCACGATAATATTCCACTATAATTATAGTATTTATGGGCATCCCCTCAAATTCCAGTTTTTGCCACCATAAAAGAAAAAAGCTATTATATATATATATATACATATATATATATATATATATTTTAGTGTATGACCCCTTCCCTTATCTCTTTCAGATAGAGATCTAGTATTGGTATTGCTGGGTCAAAAGGTATGCATAGTTTTTTAGCTCTTTGGGCACAGTTACCAATTACCCTTCAGAGTGATTAAATCAGTTCACAACTCCACCAGTAATGCAGTAGTGTTCCAATTTTCCCATATCCCCTCTAACATTTTATTTATCAACCATAATAGCCAATCTGATGCGTGTGTGGTAGGAGCTCAGATTTGTTTTAATTAGCATTTCTCTAATCAATAGTGATTTAAAATGTCTCTCAAAGTTTTTCCACTCATAACCCCATTTAACCTGAGAAATTTTTATGCAAATCTGGGTATATAGAATATATATATATACATATATATACATATATATATCTGCATATATATGTATATATATGTGAGTGTGTGTATGTATGTGTATATGTATATATGTATGTGTATATAGGTGTATACATATATATACACGTAAAATAGATATGCAAACATTTACTGATAAAAATATTTATTTTAAAAACAATTCTTTGATATGCATATAATTTTACTATTTATTAAAGTTGAAAAGAAATTTGAATGCTAACGAGATGGACATGCTTGTTTATTTTTACATGAATTTAATCCTGGTGGAATATTTGATACTGTGAGATGTCGAGCATCTTCAACGTTTTCCAGAGTTGACTGATATGTTGATTTCATAATTGAGAACACTGAGAATGCCACTTTGCATAAACGTATAGTACAAAATGGCAGAAATATATGTTAGGGCCATTTCAGAAATTGTTGGAAATTCTGTCCTAATTCCAAGCCAAAATTCTCTTAACAATTTGCTTGTGAAACTCAAGTCTTAAACCTGTGGTGCTTGATAACTAGGCAAATTCTTCTTGAACTTTTAATGGCAGATGACTGAATTTCTTTTTTATTTCAATTGAGTATGGTTTATGAACCCAACTTAGTTTAATGGAATCAAAAGTTGGAGGGAAATATTTCTGAAACTTTTTTCTGGGCACGTCAGATGATATAACTCTTAGAATTAAATCTTTGGGAAGGTTATTTTCAATTGTAAAATCATCTGTAGATGTAAACGTTTCTAAAGAACCATTTTCCATCCTATTCTTCCATATGTTAACATATTTAGTAAAACTTTCAATATTAATGTTACTACTTTTTTCTTGAAGCCACATGTTTAGGTCATTGGGGTTTTTGAAATTTTGAGAGCCATGAGTCATTATGAAAAAAAATAACAAAACTGGATTTCTGCTCAGCCAAAAATGTAACAACTTCATCCTTCAATTTCAATAATCTGTTTGAATTTCAATCTCTTGAATGACGCATGATTGACTTTCTTTTTCTTGTCAATTTAGGTATACTGGTAGTGAAGACTGACTTAATTTACCAGAATTTTTACTTCTTCTGTCTAATTTCAGCCACTTTTCCAAAACCGAAATGTACTTTTGCCCTAAAATATAAAGGAATATTGCTAATAATTTCTCAAATAGATACTAGCTATGAAATTACATTTGTGTTTAATTAAAAATGATGTTCACACTTACGTATACACTTAGAGTGGGGATGGTGGGGAAATATTATTAAATGGCTTTTGTCTTTACTTGCTGCAATTACACACTTAAGTTTCTGTAAAAGAAGGAGATAATAGGAATTTTTAAAATCAAACATTCTAAAGCAATCCAATACAAAAATGTACTAATATTATACTTACACACTGAAAAATGGTGGCAGGAAAATATTAAAAGTCTATTTTCCATAATTAAGCTATTATGTTTCTGTAAGAGCAGAAATCTTTCTATGTACAGTAAAAACACTGAAATTCAAAACATACAATAGTCTAAAATCTGAGCTGAATTGCTTCTGGCAATGTTCAAAGTGCTTTGCTCAGATTTGAGACTATTGTTGTGTCTTCAGAACCAAGGCTCCACTGAAGTTATGTGATTTTACATGGTCAAGCACTGCCGTAAACATCTCTGATTCATTATGTGTTTGATTTTGAATTAATTTTTGGTTCTTGTGCTTTCAGAAACCCTTTTCTTTTGTCAAATTTTTCGCTACCCCCACATTCATTTACATGATGCCATATGGTGTTATGACTCACAGTTTAAGGAAAACTGATTTAGAATATTTTTTCACATGACTATATATACATTTGTTTTTGTTCATATTTTTGATCATTTATCGATTAGAGAATGACTTGTAATTTGACTCACTTTTCTGTATATTTTACGAATGAAGCCTTTATGAAAGAAACTTATTTTTAAAAAATCACAGGTAGGATAACTGTGTGTTTCCCTGGGTCATTTTTCCCCTCGCTTATTCTTCTTTTCTCCTTTCACCCTGTCTCTCCTGAAAGGTGTTTTGCTTCTGACCACTACCTCCCTCTATCCCCCTCCCTTCTATCACTCACTCTTTTCTTATTTCCTTCCCCTGCTATGTCCCCCAATGTTAGCATAGATTTCTATACCCAACTGAGTGTGAATCTTTGAACCAACACTTATAAGCATAAGGTTTAAACACTGATTCCCTCCCACCCACCACCCTTTCCACTCCACCCCCTATCTTTCCACTATAAAAACTCACCCTCTTTTATTCAAGATAATTTACCCCATTTTATTTCTCCCTTCTGCCTTCTCCTGGTACATTTCTCTTTCTCACTCTTTAATTTTATTTTTGTAGATGTCATACCATCATAGCCAACTCACACCCATGCCTTCTGTCTATGTATACTCCTTCTAACTACTGTAATAATGAGAAAGTTCTTAGCAGTTATAAGTATTAGCTTTCAATGTAGCAATGTAAACAAATTAACCTTATTAAATCCCTTATGATTTCTCTTTGTTGTTTACCATTTTATACTTCTTTTAAGTCTGAAATTTGAAAGTCGAATTTTATTCAACTTTTTTCTTTTCATCAAGAATGTTTGAAAATCCTCTATTTAACTAAATATCCATTTCTATACCCTGAAGAATTATACTTATTTTGCTGAGAAAGTGATTCTTGGTTATAATCCTAGCTGCTTTGCCCTGTGGAATATCATATTCCAAGACCTTCTGTCCTCTAAGTTAAAAGCTGCTAAATCCTGTGTTATCTTGACTGCAGCTCCACAGTACTTGAATTATTTCTTTCTGGATGCTACAGTATTTTCTCATTGACCTATGAGCTCTGGAATTTGGTTATAACATTCCTATGGATTTTCATTTTGGCATCCTTTTCAAAAAATGATTGGTGGATACTTTCAATTTCCATTTTACCCTCTGGTTCTAGAATATCAGGGCAATTTCATTCACAATTTCTTAAAATATGATGTCTAAGCAATTTCTTTGATTGTGGCTTTCAGTTAGTACAATTGTTCTTTAATTATTTCTCCTTTATCTTTTTTTCTAGGCCAGTTGTTTTTCCAATGAGATATTTCCTATTTTCTTGTATTTCTTCATTCTTTTGATTTTGTTTTATTGTTTCTCGATGTCTCATAGAGTCATTAGTTTCCACTTGCCAATTTAAAATAAAAAGAATTATTTTCTTCAATTAATTGTTGTATAAGCTAAGGGAATGATGTCACATAGTGTTCCACTGAAATGGTTTGGTTTAATGGATAGAATGCTGGCAATGGAATCAGGAGGATCTTCCTTGGGTCAAGTCTTATCTCTGACACAGACCAGCTATGTGACAATGAAATATCTTCATTCTTTGTCCTAATAAATGAAGGGGCTGGGCTAGATGTCCCTTAAAAAGCCTTCTACCTCTTAATCCATCATCCCCTGATTCATGTGATTTATAGAAACCAACTTTACTTCTGAATTCATTGTGACATGACACATGATTATTTTTATAAAAATACTATATTGAATGGAAAAAAAGTAGCATACCCCCTTGGATTCTAATTCAGTAATCACCAAGGTGTATATTTACCTTACCAATATTCTCTTCAGAGCCAAAATTTCCTTTGTGTTTATCTTTGTAAAAATCTGCAAGACACACATTGATATCATTTATAAATTAATGTTGTACTGTAAAGGAATTTCTTCAATTCAGCTGACTTTCTTTTTAAAGGCTTATATGCTTATCAGTTAATATTATAATTGTTTGACTACTACTATTGTCTTTAAATATGATTCATTTCATATGTTTGTTCCTCTTTAGGTACATTTTACTTTTATTCATAGAGATGATAATCATTCTTTTTTGGGGTTCTTCTGAATTTTGACATCAATCTTTCATTTTAATTCTGTGAGTCATATTTTAATCTTTCAAGAGCCTATTTTCACATTCTGAAGCCCATAGTTGGACAGTATGTAGGCCCAATTGTTTCTTGTTGTTACGATCATTGTTGCTTGTCTGGGGGTAGGTGAGTTGTATTGAACTATATTTTGGGGGAAAGGGGAAAGGGAATCATCTTTTGTCAAACACCTGTTATGTGTCAGACATGCTGCTAAATGTTTTACAAATATTATGTCCTTTTATCCTCACAACATCCCTAAAAGGCAGGTGCTATTCTTATGTCCATTTTATCATTGAGGAAACTGAGGCAATTTAGGCTTAGAGTCACAGAGGGAGTTGGGGTTGCACAACTAGTAATTATCCTAGGCCAAATTTCAACTCAATTTTTCCTCACTCTACACCCAGTGCTTTATTCACTGTGCCACCTATCTGCTTGAGGGAGGGAGATGATATAACTAAAATGTTTGCTACCCAAGTCCTTGGATTTTATTTTTTTTTCAATCTTGTTTATAAATCTTGTTTTTGTAAGGCAAATCAAACCAATATCACCATCATGACCACCACCTCCCTTCACATTCTTACAAAATTAGCCCAGGATCCTGTACCTAAGAGCCTTGGGAGTGGCAGTGTCCTTCAAATCAATATTTTTTGTTCTATCCCAGCCCTACAGCCATCATTGATGAAAGCAATCATTGTGGAGAGGGAGGCCACCTTCCTTATAACCAGCAATAACTGCAGACCAACTAATACCAACAGGCAGATAGAAACAAAAACCATGAGAGTTATCATATCCCCTACCACCATTAGAACCTTCAGCTCAGTACTCATAGCCATCACCAAGGGAAATAACTCCTGTTGAGCAAGGTCCAACCAACACCACTAACTGTCATACCAAGGAGAGAAAAGCCAAGAATCATGACACCCTGAGGAAGATACTAGAAGAAGCATGTATCATACCATCTTAATCCATATCTTCCCTCAGAGCCTGATGGGAACAGATCAACACACTAAACCCAAGAAGCTTAGAATTAGTGACATTAAATAACGGCATTGAAGAAAAATAATTACCTTGTGGTTGGCCACTTCATTCTTATGACCATGGGATTTTTCCATTTGACTTGCTTCTGAAACCTTCCATGTATGTTGACTTCCTTATTAGAATGTATTTCTCTAAAAAAAAGTATTACTTTTTTGTTTGCATTCCCTTGCACTTACCAAAATGCTTCACATACAGTAAGTGCTTAATAAATGTTCATTCATTCATTTATTCATTCAAGGCACCAAGTTTATTGTCAAGTCTCCTATGATATGATAAAATTTGAGATCCTTCATGGTAAGGATCATAAAACTTCCATGTTTTTGTAACCAATGCCTAACAGGTAGCAGGAACAATATGTGCTTCCAGATTATTATTTTTAGCACATTTTCTTTTTGTCCCCTTAATTCTTTCTGTATTATGCTGAATCCACCACATTAATATTTTGGATAGTATACATATATACATATATACATATATATGTATATATGTATATATGTGTGTGTTTATGTGTGCATATACATATATGTATATATATTATTTTAATATGTTGCAAATTAACTTCCTTTTGTTGTATTTTTAAATAAGGAGAAAAAACACTTCCTAATTTTACCTTGATATGTTTAAAATGTAATAATATTAAAATTCTTTCTTTGACACTGAGTTTATTTCCTAATTACATTTCTTAGTATGTAAACTTGAGCTTCCTGTCAGCATCCTTTGGATTATATTGATCTGCATTCTGCTGATTAATCCCATTACTACTCATATTTTTCATTATCATGTATCTTATTTCATTATGTTTTTTTTCTTGGAAATTAACAAGTTTTAGATTGTCTCAATAAGAATAAAATTCCTCTATATGTTTTCTTCCCTATTAGAAAGTGATATTCATATTCAACTCACCCTGTGCCCTTTATCTATGTATACATATATTCCCTTCAAATACCCTAATACTGAGAAAGGTCTTGTGAATTATACACATCATCTTTCCATGTAGGAATGTAAACAGAACAGTTTAACTTTAGTAAGACCCTTATGATTTCTCTTTCTTGTTTCCCTTTTCATGCTTCTCTTGATTCTTGTGTTTGAAAGTCAAATTTTCTATTCAGCTCTGGTCTTTTCACTGAGAAAGCTTGAAAGTCCTCTATTTTATTGAAAATCCATATTTTGCCTTGGAGCATGATACTCAGTTTTGCTGAGTAGGTGGTTTTTGGTTTTAATCCTAGCTCCATTGACCTTCAGAATATCATATTCCAGGCCATTTGATCCCTTAATGTAGAAGCTGCTAGATCTTGCATTATCCTGATTGTGTTTCCACAATACTCAAATTGTTTCTTTCTAGCTGCTTGCAGTATTTTCTCCTTGATCTGGGAATTCTGGAATTTGGCAACAATATTCCTAGGAGTTTTCTTTTTGGGATCATTTTCAGGAGGCTATCGGTGGATTCTTTCAATTTTTATTTTACCCTCTGGTTCTAGAATATCAGGTCAGGTTTCCTTGATACTTTCTTTAAAGATGATTTCTGGGCTCTTTTTTGATCATGGCTTTCAGGTAGTCCAATAATTTTTAAATTCTCTCTCCTGGATCTCTTTTCCTGGTCAGTGGTTTTTCCAATGAGATGTTTCCTGTTGTCTTCCATTTTTTCATTCCTTTGCTTCTGTTTTTAATATCTTGATTTCTCATGAAGTCAAGTTTCCACTTTCTCTAATCTGATTTTTAAGGTGGTATTTTCTTCAGTGGTCTTTTGGATTTCCTTTTCCATTTGACTAGTTCTGCCTTTCAAAGAAGTCTTTTCCTCATTGGCTTTTTGGAGCTCTTTTGCCATTTGGGTTAGTCTATTTTTAAGGTGTTATTTTCTTCAGTATTTTTGGGTTCTCCTTTAGCAAGTCATTAATTTGGTTTTCATGGTTGTCTTGCATCACTCTCATTTCTCTTCCCAATTTTTCTTCTACTTCTCTTACTTGCTTTTCCAAAGCCTTTTTGAGCTCTTCCGTGGCCTGAGACCAATTCTTATTTTTCTTGGAGGCTTTTGTTGTAGGCTCTTTGACTTTGTTGACTTCTTTTGGCTATTTTTTTTTATCTTTTTTGTCACCAAAAAAAGCTTTTAGAGTCTAAGTATGAGTATGAGTCTGCATCTTTTTTAGCTGCCTTTTCATGTTCACAGCCAACTACTTGATCCTTGAGCTTTTTTTTAGGGTACTACTGTTTGTAGAGAGTGCTTTATCCCAAGCTTTACGGGCTGTGCTGCTGTTTTCAGATCAAATTGTACTCCACTGTCACTGCAAGCTCTGCTACAGCAGCACTCCTCCTCCCACAGGAACTGCCAACCAGGATTGCAACCCAGATCCTAGAAGGGCAAAGCAAGCCCTGCACTCCTACTCTCATCTGCCACTTGATTCCTCCCACTGTGTGAGCCAGGGACACCTGAAGCAGCTGACACTGGAGCTCCACTGCTGCACTACCTCTGCTGCCCCCAGGGCTGGTGGCTGCACTGCTTTCTAACCCAATCTAACAGTTTACCTGTTAACCTGCTCCATGGTCTTTGGTGTTTGTGCATTGAAAAGTCTGGTAACTGCCACAGCTCAATGATTCATGGCCCTAAGGCCTGTGCTGGTCAACTCCCAGTCTGTTCTATCCTGGTGTGGCCCACACTTAGCTGTGCTCCCCTCTCAGCACCATGCAATAGACATTTCCCAGGAACCACCCAACCTGTCCTGGGCTAGAGACCTGCTTCCCTCTGCTATTCTGTGGATTCTGCAGCTCTAGAATTTGTTCAGAGCCATTTTTACAGGTGTTTATTGGTATATGGGGGAGAGATTAAGCAAGTCCCAGTTTTCCAGCCACCATCTTGGCTCTGTCCCACAGACATTCCTGTATTGATGGACATCCGCTCCATTTCCAATTCTTTGCCACCACAAAAAGAGTTGCTGTAAATATTTAGTACAAATAGGTCCTTTTCATATCTAAAGAACTGATGCTGAGTGAAGTGAGCAAAACCAGGGGAACATTGTACACAATAACAGCAACATTGTTGGGGAAGGAACAGAGCAGGCCTCAGAGCACTGAATCATAGGCAAGTGTGGTGGTTTCCAAACTGTTTAACCCACAAGAAAGACCACCTAGCAGGTCAGTGAGAAAGTTGATGGAACTGGGTGAGAGAAGGGGGCAGTCCAGCCCCAGCTCTGGGGCCGCAGAGGTGGCTGCAGAAGCTGTGTAGCCTGCAACAGCAGCAGCAGTGGCTACTTCCACAGCTCAAGGCCCACAGATAGTGAGGTGAATCAAGCAGCTGATGAGAGCAGGAGTGCAGGGATCTCTTTACTGCTGTGGAGGAAGGATTATCTTGCATTGCCCTGCTTAGATCTGGGTCACAGTTCTGGTTGCTGGTACTGGGGTGAGGAGGAGAGCTGGTGTAGCAGAGCTTGTGGTGGCTGTGGAGAGGTAGTCATCCTGATAATAACATGGCAGAAAAGAGTACTTTAGTGTATTCAGAGACCAGAGAACAGGCCAGGAGAGAACTAAACACTTCTCACTGGATCACACCACCTCAGAAGAACCAAAAATTTACAGATGCCAAGAAGTAGCTCTGAAAACAGCAGCACAAAACCTCTGAAGCTTGGAACAGAGCACTTTCACTCTGGAAGCAGTCGTACACTGACAAAGAGCTTAAAAGTCAAGTAATTGGCTGGGAAAATGAGCAGATAGTGCAAAAAATCCCTCAGACTATAGAATCTTACTTTGGTGACAAAGAAGATCAAAACATACAGCCAGAAGAAGTCAACAAAATCAAACATCCTACATCCAAAGCCTCCAAGAAAAATATGAATTGGTCTCAAGCCTTGGAGGTATTGGGAAGAGAAATGAGAGTGATGCAAGAAAACCATGAAAAACAAGTCAGCAACTTACTAAAGGAGACCCCCCCAAAAATACTGAAGAAAATAACACCTTAAAAATAGACTAACCCAAATTGCAAAAGAGCTCCAAAAAGCCAATAAGGAAAAGAATGCCTTAAGAAGGAGAATTGGCAAAATGGAAAAGGAAATCCAAAAGATCACTGAAGAAAATAATGCCTTAAAAATTAGAATTGAACAAATAGAAGCTAATGACTTTATGAGAAATGAAGAAATTATAAAACAGAACCAAAAGAATGGAAAAAATGGAAAACAATGTGAAACATATCATTGTAGAAACCACTGACCTGGAAAATAGATTCAGAAGAGATAATTTCAAAAAATTATTGGACTTTCTGAAAGACATTATCAAAAAAAGTAAAAGATCCTAGACATCATCTTTCAAGAAATTATTAAGGAAAACTTCCCTGATATTCTAGAAACAGAGGATAAAATAGAAATTGAAAGAATACACTAATCACCTCGTGAAAAAGATCTCAAATGGAATACACCTTGGAATATTGTGCCCAAATTCCAGAGTCCTGAGGTCAAGGAGAAAATATTACAAGCAGCCAGAAATAAACAATTCAAATATTGTGCAAACACAATCAGGATAACACAAGAACTAGAAGTTTCCACAGTAAGGGATTGAGTGGCTTGGATTTAATATTCCAGAGGTCAAAGGAGCTAGAATTAAAACAAGAATAAGCTACCCAGGAAAAGTGAGTGGAAAATTGGATTTTCAATGAAATAGAGGACTTTCAACCATTCTTGATGAAAAGACCAGAGCTGAAAGAAAATTTGATTTTCCAATACAAGAATGAAGAGAAGCGTGAAAAAGTAGACAGTAAAGAGAAATCTTAAGGGATGTACTAAAGTTGAACTTTGTACATTCCTACATGGAAACATGATATTTGTAATTCATGAAACCTTTCTCAGTGTTTAAGTAGTTGAGAGGAATATTCATATATATATGTATATATATATTTGTATACACACATGTATGTATGTGTATGCCTGCATATATATGTATGTGTATATACATACATGAATATATATAGACTGAGGGCACAGGGTGAGTTGAATATGAAGGAATGATATCTAAAAAAATTAGACTAAGGAGTGAAAAAGCATATCTTGGATGAAGGGGAAAAAGAGAGATAGAATGGGTTAAATTATCTCTCATAAAAGTGGCAAAGAAAAGGCGTTATAATGAAAGGGAAGAGGGGGGAGGGGAAGGGAGAGGGGACATGACAGAAAGGAGGGCAGATTGGTGGAGGGGGTAGTCAAAAGCAAACATTTTTGAAAAGGGACAAGATCAAAGGAGAAAATTGAATAAAGGAGGACTGGATAGGATAGAGTGAAACATAGTTAGTCTTTCACAACATGACTACCATGGAAGTGTTTTACATAATGATACATGTATAATCTATATTGAATTGCTTGTCTTCTCAAGGAGGGTGGGTGGGGAGGGAAGAAGGGAGAGAATTTGGAACTCAAAGTTCTAAAAATAAATGATAAAAAAGTGTTTTTACATGCAACTGGGAAATAAGATATAGAGGCAATGGGTTATAGAAATCCATCTGACCCTACAAGAAAATAAAGGGAGAAAATGGGGGAGGAGCGGGGTGATAGAAGGGAAGGCAGACTGTGCAAAGGGGCAATGAGAATACATGCAGTCTTGGGATGGGGGGAGGGTAGAGATGGGGAGAAAATCTCCAACTCAAAATATTGTGGAAATTAATGTTGAAAATTAAAATAAATAAATAAGTTTTTAAAAACCAAGCAACATTGTGTTATAAATAACTATGATGGACAGAGCTCTTCTCAGCAATACAACAATCCAAGACAATTCCAAAAGACATCATAGAAAATGCTGACCACATCAAGAGAAAGAGTTTTGGAGACTGAAAACAGATTGAAACATACTATTTTGACTTTCCTTTTTTCTTTTTTTTTTCTTTTTGTTCTGATTCTTCTTTCTCAATATGAGTAATGTAGAAATATGTTTAATATGATTGCATATGTAATCTATATCAATTGCTTGCTTCTTGGGGAGGGGGAAGAGGGAAAAGGAAGGAGGGAAAAAATTTGGAACTAAAATTTTACAAAAAATATATGTTGAGGAAGCCAGCAAAGCAATAAAAGATCAAGAAATAACAAAACAAAATATAAAGAATGAAAAAAATTGGAAGAGAATATGAATCAAGGAAAACAACTAATCTGGAAAACAGATCGATAAAAGAAAACAAGAATAATCAGACTGCCTGAAAGCTACAATAGAAAAAGAATCTTGATTTAAAAAAAAAGAAAAATCAAAGAAAATTTACCTGGAGTGTTAGAATAAGAGGAGAAGCAGAAATATATATTAAAAAAATCCAACAACAAAATTCATCTGGAAGGACAAAATGTCCAGAATATCAAGGTAATTAATGAAAAAAAATGCTAGAGAAGGTGGCCTAGCCATCCCAGACATTACACTGTATTATAAAGAAGCAATTGTCAAAATTACTTGGTACTGGCTAAGAAATAGAATGATGGATCAGTGGATTAGGTTAAGTATAAAATATCCAATAGTCAATGACAAGTATTTCCTGTTATAATCTACTCTTGGATAAACCCAAAGAGTCCAGCTTCTGGGTGAAGAATTCATTATTTCACAAAAACTCCTTGGAAAACTGGAAAACAGTATGGAAGACACTGGACATAGACCAATATCTTGCATCATATTCCAAAACAAAGTCAAAATGGGTTCACAATTTAGGTATAAAGCCTGATATATGCAATTTGGGAGAGCAAGAAATAGTTTACTTGTCAGAATTATGGAGAAGGGAAGAATTTATGACCAAACAAGACATAGAGAGCATTACAAAATGCAAAATGGATAAATTTCATTATGTTAAACTTAAAAGGTTTTGTACAAACAAAGTCAATGACATGAAGATAAGGAGGGAAGCAGAAAACTGGGAAAGATTTTTACAACTAGTGCTTCTGATAAAGGTCTCATCTCTAAAATATACAGTGAACTAAGTCAAATTTATAAAAATACAAGTCATTTCCCAATTGATAATAAGTGAAAGGATATGAACAGGCTGTTTCCAGAGGAAGAAATTAAAGGTATCATTAGCGACATGAAAAATGCTCTAAATCACTATTGATTAGAGCAATGCAAATCCAAACAACTCTTAGGTACCACATTTCTCCTGTCACTTTTCCTAACATGACAAAACAGGAAAATGATAAATTCTAGAGAAGATGTGGAGAAAAAAAGGAACACTGTTGCATTGGTGGTAGAGTTGTGAACTGATCCAGCCATTCTGGAGAGCAATTTGGAACTATACCAAAGGGCCACAGAAATGTGCATACCTTGGGGGCAGAGCCAAGGTGGCAGCTGGAAAGCAGGGACTTGTCTAGGACTCTCCCCCTGGACCCTCCAAACACATATAAAAAATGGCTCTGAACAAATTCTACAACTGCACAGCCCATGAAATAGAAGAGGGAAGCAGGGCTCCAGCCCAGGACAGCCTGGATGGTTGCTGGATAAGGTCTATTGCAGGTGGAGCTGGGAGCAGAGAGGAGCAAAGCCCAGCACAAGCTGTGCTCGGGCCAACCAAATTGGGAGCTGGGCAGAACAGGCCTAGCACCCTGAATCAGTGAGCTGTGGCAGTTACCAGACTTCTCAACCCACAAATACCACAGACAACAGAGAAGGTTAGCGGGAAAAGCTGCAGGGACAGAGTGAAAGGAGTTTTCTGTTCAGCCACCACCCCTGGGGCAGCAGAGGTGGTGCAGCTACAGAACTCCAGCTGCAGTTGCTTCTGGCCCCAGGCCCACCTGGTGGGAGGAATTAAGTGGTGGATCCCAGAGGGAGTGCAGAGCCAGCTTAGATCTGAGTCTGCTGCAGGTTGGCGGTTCTTGTGAGAGGAGGAGTGCTGGTGTGGAAGAGCTTGCTGTGTAAAAATAGTTCTGAAAACAACAGTGTAGCTCTTCAAGCTTGGGACAAAGTACTCTCTACTCTACAAGCAGTCATACAATGATGAAAAACTCAAGGGTCATGTAGTTGTCTGGGAACATGGCCATGCAGCAAAAATGGACTCAGATTCAGACTTAGACTTTGGAATCTTTCTTTGCAGACAAAGAAGACCAAAACATACAGGCAGAAGAAGTCAACAAAGTCAAAGAGCCTACATCAAAAGCCTCCAAGAAAAACATGAACTGGTCTCAGGACACAGAAGACCTCAAAAAGGATTTGGAAAAGTAAGTAAGAGAAGTAGAGGGAAAATTTGGATGAGAAAAGAGAATAATGCAAGAAAACCATGAAAAGCAAATCAATGACTTGCTAAGGGAGAATTAAAAAATATTGAACAAAAACACTGTAAGAAATAGACTAACTCAAATGGCAAAAGAGCTCCAAATAGCCAATGAGGAGAAGAATGTCTTGAAAGGCAGAATTACCCAAATGGAAAAGGAGGTCGAAAAGGCCACTGAAGAAAACACTACCTTAAAAAAAATTAGATTGAAGCAAGTGGAAGCTAGTGACTTTATGAGAAACTAAGATATTATAAAACAGCAGCAAAGGAATGAAAAAATGGAAGACAATGTGAAATAACTCATTGGAAAAACCACTGACCTGGAAAATAGATCCAGGAGAGATAATTTTAAAATTATTGCACTACCTCACAACCATGATCAAAAAAAGAGCCTAGATATCATCTTTCAAGAAATTATCAAGTAGAACTGCCCTGATATTCTAGAGCCAGAGGGTAAAACAGAAATTGAAAGAATCCACCAATCACCTCCTGAAAAAGATCCCCAAAATAAAACTCCTAGCAATATTGTCGCCAAACTCCAGAGCTCTCAGATCAAGAGAAAATACTCCAAGCAGCCAGAAAGAAACTATTTGATTATTGTGGAAACACAATCAAGATAATGCAAGATCTAGCAGCTTCTACATTAAGGGATCAAAGGGCCTGGAATATGATATTCTGGAGGTCAATGGAGCTATGATTAAAACCAAGAATCACCTACCTAGAAAAACTGAGTATAATGCTCCAAGGCAAAATATGGATTTTCAGTAAAATAGAGGACTTTCAAGCTTT
>CM053623.1:253809320-253829092 GCA_028646595.1 Phalanger gymnotis
TTTTCTCCCTTGATGCTGTCCCTTTTCGAATGTGTTTGCTTTTGATTACCTCCCCCCCCATCTGCCCTCCCTTCTATCATCCACCCTTATTTATCTCCTTCCTCCTTCTTTCCTGTGGGGTAAGATGCCCAATTGAGTGTGTGTTATTCCCTCCTCAGGTCAAATCCAATGAGAGAAAGATTCACTAATTCTCCCTCACCTGCCCCCCTCTTTCATTCCAACAGAACTGCTTTTTTCTTGTCATTTTTACATGAGATAATTTATGCTATTCTATCTCTCCCTTTCTCCCTCTCTCAATATATTCCTCTCTCATCCCTTAATTTGATTTTGTTTTTTAGATATCATCCATTCATATTGAACAAACCCTGTGCCCTCTGTCTATACATACACACACAAATATATGCATACATATACATATATACATACACAGACATATGTATGTATGTATGTATATGTATGTGTACATATGTGTGTATATACACATATATGTACATATATATGTATGTATGTATGTATGTATGCATGCATATTCCATTCAGCTACCCTAATACTGAGAAAGGTCTCATGAATTACACACATCATCTTTCCATGTAGGGATGTAAACAAAACAGTTCAACTTTACTAAATCCTTTATGATTTCTCCTTTTTGTTTACCTTTTCATGCTTCTCTTGATTCTTGTGTTTGAAAGTCAAATTTTTTATTGAGCTCTGGTCTTTTCACTGAGAAAGCTTGAAAATCCTCTATTTTGTTAAAATCCATATTTTGCCTTGGAGCATTATACTCAGTTTTGCTGGGTAGGTGAATCTTGGTTTTAATACTAAGCTCCATTGACCTCTGGAATATAGCTGCTAGATCTTATATTATCCTGATTGTGTTTCCACAATACTCAAATTGTTTCTTGTTGGCTGCTTGCAGTATTTTCTCCTTGATCTGGGTGCTCTGGAATTTGGGGACAATATTCCTAGCAGTTTTCTTTTGGGGATCTTTTTCAGAAGGTGATCAGTGGATTCTTTCAACTTCTATTTTGCCCTCTGGTTCTAGAATATCAGAGGAGTTTTCCTCAATAATTTCTTGAGAGATGATATATAGGCTCTTTTTTGATCATGGCTTTCAGGTACTCCAATCATTTTTAAATGATCTCTCTTGGATCTATTTTCCAGGTCAGTGTTTTTTCCAATGAGACATTTTACATGGTCTTTCATTTTTCATTCCTTTGCTTCTGTTTTATAACGTCTTGATTTCTCATAAAGTCAATAGCTTCTGCTTGCTCCAGTCTAATTTTTAAGGTAGTATTTTCTTCAGTGGTCCTTTAGACCTCTTTTTCCATTTGGCTACTTCTGCCTTTCAAAGCATTCTTCTCCTCATTCATGTTTTGGAGTTCTTTTGCCATTTGAGTTAGTCTATTTCTTAAGGTGTTGTTTTGTTCAGTATTTTTTGGGTCTCCTTTAGCAAGTCATTGACTTGTTTTTCATGGTTTTCTTGCACCATTCTCATTTTTCTTCCCAATTTTTCCTCTACTTCTCTTACTTGATTTTCCAAATCCTTTTTGAGCTCTTCCATGGCTTGAGACCAATTCATATTTGTCTTGGAGGCTTTTCATGTAGGCTCTTTGACTTTGTTGACTTCTTCCGGCTGTATGTTATGGTCTTCTTGTCACCAAAAACAGATTCCAAATTCTGCGTCTGAATCTGAGACCATTTTCACTTCCTGTTCATATTCCCAGCCAAGTACTTCAACCTTGAGCTTTTTGTTGGGGTATGACTGCTTGTAGAGTACAGAGTACTTTGTCCCAAACTTAATTGGCTACTCTGCTGTTTTCAAAGGTACTTTTACACAGCAAGCTCTATCACAGCTGTGCTCTTTCTTCCCCAGGAACCACTAATCAGGATTGTGGCCCAGATCCAGGCAGGGCAAAGCAGACTTTGCACTCCTACTCTAATCTGCTGCTTAATACCTCCTACTAGGTGGGCCTGGGACTGGAAGCAACTGTAGCTGTAGCTCTGAAAACAACCTCAGAGCTGCACAACCTCTGCTTCCCCTGGGGTGGTGGCCAAACCGTGAACTCCTTTCACTCTATCACAGCAGCTTTTCCCAATAACCTGCTCTGTTGTCTTTGGTGTTTGTGGGTTGAGAAGTCTGCTAAGTGCCACAGCTCAATGATTCAGGACCCTATGGACTGTTCTGCCTGGCACCTGGTTTGGTTGGTACTGGTGAGGCCCATACTGGGCTCTGCTCTGCTCCACTCCCAGCTCCGGGTGATAGACCCTTCCCAGCGACCATCCAGGATGTCCTGGCCTGGAGCCCTGCTTCCCTCTGTTATTTTGTGGGTTCTGCAGCTCTAGAATTTATTCGGAGGCATTTTTATAGGTATTTGGAGGGACCTGGGGAGAGCTTAAGCAAGTCCCTGCTTTCCAGCCACCATCTTGGCTCTGTCCCCTGCTATACATATTTTTGTACATATGAGTCTTTTTCCCACTTGTGTAATCTCTTTGGGATACAACCCTAGAAGTGGTAATGTTTGGTCCAAGGGTATGCACATTTTTATAGCCCTTTTGGCATGGTTGCAAATTGCTCTCCAGAATGGCTGGATCAGTTCACAACTCCACCAGCAGTATAATATGTTCTTCATCCATTTTATTTGGTTAATTTCTTTTTAGAATTTATTTCTTTTAAGGTGATATAAAGTACCATACCTAGAAATAATTTTATTCAGATCTGGAAATCATGAAGTTTTTAAATGAAATGTTTAAAATTTTATTTCTTAAATAAATTGTTATTTATGTCTACATATTGCCTCTGTAGTGGGAGAGGGAATAATTTCTATCCCTGCAATTCCATGATTTTTCAGTTTTCCTAAGCTTTCTATTCATTACCCTTTTCTTTCCAAATCATACATGAAAATACAGAACACTGCTTTGTACTACTGGACCTTCTGTAGACCTGTTGACTCATTCAGTGCAATAACCCCAAACACTATGTTCCTTGTACACACGCTGTCAATTCTTACTTATTATTATTCAAGTTATGGCTTCTCTGTGTTTATATTAATTTCACTGCTATCAGTGTCAAAGGTAAATCATTAATATTGACTCTGTTCTCTTTGTTTCCTAAATGAGTTGTCCTAGGAGATTTATCGGAGCCAAATAGCATAGGTTTTTGTCAACCTTCCTGATGAGGGTAAGCACAGGAACCTTAATTAGAGTGAAGAAAATTCTCAGTGATTAGAACAAATATATTGTGAGGACTTTGTTACTGTGTACATAGGCATTTTTTTATGAATGCCTAGAAGGTTTTTTTCTCAAGCATAAGTATGTCATCTTGTACCCAAAATCTTATTGTGTTTTTAAAGTCGCTTAAATCAGCACCTAGCTCACAGTGGATGCCTCGTTATTTCTTCTTGAATTTAAATAAATTAATGAAAAGGATTTTTTATGTTTGTATTTTGTTGACCTGTATTATTTAGTATTTCTTTAGTAGAACAATTGACTATTTCAATTCTTTTAAAAATGAAGTAAAATGTAGAATTTGACTGAATATGGTTCCATACTAATTTCATATGGTTATGCATGGGATTTTAAAATAATTTAAATTACTTTAATACCTCCCTATATTACATTTTTATCCTCATAATCAATGGATGCCCAAGAGAGAGTTCATTATTGATATTTCATTTTAAACCTGAAGAAATTTAGCCTATTTAGGAAAACTAGTGGGAAGGAAAAACCCCATGATTGATGGACAGGTATATGGCAATCTCATATACTAAGTGATTACTTATTCTCATGGATTTCACAATTTTGTTTCTTACTCTGAGTAAGGCAAATGTTGTATACAAGAAGTGTAATTACATATGGAAAAAATAATAAGAATAAAAGTACATATAATGCTAATTGAAATACACAGGAAACAACCAAAATAACTTTATGATTCTTTATTCTGAAATAAATTAAGTGCAGCCTACCAAGCAAGTTTAGTTTCTTGTAATTCTGTTTAACATTTTTTTGATAAATTAAAATGGAAGAAATATATAAATTGGTACCAATTTACTTATCTTCTAGGGATAATCAATAACTCAATTTGAATAGCTATCAAGCTTATAACCAGCTAATGAAGGCTTAAATTTTCATCTGCATTTCTGGTTCATTGAGTCTAGCATATATCAAGCATAAATATTCTGCTTTAGCTGGCCCCTCCTCATTTTGATACTATTAGAGTATTACGCTTCTAATTGTGTTAAAGTGTGGTTCTCGGAGGTAACAGAGTAAAGAAACAAAGCAAAGCAGAAATTATACTGCTAATAAGAATACATTTATGTAATACTTTACATTTTGTAAGGAGTTATGCATGCATTTGATCTCATTTCTACATATTACACAGGACACATAATCAGATTGCTTGGTTGATGAATGGAAAATTCATTCAAAAGTCTTAAAAGAACACAAGAAAAAAGCTCAATTTGAATATATAACATTACTATAGTTTTACTATATGACTCATGTAAGTTGTTAGTCTGAATAGGTAAAATTACTAATGTGATGAATATGCTGAATGGTAGCTTTAATGTTGCAAAGAGGGCATCAGAATTTCAGAAAGGAGTCAATTCCAATTATCCCTCCCACTTATTACTACTTCTATTCACTAGCTTTGTCACCTGGAATAAGTCTCTTCACTTCTTTAAAATTCAGTTTCCTAAAGTAGAAGATGTATATGATAATGTCTTCCCTATTTATCTCATGGGAAAATTATATAACTTAGGCAAATCATTTTGTAAATTGTAAAATGCTATCCCTGTATTGGGAGTTGGACCACTAAAGTCCTACTCTGATATCTCATCCTTGCAGATAGATGACCATGGGTTCTTGAAGTATGTTAGCAGAATACAAGCTCTGACTTATCCTACCAAATTAGAAAGAATTAATTAGTATTGTTCATGAATGGGCTTGGTGTCTTTTATCCAAGGACCAGTTGAATTAAATTCGAATATGCTCACTATCATGTTGGCTACTAGTTTTTGATATTATTTTTTTGTTACAAGAAATCCTTAAGACCATTTCGAGCTTTGTAGAGGAGTTATGAATTGCATCAGTGGAAGGAGTATGCGCACCAAGAAATTGTAGATTCTTAGATTAGAACAATTGCTATCATTCCTTTCCTAAAGAGTAACCTAGAAGGGCAGAACTGCTAATGTATTAATGAATTTTAAATTATGCCAATGGAGGTTCTTGAGTAACATTCTTTATAGAACAGTATTACATTACAAGTCCATCTACTGGATTTGCTTATTGAATCAAAGATTTCATTCAACTGATATTTATTATGTTCAGTAACTGAAAATGCTTACTAGAAAAATAATGCAAAGAATAATAGTTGGTTTATTCTACTTAATCATTAATCATTTAATATTTTGTATTCTAAAGATATGTTCTTAAGATTCCATATTTTTACAGCTGCATTATTGACAATTCATTTCAATGTATATCACACATAGTTTTTCATAAGAATGTGTTTATAATGTTCCTTTTTTCCTTCTCATAATAATTTATGTGGTCTCCCAAATATTTTAGCTTTTTAGGAAATCAATGATCACGTAAAACATAACCACAGAATTTTATTGAGTATTAAATTCTATTATTAAGATATAGATTAAAATATTATAGTCAAACACTTCACCAATCCAATATGTCTGTAATCACATCAATGTGGGTAGTCCCTCTTTTGATGCAACTCATCCCTCCCATCCCATCCTAGAAAATTGTCCTCTGACAAGCATACACATATCGTGCCACGTTGTACTCATCAATTATTCTACAGTACAATTACTAATACAAAAGTGTATATTTTCCACTCTATTGATATATTAACTATCACAGAGTCTGATGAAAGTGATAGATCAATATCCTTGGAGCTAATGAAGTGTTCGTTTATAAACTTAAAATGTATTTTTTTTTGCCTTTTGATATCACAGGAGATGCCTCATTTTCATGAATGGTATTCTTAGCTTTACAAGGTATTGCTAATTACTTTAGAATAATATCTTTAAAATATATTTGGCCAAAATTTGCATGCCGTTGTGTTCCTCCTGCCCCCTTTTCAAGAATTAGTTTAATAAAATATCATATTAAACTGATATGTATTATGTGCAATAATGGAAATCTTAGCGTGACTAAGATAATGTAAGGTATAATTGATAACCAGGAAATTATGTTTGAAATGACCTGTGATGCCTAGAAATGACCACAGCAAGATAAACCTATAAATACCAGAAATTTTCACTGAGATGTGTGTATAAGCCATTTTATTTAAGCTCCCTAGCTTTTTGTATCATCTGCTAGTTAAAGCTCAGTTGGTTTTAAAGTGTTGGAAAAAGCACCATTTTTTTGCATTATAATTCTCAACCTTAGATGACACCTCTGACCCACATAGGCTTTTCTTAAATTCATGACTTTCATCATGAGCACAACCATGCAAGAAAGTGTGAATTCCTCCATGTAAATTTACTACTTCTCCTCAAAGAAATATCTCAAAATATATGTTCAAACAAAGGAAGATTATGTTACTACCACACATGAAGAGCATCAGCACATCTTGGCCCAGAATTTTCAGTGTATGTTTTCATTCACAAAATACCACCACATCCCATGGTAGAATATATTTCCAGTTGTTTTGAGAGGGTAATTTTTTTGTCATAAATTTATAATTATTATCTTCCCTTCTGTCCTACACCTTTCTTTAAGTAGAAGATAACAAGTTATAGGATGGTGTTAATGTATGTTATCTACAAATATTTTTTTTTAAATGAAGACATTTTCAATATGAAATGAACAGAAGGACCTCTATAAATTTTCTTTTACAAAATGGTAAAATGTGGAGCTCAAAATTGCTTGATCCAACCACAGTTCTTTTAATTAAGGAAGTTAAAACAACTTCTTCCTTCTAACCCATGTAAAGATTTTCACATAGAGAGATAGATCGATCGATAGATCGATAGATAGATAGATAGATAGATGTATATACATATATGTATGTATATGTATATGTATATGTATATGTACATACATCATAGATCATTTTCTTGCTTTCTCACAAAGAGTTGGCCAGGACATAACAGAGTAATCTGAAGAATGCCAGTAAAAGCTGAATAAGCATCCTCAAGCCTTTTCACCACAAAGATATATATAATCCTATATAATCCCTCCTTCCCCAAAAAAGCAAGCAAACAAACAACAACAACAAAACTTGATTCCAGCATAAAAATAATTGTTCAAAAATATTACCTTTAAGGCAGAGCCAAGATGGCAGAGTGGAAAACAGAGACTTGGCAGAGCTCTCTTACTAATTCCATCAGATACCGCTAAAAAAGTAAATTTGAGCAGATTTGAGAGATGTGGAAGACACTAGAAGACAGTGTGGCAGATTTAGCCCAGGAGAGCCCACAACATTGATGGAATGAATCTGTGGGCTGGGAGAGAGCCGGGTATGCAGAGCTGCACCTGACAACACAAGATTAGGAGGAGCAGCAGAACCCAACCAGTGGACCAAGCTGGGAGAGCTCTGAGCTTGCAGAAATAAACCATAGCAGAGTGGGAATGGGAGCAGGCCTGGGGCAGAATATCCCACTATGGTGGCGAACCTCATGCATCTCAGCCCAGGAAGGTAGTCTGTCAGAACTATGTGAGACAGCAGTGCAGAGCCTGTGGCCATGGCAACAGATACTCCTGAGGCTTTCAACCCACAGTCTAAAGGTATGAAATTAACCTTCTTGAACTTCTGGGAGGCATGATGACTGAGTAAAATGTAGGGGCTCTCATCCCTCCTTTCCTTACCTTGAATTGACCCAGAGAATACTGCCCTGGGAAAAACCCTGGAAGAGAGGATCCAGAAGTAGAAGTTCAGCAATCTTTTGGCTCAAGAGGCTGGGGAGACAGGCCCCTTTTGTGGGGGTGGAAAGAGATAAGTACAGAAAAGGAGGCATCACAGCAGGCCCCATCTCAGCAGACCAGTGTGAGTTCCTTAGTCCCAGACAGGGTGGAGATAGCTAGTGCCAACATTAGGACCCCTGGCATGTCTTCATACAGCCAGGGGAAATGGCAGACACCAGCCCAGAAAATGGCAGAGACCACCCATGCTGTAGCAAGGCCCTAGGGGATGAGAAGACTTCCAGCAGCCAGACCACCCCTCCTCCCCACCTCACACCAGTAGCTTCAGTGTAATTCAGGGGAATTCAGAAAAAAACGTACACCTGGGCTCCACCACCAGCCAACTCCAGTTCAGCACTAGGTGTGCAGCAACATTATATAGCCTCTAGGTGATGAAACCAGAGGCCACAGCACACAAATCTAGTTGCCAGGTCTCCAGTTCCCAGCACAAGAAGTTTGAGACAGAGCTCCCTAAGCTCCAGAAGCAGTAATCCACTTTAAAGGACAGGAAAAAAGACAACCACCAAGAATAAACAATACAGAAAAACAAAGACCATTGATTCTTATTAGGAAAAAAGATAAGATCAAAATACCAGTTCAGAAGAGGACAGCATCGATACTATGTCCACATCTGAAACCTAAAAAGGGAATATGAACTGGTCTCAAACCCAGAAAGCATTCCTGAAAGAGCTCAAGGAGGATTTTAAAAACCAAATTACAAAGTTAAGAGAAAAATGGAAAAAAAATCACAGATAAGAACAAATCCTTATAAGGCAAAATTGGAGAAATGGTTAAGGAGTTACAGAATATGACAGTAGAAAATGACTCCTGGAAAAGTAAAATTAACCAAATGGAAAAGGTGGTGCAGAAGCTAAATGAAGACAACAATTAATTAAAAATTAGAATTATGGAAACAGAAGCTAGTGACTCTATGAGGTATCAAGAATCAGTCAAACAAAATGAAAAGAATGAAAAAATAGAAGATGTAAATGTTTCACTGGAAAAGCAACTGAACTGGAAAATAGATCCAGGAGAGATAAACTAAGATTTATTGGTCTACCAGAAAGCTAAGATTTAAAAAAAGAGCCTGGACGGTATCTTCCAGGAAATTATCAAGGAAAACTGCCCCTGGGTTACAGAACCAGAGGTTAAAATAGTCATGGAAAGAATCCACCTATCACCCATGAAAGAGATCCCAAATTCAAGATGCCATCTGGAAAGCAGGGACTTGCTTAAGGTGCCCCCCAAATCCCTCCAAACACCTGTAAAATATGTCTCTGAACAAATACTAGAGCTGCAGAACCCATGAAATAGCAGAGAGAAACAAGTATCCAGCCTAGGAGATCCTGGATGATCTCCAGTAAGGGTCTATCCCACAAGGCTGAGAGCAGAGGGCCACCTCAAGTGGGCCACGCCAGGACAGACCAGACCATGAGTCAGCCAGCCAAAACAGGCCTTGGGGCTATGAAACAGTGAACTGTGGCAGTTACCAGATGTCTCAACCCACAAAAAACAAAGAGCAGGTTAGGGGGAAATTGTGTGATCGAGGTCAGAGTGGTCAGGCTACCAACTCTGGGGGTGGAGGAACTGGTGCAGCAGTGGTCATAGCAGCAGCAGGAAGCTCCTGAGGCTGCCTCCAGATCACCAGCATCAGCGGCTTCCCAAGTCCCTGGTTCACATGGTGGGAGGAATCTGGCAGCAGATCAGAGCAGGAGTACAATGAGCACTTTGTGGGCACAAAGGCAAATTCTTTTGCTGTGCTTGGTTTGGATCTGTATTGCATTCCTGGTTGGTGGTTCTTGGAGGAAGAGGAGTGCTGCTGTGACAGAGTCTGGGGTGACTGTGGAATAGAAGTAGCTCTGAAAACAGCAGTGCTTGGACGCTAAAGCTTAAGATAAAGTACTGTACTCTACAATCAGTCATATCCTGACAAAAAAGCTCAAGGGTCAAGTAGTTGGCTGGAAACATAATGAGGCAGAGAACATGAACTCATACTCAAACTCAAACTCAAACTCTAGATTCCTTTTTTGGTGACAAAGAAGACCAAAACATACAGCCAGAAGAGGTCAACAAAGTTATAGAGTCTACATCAAAATCTTCCAAGAAAAATATGAATTGTGCTCAGGCCATGGAAGAGCTCAAAGAGGATTTGGAAAATTGAGTAAAAGAAGTAGAGGAAAAATTGGGAAAAGAAATGAAAGTGATGTGAGAAAACCATGAAAAATAAGCCAACGATGTGCTAAAGAACACCCAAAAAATACCAAAGTAAGTAACACCTTAAAAAAATAGACTAACCCAAATGCCATAGGGGCTCCAAAAAGCCAATGAGAAAAAGAATGCGTTGAAAGGCAGAATTAGCCAAATGGAAAAGGGGTTCCAAAAGACTACTGAAGAAAATACCAACTTAAAAATTAGATTGGAGCAAGTAGAAGCTAGTGACTTGATGAGAAATCAAGATATTATAAAACTGAACCAAAAGAATGAAAAAAATGGAAGACAATATATGAAATATCTCATTGGAAAAACCACTGACCTGGAGAATGGATCCAGGAGAGAAAATTTAAAAATTATTGGACTACCTGAAAGCCATGATCAAAAAAAAAAGAGCCTAGATATCATCTTTCAATAAATTATCAAGGAGAACTGCCCTGATATTCTAGAACCAGAGGGTAAAATAGAAATTGAAAGAATCCACAGATCATCTCTTGAGAAAGATCCCAAAAAGACAACTCCCAGGAATATTGTCAGATTCCAGAGTTTCCATGTGAAGGAAAAAATACTGCAAGCAGCCAGAAAGAAACAATTTGAATATTGTGGAAACACAATCAGGATAACACAAGATATATCAGCTTCTACATTAAGGGATTGAAAGGCTTGGAATATGATATTCCAGAGATCAAAGCAGCTAGGATTAAAACCAAAAATCACTTACCCAGCAAAACTGAGTATAATGCTCCAAGGCAAAATATGTGTTTTCGATAAAATAGAAGACTTTCATGTTTCTCAACAAAAAAAACCAGAGCAGAGTAGAAAATTTCACTTTCAAATACAAGAATCAAGAGAAGCATGAAAAGGTAAACAAGAAAGAGAATTCATAAAGGACTTACTAAAGTTGAACTGTTATGTTTAAATTCCTACACGGAAAGATGATGTGTGTAATTCATGAGATCTTTCTTAGTTTTAGGGATGTTGAAGAGAATATAGACATAGGGTACTGGATAAGTCAAATATGAATTATCTGAAAAAATGAAATAAATTTAAGGGGTGAGAAAGGAATATATTAAAAGAGGGATAAAGGGAGAGATAGAATGGGATAAACTATCTTACATAAAAGTGGCAAGAAAAAGCAGTTCGTTGGAAGGGAAGAGGGGGCAGGTGAAGGGAAATGAGTGAAACTTACTCTCACAGGATTTGGCTTTAGGAGGGAATAACATACACACTCAATTGGGTATCTTACTCCACAGGAAAGTAAGAGGAAATGGATAAAAAAGGGGGGGGGATGACAGATGGGAGGGCAGATGGGGGAGGAGGTAATCAAAAGTAAACACCTTTGAAAAGGGACAGGGTTAAGGGAGAAAAATTGAATAAAATGTGACAGGATAGGATGGAAGGAATTATAGTTAGCCTTTCACAACAATAGCATTGTGGAAGTGTTTTACATAATGATACATGTGTCATCTATGTTGAATCACTTGCCTTCCCAGGGAGGGTGGGTGGGAAGGGAAGACAGAAGAGAATTTGGAACTCAAAGTTTTAAAAGCAGATGCTTAAAAAAAGTTGTTTTTGTTTTTGTTTTTGTTTTTGTTTTTGTTTTTTTTTTGCATGCAGCTGGGAAACAAGATATATAGGGAACAGGGGATAGAAATCTATCCTGCCCTGCAAGAAAGTAAGGGAAAACTGGATGTGGGGGAGGGGGGTGAAAGAAGGGAGGGCTGACTGGGGAAAGAGGCAATCAGAATATATTCCATTTTGGAATGGGGGGAGGGTAGAAATGGAGGGAAAATTTGTAACTCAAAATCTTGTGGAAATCAATGTTGAAAACTAAAATATTAAATTAAAAATATAATACTAAAAATGCTTGTTCAATATAAAAAAGAGATCTCATATTGAAAACTCTAAGTAATAATGTGGCTAAATTCCATGATTATTAAGTCAAGGAGAAAATACTGCAAGCAGCCAGAAAGAAACAATTCAAATATCACAGAACTACAGTCAGGATCACACAGGATTTTGCACCTTCTACATTAAAAAATCGGTGAGATTGGAATATAATATTCTGAAAGGCACAGAAGCTTGGACTACAAGAAAAGATCAACTATCCAGCAAAATTGTGCATAATTTTTCAGGCAAGGAGATGGACATTCAGTGAAATAGATGAATTCCAGACCTTACTGATGAAAACTCCGGAGAGAGGTGGAAAATATGATCTCCAAATACAAGACTCAAGAGGGACATAAAAAGATAAACAGAAAAAATGTGTTATTCAATAAGCGCAAATTGTCTACATACTTATATAGGATTATGTTGTTTTATATATGTTTTATGTATTATATATATACATATACGTATATATGTAAATCTTGAGAAAGGTACAGTTATGGCAATTAAAAAGTATACATATAGACAGAGGGTATGAGTATAAATTAACTGATGTGATGATAAAATATGATTAAGGGGTACAAAAGTATTGTTCTTGGAGAAGAGTTAGGGGGTAGTAGAAAAGGGTAAATTATATCACATGAAGGGGCACAAACACATATTACAGTAGAGAGAAAGAAGAGAGAGAGAAGAAGCAGTGTTTGCGCTTTACCCTCATTGGATTTGGTTCGAGGAGGGAATAACATACTCTGATAAATACAGAAATCAAACTTATACTACAGGCAGTAGGTGGGAAAAGAGGAAAGAAAACAGAGTGGTGGTTAGAAGGGAGGAAAGAAGTAGTAAGGGGCAAAGGGTAAAATAAGTGATGGGAGTTAATAGGGAGAAAAAATTGAGGGAGGTGTTGGTTAAAAGCAAAACTTTTTTGAGGAGGGAAAGGGAGAATGTAGAAGTAGAAGGATGAACGGGGAGAAATAGGAGGGAGAAAAAAATATAGATAGTAATCATTATTGTGAATGTGAATGGGATGAACCCTCCCATAACAGAATGAATTTAAAACCATAATCCTACAATAAGTTGTTTATGAGAAACACATTTGAAACAGGGCGATACACACAGGGTAAATGTAAAAGGAGAATATTTTATGCTTCAGCTGAAGAAAAAAGCAGGAGTAGCAATATTAATCTCAGACAAATGAAAAGTAAAAATAGGTCTAATTAAAAGAGATAAGTAAGGAAACTATATCCTGCTAAAAGCTACAATAGACAATGAAGTAACATCATTACTTAACATGTGCCATGTGGTATAGCAGACAAATTCTTGGAGCAGAAGTTGAGGGAGTTACAGGAAGGAACAGACAGCAAAAGTATACTAATGGGGGACCTGAACCTCCCCCTCTCTGAAACTGATAAATCTAACCTGAAAATGAACAAGAAGGAAGTTAAAGAGGTGAATAGAATTTTATACAAGGTAGATATGATAGATCTCTGGAGAAAACTTGATGGGGATAGAAAGGAATATACCCTTTTTTCTCAGCAGTATATGGCACATACACAAAAACTGACCATTTATTAGGGTATAAAAACCTGACCATCCAGTACAGAAAGGCAGAAATAATCAATGCATCATTTTCAGATTATGATGTAATAAAAAATATTTGTAATAAAGGACCATGGAAAAATAAACTAAAAATTAATTGGAAACTAAATAATCTAATCCTAAAGAATGAGTGGGTCAAAGAACACATCATAGAAACAATCAGTAACTTCATTCAGGAGAATGACAGTAATGAGAAAACATACCAAAAGTTGTGGGATGCAGCAAAAGCAGTTCTTAGGGGAAGTTTTATATCTCTAAATGCTTACATGAATAAAACAGAGAAAAAGCAGATCCATGAATTGGGCATGCAACTGAAAAAGCTGGAAAAAAAACAAATTGAAAATCTCAAATTAAATACCAAATTAGAAATACTGAAAAGCAAAGGAGACCTTAATATAATTGAAATTAGGACAAATATTGAACTAATAAATAAAACTAAGAGCTGGTTTTGTGTTAAAAAAAAAAAACAATAAAATTGATTGACCATTGGTTGATTTGATTGAAAAAAAGAAAGAAGAAAACCAAATTACCAGAATCAAAAAAGAAAAGGGTGAATTCACCTCCAATGAAGAGGAAATTAAAACAATAATTAAGAATTATTTTGCCCAATTGTATGCCCATAAATTTGACCAACTTAAGGAAATGGATAAATATTTACAAAAATATAATTTGCTCAAGTTAACAGGAGAGCAATCGAAAACTTAAGTAATCCCATATGAGAAAAAAAAAAGTTGAGCAAGGCATCAAGGAACTTCCCAGTAAAAAATCTCCAGGGCCAGATGGATTTACCTGTGAATTCTACCAAACATATAAAGAACAATTAATCCCCACACTTTACAGACTACTTGGGAAAACAGCTGAAGAAGGAGTCCTACCTAATTTCTTTTTGTGACACAAATATGGTACTGATACCTAAAACAGGAAGTCAAAACAGAGAAAGACAATTATAGAACAATCTCCACAATGAATATTGATGTAAAAATTTTAAATAAAATACGATCCAAAAGATTGCATCAACTTATCATGAGAATAATACAATATGACCAGGTAGGATTTATTCTAGGAATGTGGGGCTGGTTCAGCATTAGGAAAACTAACTGCAAAATTGATCATATCAACAAAAACCTAGCTGAAACCATATGATTATGTCAATAGATGCAGAAAAAGCACTTGACAAAATACAACACCCATTCCTATTAAAAGCACTAGAAAGCATAGGAAAATCATAAGTAGCATCTACCTAAAATCATGAAAAAACATTATATGTAATAGCGATAAGCTATATGCATTTCCAATAAGATCAGGAGTGAAACAAGAATGTCCATTATCAAACTGTTATTCAATTTGATACTAGAAATGTTAGCTTTAGCAATAAGAAAAGAAAAAGAAATTGAAGTAATTAGAATAGGCAAAGAAGAAACTAAGTTATTACTCTTTGCAGATGATATGATGATTTACTTAGAAAATCCTAGATAATCAAGTAAAAAAAAAAACTACTTGAAATAATAAATAACTTAATGTTGCAGGATGTAAAATAAACACACATCAATCCTCAACATTCCTATATATTACTAACAAAGCCCAACAATAAGAGATAGAAAGAGAAATTCCATTTAAATTTACTGTAGACACTATAAAATATTTAGGAGTCTATCTGCCAAGACAAACCTAGGATCTATATGAACACAATTACAAAACACTTCTCACACAAATAAAGTCAGATCTAAATAAATGGAAAATCATCATTGGTTCATGGTTAGGCCTAACAAATATAATAAAAATGACAATTTTGCCTAAATTAATTTACTTATTCAGTTCCATACCAAACTATCAAAAAATAATTTTACAGAGCAGGATAAAATAATAACAAAATTCATCTGGAAGAACAAAAGGTTCATATTATCAAGGGAATTAATGAAAAGAAATGCTAGGGAAGGTGGCCTAGCTAAACCCAATATTAAACTGTATTTTAAAGAAGCAGTCATCAAAACTACTTGGTACTGGGGGCAGCTGGGTGGCACAGGGAGTAGAGCACTGGCCTTGGAGTCAGCAGAACCTAAGTTCAAATCTGGCCTCAGACACTTGACACATTTACTAGCTGTGTGACCTTGGGCAAGTCACTTAAACCCAATTGCCCTACAAAAATTTAAAAAGATGAAATTATTAAAAAAAAAACTACTTGGTACTGGCTAGGAAACAGAATGGCAGATCAGTGGAATAGGTTAGGTACACAAGACACAGTAGTAAACCACCATAGCAATCTACTCTTTGATAAACCCAAAGAGTTTAGCGTCTATGTTAAGAATTCACCATTTCACAAAAACTCCTGGGAAAACTGGAAAACAGTATTGAAGAAACTGGACATAGAACAATATCTTACACCATATACCAAAATAAAGTCAAAAATTGGTTCATGATTTAGGTATAAAGGCTGCTACTATAAGTAATTTGGGAGGGCAAGAAATAGTTTACCTGTCAGATTTATGGAGAAGGGAAGAATTCATGACAAAATAAGAGATAGAGAGCATTACAAAATGTAAAATGGATAATTTTGATTATGTTAAATTGAAAACTTTTTTACAAAGTCAACACAACAAAGATTAGGAGGGAAGCAGAATATTGGGAAAGAATCTTTACAATCAGTGTCTCTGATAAAGACCTCAGTCAAATTAATTGAATAGAAGTCATTCCACAATTGAGAAATGGTCAAAGGATATGAACAGGCAGTCTTCAGAGGAATAAATTAAATATATCCATAGTCTTATGAAAAATGCTCTAAATCACTATTGATTAGAGAAATGCAAATCAAGACAACTCTTAGGTACCACATCTCTCCTCTCAGATTGGCTTACATGACAAAACAGGAAAATCATAAATGCTAGAGAAGATTTGGGAAAATTGCAATATTTTTACATTATTGGTGGAATTGTGAACTGATTCAGCCATTCTGGAGAGCAATTTAGAGCTATGCCCAAAGGGCTATAAAAATGTGCATACCCTTTGACCCAGCAGTAACATTTCTAGAGCTGTATTCCAAAGAGATCACACAAGTGGGAAATGGAATAGTATGTACAAAAAATGTTTAGAGCAGCTCTTTTTGTGGTGGCAAAGAATTGGAAATCAAGGGGATGCCCATCAATTGGGGAATGGCTAAACAAATTGTGGTATATGCATGTAATGGATTACTATCATGCTTAAAGAAATGAAGAGCAGATGGACTTCATAGTAACCTAGAAAGACTCAGTATATACTTATGCTGAGTGAGGGGAGCAGAACTAGGAGAACATTACACATGAATACAGAAACACAACTTTGATAGATTTGGATGTTCTCATCAAGACAAGGTTCAAAGACAGCTCCAAAAGACTCATGATGGAAAAACTTATCCACATCCAGAGAAAAAATTATGGAGTCTGAATGCAGATTGAGGCAAAATATCTATTCTCCCTTTTTCCCATTCTTTTTTGGTTTTCTTTCTTTGTTCTCAAAATTCATTGCCTCGGTTACAATTCTTTACAACTTGACTATTATGTAAATAATTTTAATGTGAAAGTATATGTAGAACCTATACCTGATTACATGCTGTCTTGAGGGTTAGGGGAGAGGAGAAGGAATGCAAGAAAATTAGGACCTCCAAAATTTGTGGAACTAAGTGTCAACTAAAAACAAAAAAAAAATTAAAAACAAATAAATAAAAATAGAAAAAAATAAAAAATATATTACCTTTAATAATTTTCTTTAACTATACAGAACCAAAAAACATTTGAAAATGCCAAAAAAAAAACCCTTCTGATACTTAATGTAAGTGTTTGTGTGTTTAGGGGAGTGGTAGGAAAAGTGATAGATTTTAAATCAGAGGACCTGGGTTTGGTTTTGGCCATGTCATTTTCTATCTGAGTAGCTTGGGGCAAATGAGTTAAGGGGTGGGAGGGGGACAAGGCTTAGTTTCTTCATATGTAAAATGAAAGGTTTCTAGCTCTATTCCTTTGAACTTAATGTACCTAAGAATGATAAATAGTGTGATTCAGATGAAAGATCACTAGATTTGAGGTCAGAGGATATAAGTTGACACTGTAACCCTGCTCCTCATGCATTCTTTCAGCATGGAAACATCAGTTGACTTCTCAGCCTATTTTTCCACTCTAAAATGAAAAGGTTGGCAGAGATAACCACTGAGTTCCCTTCAAATTCTAAATCTATAATTCTGTGATCTTTTTGATGAGGTGATATCACAAAACCTTATTTAGCTTAACTCACCCTCTGTATTGATGAGTTTTAACACTATGCACACACATTCTTAGCTTTAATGTTGAAATTCTTTGAATATGCCTTAGGTGTTCTTTGTGATGCAAATTAACTGAAAAGATATCTATCAACTACCTGCTGTTGTAGCAAAGCATTTTTGGTTGGAGGGGAGGGGATGTGGTTTTGGATACATATAAGAATAAACTAAGACTCTGCAATTATGGTGATGTTTAAGGAAATCATTTTATCAAGCATATCCAAATTCTCCTATGAATTAATACATCAATCAAGGGTAAGGATGGGGTAATTGATGCATATGTGACATGCTCAGGGTTACACAGATAGTAGGTATCAGAATCAGGAATACTGAATCCAGCTCTTTCTAACTTACAACCTGATGGTCAATTAACTGTTCATTGCATGCTTCTAATTAATTCTTACTTTTATTAATGACACATAATATTGCATATTAAAATATTAGCAGCAGTATTTTATACTCACAAGACACGTATCATTTTAATTGCTTTTCCTTACACTAACAATCAGTAGAATCAGAGTAATTGTTAACAAACCATAAAAGTAGTCATTCCCTTCAAAAAAGCTCCAACTGATGTCGTACATTAAAGGCTTGCAAAATACTGTCCTCACAACAAACTTAGGAAGTGGGTACATGACCCTGGACAAGTCACTTCTATTTGGCTTAATTTCTTCATCTGTAAGGTGAGGAAAAAAACATCACTTACCTCCCAGGGGATGTGTTATGAGAATCAAATGAAAAAAATTATAAAGCACTTTGCAAACTTTAAAGTTCTATATGAATGTGGTTATTAGCATTACTATTATTATTATTGCTACTATTATGGCAGTAAAAATCCTAATCTTTTGTTCATTATTGCTGGTCCTTAGTTCTTCAGGAGGACTGTGACATTAGGAAGGTGATGTAATGACTTGCAAGTTGATTGGATTCAAGTGAAGGAAGGTGGTGCAGAGTCAGCAAACTCCCTCTCTCCTCCAGAGCCAACTGCATCCAGGCGGCAAGATACAGATGAGGTCCCCTAGAGGTGGTCCAGGATACAGTGAGAGACCTTGCCTTTTTTAGCTAAGGTCTAACCAAAGTCTCAATTTGATAGAGGCAATGCCCATTCAGTGATAAAGGGAAGGCAAGAAGTGAGGCAAAAAATGACTTCTTTTACCTGCTCAAGGAAAAATCATTTTGGGAGGGAAAGACACTTGTATCCCAAAGATGAAGAAACAAAGGCTTGGAATGATTTAGTGACTTGCCAAGGGTCATACAACTAGCAAAGTTCAGGGCTAATATTAAAACCTAAAGGCTTTTTTTTTTTTACCTTCAGGTAATTCTTTCCCCATTGTTTCATGGCTGAAGGAACTACGAAACATAAAATAATTAAATTACATGATGTCCATTGCCAATTTTTGCTGAATCTACAAATCTGCAAAGCCTTTTGCACGCCTTTCTTGTGGCACAAATGAACAAATTTGTGTACTACTGCTATCTCTTCAGTTATAAAGCTTAGAATGTAGCCAATACAGCTCCAATCTATTCATGAATTAATTTACAGAATTAAGATCATTATACTTTGCTAAGATGTTGTGATACCTTAATCATCCTATAAATTGGTTATAAAGGAAGTCCATAAGTTTCCATGGTAGTCCTTGTTAAGTTGTGTCTGATTCTTAATGATGTTCTGTAGGATTTTCTTTCTTTCTTTTTAAACATATTTCCACATTAGTCCTGTTGTGAAAGAAGAAATCAGAACGAAAGGGAAAAACCATGAGAAAGAAAAACAAAAAACAACAAAAGAAAGAGAAAATAGTATACCTTCATCTGCATTCGGACTCCTTAGTTCTTTCTTTGGATGTGGTTAGCATTTTCATTGTGAGTTTTTTTTTTT
>CM053623.1:253829592-253846987 GCA_028646595.1 Phalanger gymnotis
AAAAAAATAAATATAAAAATGTAACTGAGTTCTCTGTATGTTTTAGAAATGAGGCCTTTATCAGAGATACTGGCTGTAAAAGTTGTTATACAGCTTTATGCTTCCCTTCTAATCTTGGTTACTTTGGCTTTGTGCAAATCCTTTTTAATTCAACATATTCAAAATTATCGATTTAGCATTTCATGACTTTCACTATCTTTTGTTTGCTCATAAATTCTTCCCTTCTCCATAAATCTGAACAGCTAAACTATTCTTTTCTCTCATAATTTGCTTATAGTTTCACCCTTTACATCTAAATTATGCACCTATTTTGACCTTATCTTCATATACCATGTAAGATTTTGGTCTATGCCTAGTTTATCCCATAGCATTTTACAGTTTCTTAAATAAGGAGTTCTAATCCCAGGATCTGGAGTCTTTGGGTTTATCAAACAGTAGATTACTATAGTCATTGACTACTGTGTCTGGCAATTTTATTGCATCTATATCTTTTATTCATTTATATTGTTGCAGCCACGTGTGTTCTTCTTGGTTTTACTTTCTTCATTCTATGTTATTTCATACAAGTCTTTTTATGATTCTCTGAATTCTTCATATTCATAGAATCATAGATCTAAAGGTGGAAGGAACCTAAGAAGACACATAGTTCAACCTTCTTTTCAAAAGTGAAAGTTCAGGGCTCTCTTGACTTCACAATACTCCATTGATGATCTCATCAAGACTACTGGATTACTGTGTCCAGTGCATTAGGCAAACAGAGATTAAGTGACTTGTCCACGGTCATACAGCTAGTTTGAGACCAGATTTGTTAACTAAGATCCTCGTAACGCCAGGACCATTTCTGTATCCACTTATCCATCTAATTGCACATTAAATCAGTAGTGTTATCAAGTCCAAGATTGAATATCTTACTTTTTCAATGCCATTTTAAGCCCCTTTAGTTCCTGAAAAGAACCACAATAATTTCTCCACATATATATATATGGGAAGATTTTCAAAGATTCAGGTAGTTAGGCCCTAAACTAGGCTAATCTCCCCTGAGAAGATAAAGTACAGTAAGCATAGTGGGGCATTTCTATTTATCAAAGTGGAAAGCATGGCAGGGTGTCTACCTTTATAGAAGAGGAGAAAAGATTCCTTACAATTTTATTTCTTTGTCTTTGGAGCCAAATTATATATCCCAGAAGACGTGGAAGCTACATAAAAATGTCAAGAAGCACGTATGTTTAGGGAGTAGGGACAGAAAAGCCTCTTCTTTTCTTGTTATCTTCTTTTTTTAAGTATTATCAATTTTTTTGTCAACACCATGAATGCTGCTTTGAATTCCCTATTTCAACAGAAATAAATGGAATGTTCATATAGTCTTGAACTGTAATGGTATTGTATGTGAAACTTCTTGCTAATGACATAATTGGTCTGGTATTTATGTGTAAAATCTTATGAAACAGGATGATTTTAAGGCCTACTTTCAGAATGAGGAAAGGGGACTGGATACACCTAGAATTCTCCGTTTGTGTAAGTGTTCTGGCACCAGGGGCTGGCTGATAATCAGGTACTGGCTAGTAATCACTGTTTTTATTTTCTGATGTCAGCTTTTTGCACTTACTTCCTTGAACAAGTAGATAATTTTTAAAACTGATTTTTCTTTAAAAACTAGGATTACTTGATCTTCTTAGAGAGGCTAGAGGAGTGAAAAGAAACAGCTTGGTTGATTAGAAGTGAAACAAAAGTGTCCCCAAGTAATTTCACCTTAAATTCTAAAGTAATGGTTCATAAAGTAAATCACCATTCTGTATGTCTTTTAATTACTCTTTACACATTTCAAACATGTACAAGTAAAAAAAAAGTTTTAGAAAAGGAAATAGGACACAATATTCTAGAGTCTACTTGTTTGTTTTGTTTGCTTGTTTCACAATGTTTCTTTCAGATCAAGTTTACGTTCCTGCCAAAAATATCTTGAGAAATCATCAGTGGAATTTCATATCTTGGATTATACTGAAAACCACACTTAACTGATTGCCAATCAACTCATCTCATTTCTCAAATCCTCGCATTTAAAATACTAATAAATTACATTTTTGAAAGATGAGATATTTTCTAATACATGTGTAAAGAATCTAAATATAGCAACACTTCCCCCCCAAAAAATACTATCGCAAAGAATGGAGTTGTATATAATTCAACTTTGTCAGTATGGCACTAGCATTAAGTGTTGTATTTGGAAACAATTTTATTGCATCTAAATCTTGTATTTATTCATATTGTTATAGACATGTGTATTGTTCTTTTTGGCTTTACGTTCTTCACTCTACATTATTTCATACAAGGCTTTTTATGATTCTCTGAATTCTTCATATTCATAGAATCATAGATCTAGAGGTAGAAGGAACCTAAGAAACCATGTAGAAAATTGGGGGCCCTCTTCTCTTCTTCCTTTACACTACTTCACTGATAATCTCATGAACTCCCATAGATTTAAATATGGTCTCTATGTTGATGAGTCTCAAACAAGCTGTTTTTCTCCAACCTCTCTACTAATTTTCAATCTTGCAAAATCAACTGCCTTTCAGAAATATTGAACTGGATGTCCAGTAGATATCTTGAACCCAACATGTATAAAAAAGAAGTTATTATCTTTCCTCCTAAAGCCCCCATCCACCTTCCTATTGTTGTTGTTGTTCATCTTTCCTTTTTGAAGATGAGCAGTATCATGATGGGGTAATATTTTGGTAGGTACATGAATTAATTTTGTGATGCACAGTTGCACTACGTTGTCAGCCTGACTCTCTCTTCTAGAGTCATTGAAGTCCAATGGCAAGACAAAAGTTAGGATGACTGGTGATGTCCTGTGATGCAGTGGATGACCTTGTCAACTTCAATGTCTCACCAAGCTCTATGCACTCTATAGTATATGCTTCATCTGCCTTCATGCCCATTGCAACAAATTTTTCTCACCCAATTATTCTGCTAGAGGAAGTCTTTTCATGCTTGAGGTAGACATCCCCCTAACATACCATTTGAAGCCAGTCAGTTACCCTCAGACTCTCAACCTGAGCCCATTTGCTGAGACAATTTACTGAGGTGTGGCTGCTGTGCATGGTACAGTCACATGGTAGTCACGGGTTGGGTGAAGGTGAACACCAAAGATAGATGACAGCACTGAAAATGGCTTGACAAGCCCTCATATCAGAGGTGCTAGTCCTCCCTGAACACTGCATGTATAGTACTTTCCCATTAATGTAGAGGATAATACCATCCTACTCCTCCCTCAGTCCATAAACCTAAGGTATCATGCTCAATTCAATCTTTTGCCAAGATGTGTGTAGCAACAATCTTGCTAACACCTACTGTGACTGTGTAAGACCAACAACAATCAACACACAGAAGGCTGCTAACACAGGTTCTTTGGTCTTCTTTTCTAAGGACAGCAACTTTAAGGGGTTAACAATCTCAGTTTAATTAAACATACATACATCATTTACTTAGCTCAGGGGGAAAAGATCATCTTCCTAAAGTTCAAGGCAAATACAAACAGAAATTACAAACATCAACAGATAGCCCTTGTCTGATTCAAATCACAATTCATAGTTACCAGAGAAGCACTAACATCTATGTGTCTGTGTTACAAAGCCAGGGGCAGGCAAGGTTCAGTGGCTTTGGCTTGCCCAGAGTCTTGTCACCCACATCCCTTCAGTGAGTGTACCCCGAAAAGTTGAACACCAACCTCAGATCTTAGATACCCATCTCAGGATCCTGGGACACCTGATTACCTGGATGCTGGAAGTACTCAAACAAAAACCAGTGAAAAGTTGTGTTTAGGGTGTGGGAAAGTTAGTTAATCCCTAGTATCACTATTTACAGGGTTTCCAGTCAATGACTCCCAATTGTCTTAGTGCTGAGAAACATTCCAAGACAAATCCCTCTTTACCAGCCCCATTCAGACAAAGGCTAGAATCATTAAATGCACTTAAGAGAAGAACAGCAAAAAGCCCCACCCTGATTACCTCTACAACCCATCAATTCCACATTTACAACATTTCTCTAATATCTTCCTTCCTCTGAAACAGCAAGCACTCTACTACAAGTCCTCATCACCTCAGGTTTAGACTCTTCAAATAGCCTGCTGCTTGGTCTTCCTGCCTTAACTCTCTCTCTACTTCAAGCTATTCTCCTTTCAATCTTTAAAGGGATTTTCATAAAGCTTAGATCTGACAGACGCTATTTGATCCAGTGATACTGACTTCCTTATTGGTCTGGGAACAAAACATTCCATCTCTCAGCTCTGGGCATTTTCTCTGGGGGATCTTCCACCCCACCTCTGTCAGCTGACTTTGTTGGCTCTCTTTAAGTTCTAACTAAAATCCCATCTTTTACAGGAAACCTTTGCCATCTCCACTTAATTCCATTTCATTCACTGTTAATTATCTCCTATTCATTCTGTATTTGGCTTGCTGATATATATATATATATATATATATATATATATATATATATGTGTGTGTGTATATATATATGTGTGTGTGTGTGTGTATGTATATATACACATATATGTGTGTATATGTATGTATATATATATATGTATGTATGTACGTATGTATGTATGTATGTATTTGCCCTGTCCCTTATGTGTTGGGAAGCAAAATGGTCTCCTTAGCACTTAGTTCAACAAGTGCCTTTGAAGAATTTGGCTTTTTTTGCTTTGAGTAATTCAGCTATTTCATTGAATCTTGCTAAGTGCTAAGCCCCAGGCCCAAACCCCTATTAGGTGTAACATTAACATTATTATGTAACAGTAATTAAAGTGGGACATTTTGCCTTTCTTCTCTTAAGTGCCTTTAATGATTCTGGCCTTTGTTTGAATGGAGCAGATAAAGAGGGATCTTTTTGTCTTGGAGTATTTCTCAGCACTGAGACAAGTAGGAGTCATTGATTTGTATATGATGTGATCCTGGGGATGGAGAACTTTCCCAGACCCAGCCTGGGTGAGGTCAAAGCCTTCAGGGCTTCAAACTGGATATAACTGGGTAGAGCTTGGCATTTGGTTTTTGGGGGCACACTCATGGAACGAGTGTTGAGACTCTGGGCAAGCTGGAAACTGCCCCCCAGCTTTGAAACCCAGATGTTGGTACTGGTAACTATGAATTGTATTGCGTCTGTCTGTTTGTAATTTGTTTAAGGGGTCTTGAGATGGTGTTGATGACAAGACTCCAGGTAGCTGTAACTAAGGAGCCCTCTAGCTTGTAATCCTGGATGCTGAGACTTTGTTGAACTCTGGTAACTATGTATTGGGATTTGAATCAGACAAGGTCTGTCTGTTGATGTTTGTAATTTGCTTGTGTTTTGCTCTGAAATTCAGGGTGCTGGCTTTTTCCCCTGAAATAAGTGAATGATATTTGTGTGTTGAATTAAAGTAAGCTTGCCAACCCGTTCACCTTGCTCTCCTTATTAAGGCAGATCAAAAGAACTTGTGCTGTCTGGCAGTTTTCTGGGTTCTGGCTGTGAGTGGATCTTGCACCCCCACAGAAGCTGCTAGCCAGATTGTGGAAACACCTTATTAGATTGCAAGTTCCTTGAGAACAGGGGCCATTCCTTACATCTTTTTTTTTGTACATGCTGCACTTTCTTCAAGTTATTCACTATATCCCTTGATATTATTGCCCCTTTATTTCTCCAAATAAATTTATCATTTTTTTTATTCTATAACATATAACCTCGTTAAATTGGTTGCAATACTGTTTCAACAATCCAGCTAGCAGCTGCTGTGGGGGTGAAAGACCAACACAACCCCAACAACAAGAATGCCACCAGCATGATGCAAAAGCACAGATTCTTTTGATCTGCTTAACTAAGGAAAGCTACATGAAGGGGTTGACAAGCTTACTTTAATTCAGCATAGAAATATCATGCACTTAGTTCAGGGGAAAAATCCAGCACCCCGAACTTCAGAACAAAATACAAACAAAGTACAAACATCCACAGACAGACCTTGTCTGATTCAAATCCCAATATATAGTTACCAGAGTTTCACAAAGTCTCAGCATCCAGGTTACAAGCTGAAGGGCCCTTAGCTACAGCTTCTTGGAGTCTCCCCATCAACACCATCTCGAATGAGAGCCCTAAACAAACTACAAACAGATAGACCCAATACAATTCATAGTTACCAACATCTAGGTTCATCCCTGGCAGCTCAGAACAAGGGCTGGCCCAGAGTCACACGCTCCACCTCTGCTGTGGGTAAGAGCTCCAAAGAAGAGAAGGCCAAGCCCTGGTTTTATATTTGTTTTAGCACCAGGGGTGAGTCACACATGCGACTCACCCATGTGACCTAAAATCGTCACAAAGAGGCAGCTTAAACCCACGTGGTCTAAGAGCTTCTGATGTCCCAAACCTATCACACAAACTCATTTGTGGTTAGCCCCACCTTGGGCCCCACCTTAGTTACCAATCCACACCCACATAGGTTTTACACCTAATAGTGGTTTGGGCCTGGGGCTTAGCATCCAGTAAGGCTCGATGAAATACACTAAATTACTCAAAGGAAACAAACCAAACTCTTGAAGAGCACTTGTTTGAACTAAGTGCTAAGGAGCCCATTTTGCTTACCAACACAAATACACAATATCTGTAGAACAATTGTAGTAGTATTGTCATTTATATTCTAGTATTATGTCCTGGCCATGCAAATTTCTCTGTTTTTTTTCTCTAATTTCTATAAAAATATTTTTGTATTATTATTTAAGTATGCATTATATCTGTATTGGTAGGTAATTTTCCAAATATTTTATGCATTCTGATGTTATTTTGCATGGATTTTATCTTGCCACATCTTCCTGTTTTACTAAGACTATATAGTAAAGTTGATGTTTGTGATTGCCTGAAAATTCTTTAATGTACGTTAATCTTTTGAATAGTATATAACATAGAGAGTTACCTATATTGTTAAAAATAAGTTAATAAGTTAAGCATATCTGTATAATGCATAGTGCTTCATAATTGGAGAGGTAAAAGATAAGCAAGAGCTGGTCCTTTCCCTTATAATCTGATGGTTATATATGATATGTACATAGGCAAATATCATAGACATCAGAATATAAGTGCATAAGAGGAGCATGAATTCTATGATATCAGATGAAGAAAGCATCACATCAAGTTGGAGAATTCAAATTATAGGAAAAAGGTAAAATTTATGCTGGGCCTGGAAGGATAGATACAATATTGACGGTTAGAGATGGGAATAGGACATTCCAGTATGGGAAACCACATAAGAGAGGCACTGACTCATAAAAAAAAAAATCAGATGTGACTGGAAAATGATGAGTAGTAAGATGGGATTATAGATTATATAAGGGGAAAATTGGAGATATTTTAGATAAATGAGAGAAATGCTATCCTTGCACAAGACACTCCATGTCCCAACTCTGGAAGTTTTCACTGGCTTTCCTCCATGTTTGGAATTCTCTCCTTCCTCATCTCTACCTCCTGGCTTCCTGGGCTCCCTTCAAGTCCCAGCTAAAATTCCACCTTCTATCAGAGGCTTTTTTGGACCATCTAGTGCCTTCCCTCTACTGATTATCTCTAACTATTTATAGCTATTGGCATATTGTCTCCATAATTATACTCTGAACTCCTAGAGAGTGGGGGCTTTTAAATTTTAATTTAATTTTTGTCTTTCTTTGTATCATCAGTACTCAGCATAGTGCCTAGTACATGGGAGGTACATAATAAATGCTTATTGACTAGCCCATTTACTGAGATAAGATTAGTGAGAGAAATTGGGGTAAAATTATGGAAAGTCAAGAATAGCATGTTAGAAAGTATGTTTCCCACCCTGCCCCCCCCCCCCAGTATAGAATGAGGAAGGATAGAAATTTTAAAGGAATGGAAATATGTTATCAGACACAAGCATTAAGGCTATTTCCCAGAAATATAGAGAGTAGGGCAAAGAGAATTTGGGGACAAAAAGCCCTATCTGGAACCTATTAAAATATTTCATTTGAGAGGTAATGAAATTCAAGACTGAAGTGGTGAGAGAAGTAAGAAAGTGACAGAAAGCAAATAGGATAGATAATGCTTCTCTACAGCGATTATACTTTCTTTAAATATTGGTGTGTGTGTGTGTGTGTGTGTGTGTGTGTGTGTGTGTGTATTTATATGTTGCCTGCTTCCTAGAATTACTAGCGGATATGATTTACAAATTTTGGTCTTAAAAAAATCTGCTTATTGGAAATGTTTCCCTTAACATTTGTTTAGATTTTTCAGTGAAAAGCTGTGATAAATTAGAAATATTTGGCTCATGATCATCAGGAATATGAGATCTCAGATTGCTACATTGGGATATAATAATGGCATATGCAATGGAAATTTGTATAGACAGCTCCCCAAAGCTATGTTAAAATGATTTTCCTTCCTTGATCATAATGTTATATTACATTCCCTAATATCCCCACCTCTTCAGAGGAGAGCCTAATGACCAAAATTATAAATGGGTAGTATTTCTTATAATTCTCTGAACTATTGGAATTCACCTTGAGAAGCAATTTCTGATATATGTAGATAAGAAAATTCATTGCAATCAAATCAGGATCTTATCAAAAATTATTTTTCCCATCAAGCTATTTCCATACTAGGTGCATGGCCTTATTAAGAATAATATTAGTAAAAATCAATCAATGTGGTTTTGGAAAATAGAACAAGCATACTGACATCAATATTAAACTATCGCGTTTCTTTACAAAAGATAGAGGAAATGAGATATAGAAATTTTCATAAGGATTAGGTTAATGAATGAAGAAATTTTTAATTTCTAGTTATGGCTTTCATAGTAGCTCAATGTTGGAAAAACAGTATTTTTTCATTCCTATAAAGAAATTCGAAGATTTCATACGATAAATGTTCATCTCAGTCCTAAATAATGACTTCCCTAAAATTGTAACGTCATTCTAATTTACATTGCATACTTCCATAGGACTGGAACAAATCATCAAATTTTATATAATCAAAACTTGAAATAGTTCAAATTTGAATACATGCAACAACTACTTCAGGAGAATACATTTCACATTACCTGGTACTTCACTGTATTTGTTGATGTACATTTTGTCAACGTTGTTTTTTTGGTTTTGGTTTGGTTTGTTTCTGAGAGACAGCGTCAGAGAATACATAGAAATCCAGCCTTGAAGAGTCAGGAAGCCTTGGCTTCAGGTTCAAATTCACTCGACTCCAGTATAGGATCTTTAACCCCAGAAGGCAAGTTAACTTCTTTTCCTAGAAAATCTCTAAAACTATAAACTGCAGAGCACTTTCAGATCTGCTTTGGTATAAGCAATCTCCATCCCTAGATATTCATTATATTCATGAAATTATAGACTTCATATAAAACAAAATAATTGTTCTAAGAGTGTATACCCTAAAGCTGGGATGGGGGGAACCTGTGGCCTTCAGGCCACATGTGGCCCTCTAGGTTCTCAAGTGCTGCCCTGAGTCCGAAGACCACCATGCTTAAAGACCTGGAGGGCCATAAGTGACCTCAAGGCCACAGATCCCCCACCCCTGCTCTAGACTATTATTTGTAACACTATCCAAATAATCTTATATGCACTGATTTGGTCATGTGGCTTTCAGTGACGTCTTGTTGTCTACAAACACTTTTCCTTGCATTTAAGGCCTCTAAAAATCCTGTATCACTCTATCTTTCCAGTTTTATCTGATGTCTTAGCTCCATCAACTCTAGGCTCCAGCCAAATGCATCTCACGCCCTTCAACATGTCCTAGTTTTCCAGCCAACATGCTTTGCCTCATTCTGTTTCTATCCCTGAATGCACTACCTCCCTCTCTTATCAGCTTATTCTTATCCTTGGTTTTAAGGTCAATTCAAATGACACTCCTTCAATGAAGTCTTCCATGACATTTATGAACAAGCTTCACCATAGGGTTGTCCATGGAATATTTTGTGCTGTACTTTACTAATGCACTTGTATGCTATCTCTCTGTCTGTCTCTCTCTGTCTCTCTCTGTCTCTCTCTGTCTCTCTCTCTTCTCTCTCTCTCTCTCTCTCTCTCTCTCTCTCTCTCTCTCTCTCTCTCTCTCTCTCTCTCTCTTTCCCTCTCTCTCCCCTCTCTCTGCTCATTTAGACTGTGGGGTCCAATAAGGACAGAATCTATGTTTCACCCAAACTACATCTATCTCCCAGTGGTAAGCAGTATTGGAAATGCAAATTGTGTAATGCATTTTAATGAAAACTTTTGATTAATTTGAGCTTGAGATTTAATCTTAACTTGAATAAGTGTCATTTAACAGGAGATATCTAAGTATCAAGTTTTAGAAATATTAATTATTAAATTAAAAAAACTGAACTAAATTATAAGGAAGATATATACATTTTGTTTCTATGAAAAATGATACAATACTTGGAACTACATTCATAGCATCCTAAATGGAGATGTGGAGGGGAATTTAGAGACCATCACAAACAACCTTCTTGTTTTTCAAACATGGATACAAAGACACAGTGTGCATTAAGTTACTTATCAAAGATTCCACAATGAGTAAGTGACTGAGGCAGGATTTGAACTCCTCCTAACTCCAAGCAGTGTTCCCTATCTACCATGGAACACTGCCTCTTTATTCTTGAGAAAAGTCCAAATTGATAAAAAAAAATCATTCTGGAAAGATGATTACGTGCCATTCTAAAAGTAACTACAAAACTATCACATCTGATAGAATTGAAGAAAAAAAAGCCATGTGATTTCTCTTTCCTTCTTTCTTGTTTGTTTTATTTCTTTTAAATAAAGAACTATATCCAGAGAATTAATTTTGAAATACATCTTACTAAACAAAACCTAGGAGTATAGAAGAGAGTTCTTGTGTTTTTAACCTTAGTAACAGATTTTGGGTCATAAATTGTACATAAAAATAGAAAATTAAACTCAATTTCACATCTCTTAGAAGTACTTATCCACCATAGGGGATAATATAGGCTTCAAAAATATTCTGAATAAAAGTAATTTATCTTTCCTGGTTTCTCCCTCATTGGAGATTTATAATATTAAGATATTGCATTTAATCTTCAAGATAAGTCTGTGGTCCGACCATAAACAGAAAACATGTTTTGAATGTTACTTCTTATAGTGGTGATGAATTATGAAATGTTGATTATACCTCCTCATTGAATTTGCTTGGAGTTTGTGCAAAGACAATTTCTGGAGTTCATGTGTATCTCTAAGGATGGAATAATTTGTCTTAGGTAAAAAGCAAAGCATACTAGCTGAGGATCAGAACCTCAGTCCTTTTTATCATTATTAATTAACTCAAAGAAGCTCAACTGTTTGATTTCTCTGAACCCTTTAGTTTACTGTAGTGGAGGAGGGGGAGGCATGGCATAAACAAAAGTATAAATGGAGAATACTTTGGACTGGGGACATTGATTATGAGGTGCTGAGGCGAGGGGTTCTAACAGCAAGCAACTTGACATACTCAGGATAGCTGGCTAGTACAGGTTCTTTGATCCCATTTTCTAAGGAAAGATAGCCTAAAAGGGTTTAATTTTTCTTTAATTGCATTCACTAGTTCAGTGGAAAGTTCAGCACCTTGAACTTGGAGAAAATAAAAGCAGAGAAATTAGCACAAAGATCTACAGACAGGGCTCAAACTGTCTGTAAAGCAATGCAACCACCTACATATACCACCAGATCAGAAGAGTACAGATACATCTGAGTCATCGTGGGGCAAGGGAGGCTCTGGGCAAAGACTACTCAGAGTCCCATCCAGTCCCATCGAGATATTTCTCATAAGTGAATCCCGCAAGCAATATACATATATATATATATATATATACATACATACATACATACATACATACATACATACATACATACATACGTATATATATGTATATATACACGTATGTATGTATATGTATGTATACACACACACACACACACATAAACACTTCTCAGAGCCAGAAAGCATCATAACTCAGTGCCTAATTAGCTTAGTACCAAAAGGTGTGAAAATCTTCCTACAAGCAAGCCTTCCAGTAAGCAAGCTCCAACTTAGGCAAGTTCCTCCCTCAATGGGCCCCATGTGACTAAGGATGTATCACAACTGTGATTAAATATTTATGGTCACATAGGCCTATTAATGGACAGTGAAGATATTCCTATTCCATTAACATTACAGCAGGTGAGTGACATTAAATACTGTCCTGCTGGCCAATTCTCTGATTATTCTCTGTGCATCTGTTATGCACATACACACAAGGGAAAAGGCCAAATCAGAGGTTGGTACTTTATGAAGAGTAAGGTTAGGGTCCATGATTGATCAACCATTGAATTGTCATTGCCCAATTTGGAACCATGTTGAATAAGAGTTATCATGGCAGGGGGAAAAAACTAACTACTTTGGACAGGACTAAATCAGACCTGCACAAGTTTGCAGCAGGTAGGGGGGCAAATTAAAGTAGGCTGAGCTTCTTCAGGCTGCTGATAGGTTTTTAGTGGCTTACTTTACAACTGAAGATATAATTAATGATTAAACTAATTAAAAAACTTAAGGAGGGAAATTTCAAGTAATATCAATTAATTACAGTTATTACTTAAGATTTTTATTCATCATGAAATCACATTAATGCTAAAAATTTGCTTTGATAAGCAGAACAAGTTTTAATACAATTTTTAGGTTTTCTTACTGTTTTCATTTAGTTAAAGGAATGTATTATACTTCTTGTCAGTAATCAGTTTGTCATACTCAGGAAACATGTTTCAAATTGATTGCTTTAGAAATCTGAAAACTAACCTTAGTAGCCCCTCATTTTCTGAGTTTACTTTCATAAAAAAACAATCGTTCTCCCCTGATATTTTTCAACAATTTCGATGCTTTAATTTGTTGTTCATTGATGTTCAATTCGCTTAAGTCAGTATGTTTTGATTTGAAATGGCAACAAAGATTCCTTTGAAATGGCAATTACCTCTCAGCTAAGAAGGCATGGTATTTGGTATCCCGTGTAAGTAAACAAGTATCTATTTGTCTACTCCAGATTAAACACTGTATATTCTGATTTGATCTTCTGTTTCTTTTTATCAAACATTTTACAAAGTCATCCCAAAACTAGTCACATACAAAGAAACACTGAAATGAGTGACCTTGGACAGAGTGCCGACACTCATGTAACTTGGAGGGCAGCCACACAGGGAGGGAGGAGAATAAGCCCTTGCATTGTTGCCACTCATCACATAGCAAGTGCTAGCTGCATTGGTGTGTGGCTACATTCAATTTATCCCTGTTCAATGCCACTAACAACCAATAAACACAATGAAAAGATATGACTCTCACTCCTCTCAGACTAGAGACAAGACTGACAATGATTAGTTGCCACAGGTCATGTAACAAACACAAGGGAGTGGGACAGTGGCAACCCACCCACCAAGTTAAATGATGGGCACAATAGTGACTAGTGAAAGGTGGATTGAGCAAGGCACAGACAAAGCACTCATTACATCTTTACTTACTTTTACATCCTCTACATTGTTCATGAGCCATCCAAAATTCTTTGGCAGATTGCAAGTGGCTTGTGGGCCTATAACAACAATGGTCCTGGCCACTAATATGGCTGTGTAAATCCAATAACACCAGCACCCAGGAGGGTTGCTAGCACAGGTTCTTTGATCTGCTTTTCTAAGGAAGGAACTTAAAGGGGTATACAATCTCACTTTAATCAGATATACATATTTCATTTAGTTCAGCAAAAACGTCAGCACCCTGAACTTCAGAGCAAATACAAACAGAAATTACAGAGCAAATATAAACAGATCAAATAACACAAGTCAACAGATAGGCTTCTAGCTGTCTGATCAAAGCTATACATACATAGTTACCAAAGAGAGAAGCACCAACATCTGGGTTTTCAAAGCTGGGGTGCAGGGGGGCTCCTTAATGGCTACTCAGAATCTCCACATGAATACTCTTCCAATGAGTGAACCCCCAACAAAATTCTAACCTTAGAGTATATATACACACTTCTTCAGGATCAGAGCACTTCACACCTCTAAAGGGCTTCATAACTCTTGAGCATTTCACACCCTCTTGAGGGTTTCACACCTCTTGTGACCTAACTAGCAAAAGGTGTGGGCCTTCCTCCAAACAAAGGCAAGACTCAATAAAAGGATCTTGGTTGCCTTAGTGCTCAGAAGCACTCCAAAACAAAAGACAACAAAAGGTCCTACTTTGCTTGCCATTACAGGGCTATATGGTATCTAGGCCTGGAATATGGATTTCATTAGCACAGGGAACTGTATAAAGAAATTTCTTCTATCAAAGCAGATGGCATTTTCTCTAAGATATATAATCCTAGAAAATTGTCTAGAGCTTTGAGGTTGAATGCCAAGGTTGTCGCAGTTTGTGTCAGTACTAGTATTGGAAACCAGGTATTCCTATCCTTGAAGCCAAATGTCCTATGACAGTCTTCCTCAATAGACCTCATCTGGATTGTTGTATTTAGTTTCCAGTTTCTCATTTTAGAATGCTAGAAGGCACCCTGAGAAGAACAACTAGATGTAGGAGTTGCCGTATGAAAATAAAGGAAGTAAAGATGTATATAATGGAGAAGAGAAGCCTCAGAGAGAAAATGCTAGTGTTTTTGATGTATCTGAAAGTCTTTTTACTGGAAGAGGTATTAGTTTTCTTTTCCTTGGCTCAGAAGGTAGAATTAAGTAGAGTAAAAAAAAGTTTCAGAATTATATCAATTATAAAAATAATCTGAAATATTAGAGCAGTACAAAAATGAGAATAAGTACCTCATAAGTTCATAGGTCTGATTTTATAATAAAATTTCAAGTGAGAGTAAAATGACTAATTGTTAGGTATGTCATAGAGAAACTGTTTATTCAGATATAGGTAAGATAAAATAATTTTTGAGATCTTTTCTAAATCTAAGACTTATTCTGAGGAAAAGATGATGTTTTTGTTTTTGCTTCTGTCTGGACATTTTTTGTTCATGCATATGTGCCTGTATATATAGGTTTTTGGCTAAAATACTTGCAGTATTAGAACATGGGATGAAACAAGTATGGGAATGGATAACTTGGGGCTTCTTTTTTGATACTCATGAAAATAATGCTGCCCCTGGGACCATCTGCTGAAGTGTATTAAGACATGTGTCATTTTCCCTCTGGTATTAACAGTGCAAAGTATATGATACTGGAGGATATTACAAAGCTAGCATAACTGTTCAACTGTGGCCAATTATAGCCATTGCACTTCAATGCTTATGCTGCATTAAGATCCACAGAGAGTCAATTCTGTTCTGTCTATTACTGTTATTTTATTCTAGGAATTTAAGCCAGAATTATTTCCATTTTGGCAGTTGATCTTCAGGGAGAAGATAAACCCAAGCAGGCTTATCCTTCCTTCATGAGTATTGCATCTATGGAAATTGCAAAAGAAACCAGTCCCAAATGTGTAATTTTCTAAGAAATAATTCAATTCACTGAGTGTCCCTGTTGTCAAATACTTCCTTCTTATGGTGCAGGATAAAAATAACCCAAGTTAGTTGAACAGTGAAATGTTTTCAAAGTCAACAAAGAAGAAAAGCTGTTGTTTCAATCTGTGAGCTGGCAACAGAGATGCAAATTAGACATATTGTAGTATTTGTCAGATTTTTAGTATAAAATTAATAAGAAACTGTTATTGATTGCAAAATAATTTCATCTTGATTGAGATATAAATTGAAAATATGAATTAAAAGCATTTTTTTGCTTTCTTAGAAGCAGAACAAGTCTAAATAGAAAGTTGTATAATTAAATTTTGACAACAAAATAATGGGTTATTTGCTCTAACAGGATGTTTTAATGATCATGGGATAAATCGTCATGTTGCAAATTTTGCTAAACATTATGTATATTTCATTTTGTGAAAGAAATTATTTATTTTATTGTGAGCGGGAAAGAAATACATTTGTGTATTCTACTCCAATTGTCTCTGAGTCTTATCACAATGTTAATTATATCACAATGTTATTATTTACTTCTCATTTCCCATTCTCAACCCTCCACCCTCCAAAAGCTGAAGTGTCATTTTTTTTCACAGAGACTCACTTGTACAGTCTTTTGAAAAAAGAAGTTATTGCCAAAGAATAATACATTTAGTTGAATGTCTGAAATTTTGGGGAGAAATTTTTAAATATATACATACATACAGAGTGACACACATATAAATATAACAAAACATTTTTTTCCGTTTGTGAAAAAGTTATAGGTGAGGAAATTCTCTTGATCAATGTAGGTTGGCACATTTTCTATAATTTATAATCAGAGAAAGGGTTCTTAGCTCAAGTGCAATGAACTTGCTTCTTCATCTTAATGCTGATAAATATTTGAATATGATTAGTGTTCTTTGTAATCCTATGTATTTTAACTCATCTAAATATTATTCTGAGAAATGGTTCACAGGCTTCTCCAGACTCCCTGGACACAAAATGTGCAAGACACACATGAGACAGTAAGAATCCTTTTCTAAATAGTAACTTATATCCCTAAGGAGTTAAATGACTTGGCCAGAGTCAAAGAGATATTTGTCAAAGTCAGAATTGGGTTCAAGGAGAGAGAGAGAAAGAGAAAAAGAGAGATAGAGAGAGAGAGAGAGAGAGAGAGAGAGAGAGAGAGAGAGAGAGAGAGAGAGAGAGAGAGAAAGAGAGAGAGAGAGAGAGTCTTCCACTTCTGTAAGCATTATGTTCATTAGAGCACCTGCTCTTAAGTGATTCCAAAGATAACTAGTATTTTCTTAAAAGCAATAGTGAAGTGATCATGAAATTTTGGCAAGTTATTATTTTCTGCAAATCTGATAAAAGACAAATTTTGTGATTTCAACAATAGTTCCCAAATATTTATTTTCAACAATTCACAAAAACATATCAGCTTTCTATTAAATCTCTTTGAGGATGGTTTGTAAATATATCAAAGATTCCCTTGATGAAACAGGATGGACTTTATACAGTAGACCATATCATAATGATCATAGATATGATGGAGAGAGAGTTTATCCCACTGTGTCCTTTGGTTTCAGGAAAGCATTCATAGAACAAATGAAAGCTAACAGGTTTTCCTCAAACAAAGCATCTGTCATGCATAGATTAAATTACAGAAGATCCTGTGACATATTCAAATATGGGAAAATTATGTTTAACAGGTGTAGTAGGTCGAATTTATGATCTCAAAAAGGATCATATATGTATCTGAATGGTTCGAAATTGTTGGGTGTACAGAATTCTCCAAGCAGAAGGCATCAAAAAATTTATTCAGGTCCCAGAGCAACAAATTAGCGAACCAACCTCCCCATTCCAGTACTGTGAACACAAGCCTCCAGGCCCAGTAGGCCTGCCTTACAAGAGTAGCCAGGAGGCCAC
>CM053623.1:253863854-253874118 GCA_028646595.1 Phalanger gymnotis
AAAAAAAAAAGAGTGTATGGGCAATAGTCCAAGTGAGAGGTGTCAAACTTGCAGACGGTGGAAGTGAGCAAGATATTAAAATGTAAATGGGAAATGTTTAACAAAATAAAAATACAATACAACATAAAAAGAAAAAGAAATTAGGAGAATAGGAAGGATGGAGATTGTGAGAATTATAAGATTAACTTTGTACCAAGGGAGGGATGTTGTAAAAAATGCTTCTAGTTAGGAACTATGGAATAAGGAGAGACCTATAGTTTTTACGGTCCCCTTTCCCTCATATCTCCTAAAAAAGTCCCTGAAATTATGCATTTGGGAATTTTCCATTGAAATATAGGTGTTCCTGGTAGGTGCAATATATTACACTGTTATCAGAAAACATATCAACAGTAATTACTGGTTTATAGAGCTTGACAGCTGGTAGAGACTAGGCCCTATACATAACGGACTCAGAACCAGTGTCTGATGGGGAAGCGGGCAAAAAGGCCAAAGAAAAGGACATGAAAGGGAATCTTAAAATAAATTTTCTACTTCATAATTTTACTAAGGAAGTATTCTGCCTACAGGTAAAATAAATATCAACACAACCTTACTGACCCACTCAGACAGATGAGTTTATTTGAACTTAACAACCTACATTAATCCAGAAATAGTATAAATGTGTCCAGTGCAAAAAAAAAATCCATTTAAGGTAAGGAAGAGAAAGACAGAAAAAAAAACTTTTACTAAGAATAGAACTCTGTCATTTCTGTCCCCTGCTCCCCGTATTAATATGAAACACAAGGAATGTAGGAAATTGAAGTATGTGTAATTCAAATTTTTGAAAAATAAGATTCTTTCCCATACTAACAGTTGGCATACTCTTTACACGCCTCCTTTCCCTCACTCCTGTACCGTACTCACTTAAAATGACCTTTCCATTTTGCAATGGTATTCTTTAATTAATGTACCAATCAAGCTATTTAACCTAAAAGGAGACTGGGATTAATTAAACCTAATTGTATAAATAGTCAGAATGTGGTTGGGATGTTAAAGCAGAATGAAATAATAACTTTGGTATAGGCATTTCCTTCTAATCTATATTTCCACCTATCCCACTTTAGGATTGGAAACTAGAAGTTCCATCTCACTGAACTGCCAAAGCTTCTGGAACTTTCTTGTAATTCTTAGAGACTTAGTGTAAACCTTAAAGCTGTACATAAATGTGAGCTATTATTCTTTCTTTTACTACTGGGACAGGTTTTTGTTTTTATCACATAAAGACCAATTTCTCAAGTATACATGGCCAGCATTATGTTGGGAACACTGCTAGTATTGTAAGTTGTCAACTCCTTCTCTCATTTTCACTTTATTTTTTTGAATCCAGAATGAACCTCTTACTCTTCTTATAGTGCCACTGACAGCTATTATTGGCCTGTGTCTGAATCCCAGAATCATAGTGATTCATAGAATATTCATGCTAAACTTCTACCCAGTGTTGGAATTCCTTTGATGGCTAAAGAACTTCTATTTGAATACTTTTGGTGATGAAGGGAGCCTTCACATTCAGAGAGTTCAAATTATTTAGAAGCAATTTCATGTAATAAATCTCAACATTGATTTAATATTTAGAGTTTTACAGTCTTTTCTCACATGCTCTATTTTTTATTTTTGTGCCTTTGAACTGACCATATCTCTATGCATGTGTTCCTCCTTCTTGTCTTAGAAACTTATTTTCTCTAAGACCGAGCCCAAGTGTCTCTCCCCAAATTGTGTGTACATGGTATCTCTGGTGAGAGAATGTAATTTTTTCAAGGGCAGAAGCAGGTTCACTTTTGCTTTTATGGTGGCTAACATAGTGCTTAGTAGAGAGTAAATGCTTAAGTAATTGTTTGCTGAGTAATTGTTTTCCCTACAATGTGCAGCTAGGTCCTAAAGGGATAGAGTGCTAGGCCTGTAGTCAGTAAGACCTGAGTTTCAGTCTGACCTTTGAGACTTAGTATGTTTCTGACTCTGAGGCAAGTCATTTAATTTCTAATTTCCTCATCTGTAAAATGGGGATAATTAAAGCACTTACCTTTCAGGGTTGTTGTGAGGATCAAATGAGGTAATAATTGTAAAATCATTATCACGGTGCCTGGCATGAAGTAAGTGCTATATAAACGTTGGCTACTATTATTATAATTGTTATTATCATGACAAAACAGAGAGGCACAACTATCATTACCTCCATCTACAGCTGAGGAAACTGAGGCATCAGTAAGTTAAATGACTGTCTTGTCACACAACAATTGTGAAAGTCAGGATTGGATTTCAGGTCTTCTTACTTCAAATTTCTTGCTTGGCACATTATATGAATAGAGGAAAATTTTCTCATGTTGAGACAAGCCCTGGATTGCCAGCCTTATTGTTTCCAGTTTGGCTTCCTGCATGGAGGTCAAATAGATCCCTTCCTTCTTTTAGATGACATCCCTTCAGAAGCCTAAGTCTCAGAGTAGTGACAAGGTCAAGCTATCATAAGACCACAAGAGAATTATGTAAGCTATGATTATCAAAACATAGACACAATTTGTTCATTCATTTCTAAATTCTGGGCATTTAAATACTGAGTGTTTAATTACTGGAACTGAGAGTATAATGGAATGGAAAACACATAAAAAACTACACCTTTTTTGCTCTGTGGAAATAAAATCGATGTGATCTCAGCCACAAAGGCAGAGTTTTACATGTCATTAGACAGAAATGACTTAAGGATGAGGGTGAGAGTATACAACAAATACAGGGAGAAAATGAGGAATCCATGAATCCAAGAATAACACTCAATCTGCCACCTATGGTTTCTGTAATATTTCCATATTTCTCACTGAATATGAGACAATTCCCATAGTCTAAGTTCAACAGAATATAAACAAATACATATCCTGTACATATATTAATAGGGGCTCTGTGAGGAAAGTGATTTCCTCATAACCTCATTTTATATCTATATACATATGTATACAGACATTTCATATGTGTGTATATTCAACAAATATGTATATATATGTATATGTATATATATATAATTTCATGACATATTAATGGCCTTGTATTGTACAGACTTATACCTATTGTGTCTCAGGTGATAGGCACTTGAATTTTTGTGTTTGAGAGCCTAAGAGTCAGTCCTAGAATTTATTTGATTCCTTTCTGTTCAAGAGTCATTAGTAGCCCCAACTAATGTTTTCTTTTTAAAAATAAATATTTTGTAGTTTTAGTTTACAACACAAAGTTCCACAAGTTTTTGAGTTCCAAAATTTCTCTCCCTCCCTCTACCCCCTTTCCTTGCCAAGAAACATATAATCTGATACAGGTACTACATGTACTTTCATATTAAACTTATTTACATAATAATCCAGTTGTTAGAAGAATTATAACCAATGGAATGAATGGTGAGAAAGATGAAACAAAACCAAAAGAGAAGAGAAAAAAGAGAGCAAATAGCTTCCCTCAATTTGCATTCAGATTCCATAATTGTTTCTCTTGATGTGGATAGCTTTTTCATCATGAGTGTATTGGAGCTATCTTTGAACATTGCATTGATCAGAAGAACCAAATCTATCAAAGTTAGTCCTTACAGATACCATGTGTCTGTAATCATGTATAAAGTTCTTCTGGTTCTGCTCCCCTCACTCAGCATCAGTTCACATAAGACTCCCCCAGTTATAATGAAGTCTGTCTGCTCTTAGCTTTTACAGCACAATAATATTCCATTAAATTCATATACCATAATTTGTTTATCCATTCCCCAATTGATGGGTATCCCCTTGATTTCCAGTTCTTTGCCACCAAAAAAAGATCTGCTATAAATATTTTTGAACGTACTGGTGCATTTCCCACTTGTGTGATCTCTTTGGGATATAGCCTTAGAAGTGCTATTGCTGGGTTAAAGGGTATGCACATTTTTATGGCCTTTGGGAATAGTTCCACATTGCTCTCTAGGATGGGTGGATCAGTTCATAACTCCTCCCACAATGTAACAATGTTCCAATTTTTCCAAATTCTCTCCAGCATTTATGATTTTCCTGTTTTCTCATGTTAGCCAATCTGACAGGAGAGGTGTGGTACCTAAGAGTTGTTTTGATTTGAATTTCTCTAATCAGTAGTGATTTAGAACATTTTTCATACGACTATAGATGGCTTTAAATTATATAGGCATTTGGCATTTTTTTTCCATATGACTATAGATATCTTTACTTTCTTCCTCTGAAAATTGGTTGTTCATATCTTTTTGACCATTTATCAATTGGGGAATGACTTGTATTCATATAAATTTGACTTGTTTCCCAGTATATTTTAAAGATGAAGCCTTTATGACAGTGGTTTTACAGATTCTTTCCCAGTTTCCTGGTTCCTTCCAAATCTTTGTTGCATTGGTTTTGTTTGTACAAAAACTTTTCAAATCAACATAATCAAAATTATCCATTTTACATTTTGAAATGCAATCTGTTATTTGGTCATGAATCCTCCTCTTCTCCATAGATCTGACAGGTAAACTATTCCTTGCTCTCCCAAATTGCTTTCAGTATCAGCCTTTATTCCTAAAGAATGAACTCATTTTGTCTTTGTTTTGGTATATGGTGTAATATATTCGTATATACCCACTTTAGGTCATACTATTTTCAAGTTTTCCCAGCAGTTTTCATGAAATAGTAAATTCTAAACCCAGAAGCTGGACTCTTTGGGTTTATCAAAGGGTAGATTGCTATAGTCAATTACTACTGCATCCTGAGTACTTAACTTATTACACTACTCCACCAAGCTGTTTCTTAGGCAGTACCAAGTAGTTTTAATGACTGCTGCTTTATAATACACTTTAATACCTAGTATCGCTAGGCCACCTTCCCTAGCATTTCTTCTTATTAATTGCCTTGATATTCTGTACCTTTTGTCCTTCAAGGTGAATATAGTTATTTTATCCAGATATATAAAATAATTTTTGTTACTTTAATTGGTATGGCACTGAATGGATAGATTAATTAAAATTATCATTTTCATTATATTAGCTCAGACTAACGATGAGCAATTGATGTTTTTCCATTTATTTAGACCTGACTCTATTTGTGTGAAAAGTGTTTTGTAATTGTGTTCATATAGGTCCTGGGTTTGTCTTAGCAGGTAGACTTCCAAATATTTTATAGTGTTTACAGTAACTTTAAATGGAATTTCTCTTTCTGTCTCTAGCTGTTGGGCTTTGTTAGTAATATATAGGAATGCTGAGGATTTATGAGGGTTCATTTTATATCCTGCAACTTTGCTAAAGTTATCTATCATTTCAACTAGGTTTTACTTGATTCTCTAGGATTCTGTAAGTAAAACATCATGTCATTTGCAAATAGTGATAACTTAGTTTCTTCTTTGCCTATTTTAATTCTTTCAATTTCTTTTTCTTCTCTTCTTGCTAAAGCTAGCATTTGTAGTACCAAATTGAATAATGGGGGTGATAATGGACATCCTTACTTCACCCCTAATCTTATTGGGAATGCATTTAGCTTATCATCATTACATATAATGCTTGGTGAAGCTATTAGGTAGATGCTGCTTATGATTTTAAGGACGACTCCATTTATTCCTATGCTTTCAAGTGTTTTTAAACAGAATGGGCATTGTATTTTGTCAAAAGTTTTTTCTGCATCTATTGAGATATTCACATGGTTTCTGCTAGTTTTGTTGTTGGTATGATCAATTATACAGATAGCTTTCCTAACATTGATCTAGCCTTGAATTCCTGTAATAAATCCTATCTGGTCACAGTATATTATTCTTGTGATAAGTTGCTGCAATATTTTTGTTAATATTTTATCAATATTCATTAGGGAAAATGGTCTACAATTTTATTTCTTGATTTTGACTACTCCTGGTTTAGGTATTAGTATGATATTTCTGTCATAAAAAGTATTTGGCAGGACTCCTTTGTCTATTTTCACAAATGGTCTAAAAAGTATGGAAATTAACTGTTCTCTAAATGTTTGATAGAATTCACATGTAAATCCATCTGGCCCTGGAGATTTTTTCCTAGGGAGTTCATTGATTTCTTGCTCAATTTCTTTTTTCTGAGTCGGGATTATTTATGTATTTTACTTCCTCTTCTGTTAGTCTGAGAAATTTATATTTTTGTAAATATTCATCCTCTTCTGTGAGGTTATCAGATTTATGTGCATTCATTTGGGTAAAATAATTCCTAATTATTGTTTTAATTTCCTCTTTATTTGAGGTGACATTACCCTCTTCATTTTTGATACAGGTGATTTGATTTTCTTCTTTTTTTAATCAAATTGACCAAGGGTTTATCAATTTTATTGTTTTTTTTTTCATAAAACCAGTTCTTAGTTTTATTTATTAGTTCAATAGTTTTCTTGATTTTAATTTTATTAATTTCTCTTTTGGCTTTCAGTATTTTTAGTTTGTTATTTAATTGAAGACATTCAGTTTATTCTTTTTCTAGCTTTTTTGGTTGCATGCCCAATTCATTAATCTCCTTTTTCTCTATTTTATTCACGTAAGCATTTAGAGATGTAAATCTTCCCCTAAGAAATGCTTTTGCTGCATTTGGTATGTTGTCTCATTATTGTCATTCTTTTGAATGAAGTTATCAATTGTTTCTATGATTTGTTCATTGACCCATTAATTCTTTAGTATTAGATTATTTAGTTTCTAATGAATTTTTAGTTTATCTTCCCGTGGTCCTTTATTACAAGTAATTTTGATTGCATCATGATCTGAAAAGGATTCATTGACCATTTCTTCTTTTCTGCACTGGATTTTGAGGTTTTTATGCCTTAGTATATGGTCCATTTTCATGTAGCTCCCATGTAACACTGAGATAAAGGTATATTCCTCTCTGTCCCTACTCAGTTTTCTCCAGAGGTCTATCATATCTACATTTTCTAAAATCCTATTCACCTGCTTAATGTCTTTCTTCTTTATTTTGAGGTTAGATTTATCAAGTTCAGAGAGGGGTAGGTTGAGGTACCCCCCTATAATAGTTTTGCTGTCTGTTTCTTCCTGTAACTCCCTTAACTTCTTCTCTAAGAAACTCAATGCTATACCACTTGTTGTATATATGTTAAGTAATGATATTACCTCATTTTCTATGGTACCTTTTACCAGAATATAGTTTTCCCCTTTATCTCTTTTAATTAAATCTATTTTTACTTTTACTTTGTCTGAGATTAGTATTGCTACCTACTGCAGCCTTTTACCTTTGCCTTATGTGTAGTCCCCTGTGTCAAATGTGTTTCTTGTAAACAATATATTGTAGGGTTGTGGTTTTTCATCCATTCTGCTATCCACTTCCATTTTTTTGTGAGAGTTCATTCCATTCGCATTGCCAGTTATGATTAATATTTGTGTCTTTTTCTCCATCCTATTTCCCCACCATCATGTTTATGCTTTTATTTCTCCCTTCTCTCTTCCACTCCTAAAAAGAGTTTTGATTTTGACCACTGTCTTTTTCACTTTTCCTTCCCTCTTGACACCCCTCCCTTATCTTATCCTTTCCCCCTTGCTACTTCTTCCCTCCCTTTGATGCACCCCCTCTTTCTTTCCACTTTCCCCTCATACTACCTGTAGGACAAGTTTAATTTCTATACTTATCAGAGTATGTTATCCCTTCCTTGAACCAAATCCAATGAGAGTAAAGCTTAAACACTACTCTCTTCCTTCCCTTTTTCACTGTACTATAATATGGTATTGTGCCTCTTAATTTGATGTAATTTACCCTTTTTAACCTCCTCCTTATCTCTTCTCCCAAAATAATACCTTTGCACCTCTTAATTTTGTTTTATATCATCACTGCAGTTACTTCATACAGATACCCCAAGTCTATGTACAACCCTTTTAATTGTCATAATTACCATAACATTCTCAAGATTAACACACATACAAATACATACATTTATGTATGCATGCATATATATTTCTATATAAGAATGTAAACAATTTACTCATTGAATAACAAGTTTTTTTTAACTCTTGTTTAGCTTTTTATGTCTCTCTTGAGTTTTGTATTTGAAGATCAGTTTTTCCATTGAGCTCTGGCCTTTTCTTCAGTAAAGTTTGGAATTTCCTTATTTCATTGAATGTCTATCTCCTTCCTGAATAGGTATGCTCAATTTTGCTGGGTAGTTCATCTTTAGTTGTAGTCCATGCTTCTTTGCCTTTCAGAATATCATATTCCAACTCCTCCTGTCTTTTAATGTAGAAGCTGCAAAATCCTTGTGATCCTGACTGTAGTTCCACAATATTTGAATTGTTCTTTCTGTCTACTTGCAGTATTTTCTCCTTGAACTGAGAATTCTGGAATTTGGCTACAATATTCCTTGGAATTTTCAATTTTGTATCTTGTTCAGTGGGTAATGGTAGATTCCTTGGATTACTGTTTTACCCTCTGGTTCTAGGATGCCAGGCTTGTTTTCCTTGATAATTTCTTGGAAGATACTGTCCAGGTTCATTTTTTCATCGTGGCTGTCCAGGAGACCAATAATTCTTAGATTGTGTGTCCTGAATCTATTTTCCAGGTCAGTTGTTTTTCCAATCAGATAGTTCATGTTTTCTTCTATTTTTTTCATTTTTTAGATTTTGTTTGACTGATTCGTGATGCCTCATAGTCATTAGCTTCTATTTATCCAATTCTAATTTTTAATTGTTTTCTTCATTTAGCTTCTCTACCTCCTTTTCCATTTGGTTAATTTTACTTTTCAAGTAATTTTCTCCAGATAGATTCTGAACCTCCTTAACTTCAACATTTTTATTTTTTAAAGATTTGTTCTATCAGTGATTTTTCCCCAATTTTTTTCTTTTACCTCTCTAATTTGTTGTTGTTGTTGTTTTTTAAATTTTACTTGAGGTCTTCTAGGAATGTTTTTTGGGCCTGAGACCATTTCACATTCCCTTTTGAGGTTTCAGACGTCGCTATAAGGTCAATGCCATCGTCTTCTGAATTGGTATTTTCATCTTTCCTATTTCCATAATAAGAAGCAACATTCTTGGTTTTCTGGATTGCTTCTTCATGGTGGTTGTCTTTTACTGGCTTTTAAAGTAGATCGCTGCTTCTGGGGCCCAGAGGCTCTGTCCCAAGCTTCTTGTGCTGGGAACCGTGGGCTTGGTTACTGATTTGTGTTCTGTGGCCTCTGGTTTTGTCAGCTAAAGGCTATATACTGTTGTGGCTCACTTGGTGCTGAGCTGGAGATGGCTGGTGTATGAAGTTCAAGGCCAGGTGGATGTTTTTCTGCGTTCCTCAGGGTTACATTGAAGCTCCTGGTGTGAGGTATAGGGGAGGGGTAGTCTGGCTGCTGGAAGTCTCCTTTTCCCCTAGGGCTAAGCTACAGCATGGGTGGTCTCAGCCATGAGTCTTTGCTGGTATCCGCCTCTTCCTCTGCCTGTGTGAAGGCATGTCTGGGGTCCTGGTGTTGGTGCTTGTGGTCTCTACCCCCTGGGGCTCAGAAATTCCCATTTGTCTGCTGAGGTGGGGCCTGGTGGGATACCTCTCTTCCTGCACTAGTCTCCTTCTGCCACCACAAGAGGGGACATTTCCAGAGCCTTCCAAGTTAAAAGGCTACTGAAGCTCCACTTCTGGCTTTTCTATTCCAATGTTTCTCCCAGGGCAGTATTCTCTGGGTAAGGAATGGAGGAATGAGAGACATTTCACCTGGTCATCAGGGCTTCTGGAGGTTCAAGAAGGTGAGGTTAAACCTTTAGACTGTGGGCTAAAAGTCTGAGGAGTAGCTGTTGCTGCAGCCATACGCTCTGGCTACTGTCTCCCATAGCTCCGACAGACTCCTCTCCTGCACCAAGAGGCCCAAGGATCACCACGACACCTGGCTATTCAGCTCTAGGCCTGCTCCTGCTCCCACCAAGGTATGGTTTAGTTCCTCATGCCCAGCACTCTCCCAGCTTGGTGCACTGGCTGAGTTCTACAGCTGCTCCTTCTTTGGTGTGGTTGGGTGTAGTCCCATGTGCCTGGCCCTCTCCTAGCCCTCAGATCCATCCTGTTGACTCTGCAGGCTCTCCTGGCTTGAAAATCTGCCCCACTCAATCTCCTAGTGGCTTCTATCCCTCTCAGATCTGTTCAGATTCACTTTTTTAGAGGTGTCTAATAGAATTTGTAAGAGAGCTCCAGTAAGTCCCTTCTTTTACTTTGCCATCTTGGCTCCACATGCCCCCCCCCAACTAATCATTGCATTTTCTTCTAGATATATTTAAAATTGTTTTACAAAAGACATTTCTTACAGAGCATGTATATCTG
>CM053623.1:253874218-253884824 GCA_028646595.1 Phalanger gymnotis
AAGAAAGAAAGAAAGAAAGAAAGAAAGAAAAGAAGGAAGAGGAGAAAGAAAGAGGAGAAAGAAAAGAAATCGAATTAAATAAAAGGAAGCTATTATTTAGTAGACAATATTTTGGTGATGAGTGCTCCCAAGCCAGAGGCTGATTGTTTTCCATCTTGATAGGATGTCTCAGAGCTAGTATCCAGCTATCATAGCCTTTGGGAAAACATATCTCCTTGCCACAATGAAACATCAGCAAAGGATATTAGTAGAGGACATAGACAAACAAACATCTAATAGTGCATAACTTGGCTGACTGTCCTAATCCTCTACTCATAGAGTCCCAGGCCATCCAGCGAGATAGATAAATAAGTAACTAATAATACTATTTGTGGTATCTTTTCATCACACAATCCTGTGAAATGGAGTGTGCCTATAGGATTATTCCCACTTTGTGTATTATTTCTATAGAGAATACCACCATCCTTCCAAACAGTTAGGTTCATAATCTCCTCACTCTCCCACATATCATATATGAATCAGCTGCCAAATCTTGTCTTTACCACATCTGCAACATCCCTCACACCTTTTCCTGTTTTCTCTACTAACATGACTACTACTTTTGTTCAAGCCCTTATCACTTCTAGGTTGGGCTAGGCTGCTAAATGGTTTTCCTGGCTCGAGTCTCTCTCCATTCAAATCTGTTTAACACAGAAATACTAAGTTGATTTTTTTTAAAAAGTACAATTCTAAATATGTCTCCCTTCTATTCAGTAAACTCTACTCACTTCCTATTACCAACAGGGTGGGTCAAGCAATCAGTTAACTAACATTAATGAATCACTTTGTGCCAGGGTATGTAAGGAAAGGCAAACCAAAATCAAAACCAAAGCAAACTAATGAAAAATAATGCCTGCTCTCAAGGTCACTGTCTAATAATGGGGGAGATGTCATAAAAATAATTATATGCAAACAAGACATACATAGGTTTAGTCTTAGGAATAAGGAATTAAAACTGAGGAGGAATGGAAAAGGTAAAATTCTAGCTGTGACTCAAAGGAAGCTAAGGAAGCTAAGAGGAAGAATAGCAGGGAGGAAGTCCTAGGCATTGGGAGAGACTGAGGAAATGCTCAGGGTCAGAAGGTGGCCTGTTGTGTTCAAAGAACAGCAAGGAAGCCAGTATCACTGGGTCACAGAAAGCATGGAAGGGAATACGGCATAACAAGATAGTAAAGGTAAAAAGTGGCTATATTGTAAAAGTTTTCAAAAGCCAGAGTATTTAATATTTAATCCTTTTGGTAATAGTCCCTAGAGCTTATTGATTGGTGGGGGCCAGGGTTAAATGGTCAAATTCATGATTTCAGAAGATTACTTTGACATCTGACTGGAGGAAAGATAGGTAGGAGTGTGTGTCTGTGTGATTAAAGGCCCAAAGTCAGATGTATCAGAAGGCTTTTTCAGTAGTCTAGGAGTAAGTCGATGATGGCTTCATCATGGTAGTTGCAGTGTCAAAGGCAAGAAAAAGCATGCACAGAAAAGATAACTTATAAGGGTAGAATCAAAAGCCTTGGCCACATATTGGATAAGGGGGAAGGAGCAGAGTGAGAGGGAGTAAGGAATCAAGGATGATACCTAGGTTCTAGGCATAGGTGTAGCTTATGTAAAAGAAATGATAATGGTACCTTAATTAGTAATACAGTAGTTAGGAAGAAAGGAAGATTAGGGGAAAAAAAGATAATGAGCTCAATTTTGTACAAAGATCTTTTCTATTTAGCACTGGAAGACTTTCATGACCTGACCCAATTTACCATAACAATGGTATTATATATTACTCCTCTTCAAAACTCTACATCCTATTCAAAGAGAACTTTTTTTTCCTCTGTACCTGGCAACTGACAAGCCTTTGAATGATCTCCCTTCCATGCCTGGAATGCACTCCCCTTCACCAAAACTTTTAAAATCCTTTTTTCCTTCAAAACTCTACTTCAAGCAATATCTTCTGGATGAAAGCTTTCTGGATCCCTGTAGCTGCTATCTTCCCTACTTCATACTCATTAATTTTCCTTATTGGTTTAGTGTGTGTATATATACACACATATGTGCATATGTATCTATGTCTATATTTGTGTAAACGTTTATATGTGTATGTATATGTGTATATACACATACATAGGGTCTCCCACAATAGAACGTAGGGTTCTTGAGGGTAAACAAATATATCTTCTTATCCTCAGTTCCTCTTATAGTGCTAGCACTTTTCAGCTCTTCATAAATCGATTCTGATTGATTAATCTAGCGAATTTCAATGACTTATTCCGTGTTATGCTGCTCAATGATTTGGAAGTTGAAACCAATGTCACTGGTTCTAGCACTCTTTCTGCTAGACCAAAGCCTCCAATATTTAGAAAATCAACAATGGATTTGAAAAGCTTTAACCATTCCTATCAGCAAGAAGTTCATAGAATAATCATTAAAAATAAGAGCTTCAGTGAAAGTGGTTTGTTTAATTTACTTTAATTTACTTACATTTACTTAATTTACTGTTGATTCAGCAAACACCTTTTTGTTACACTTTTTTTTTCAATTAGCGTTATTTTCTTTGAGGAAAAGTTAGCATTTTTTGCATAAAACTTGAATGTAGGTTGTCTGGCCAGTTAGGCAGGTCCCAGACATTAACAGTCAGATGGCTCAGTTTCTTTGCATTAGCCAAGCATTTGTCCCTTCCACTAGAGATCAACTAGAGTAAACATATCTATGCTGGCATTTTTCTTAAGTCAATGATTTATTTGGATTTTACTACTAGAGGAAATAAGCCTCATCAGAATATAACTCATGTCTATGCATGAGTGTCATAGTGGATTAAGTGATATATATGTAGACAGGAAGACTTGAGTTCAAATCCTGCCTCATATACTTACATAGTTTCATGACTCTAAGAAAGTCTCAGTGTCCTCATCTGTAAAATAGACCTAATAATAACACCTACCTCAGAGGGTTTTTTGTGAGAGTCAAATGTCATTAACATATAAAACACTTTAGAATATGTTAAGGTGATATGTGAATGTCATATCATTATTATCATATGTATGGATGTATATGTACACATATACACGTGTATATACATATATATATATATATGCTCATATATATTCTCCTTGAGAATAATAGCAAATAAATAAGCTGTTTTGTCATAGCTAAAGGCTATAATATTATAAATAAATCATACTGAGTGTAAGTTAGAGAGGAAAAATTTTCAGTTATAAAGACAAAAAAGAGGTTACTTTAAGGAAAAATAGAAACATGGAACAAACCTATTTGAAATAGAATTTTCCCCGTTAAGGAAAATTTAACATCAAATTTAAGCTCCAAGAAAAGAGAGAAATTAAATCTTTAGCAAGTTACAAAATTTAGTCTTATGTTTTCCCTGCCTTTCCTCCCGAACATATTAACAAAAATCCAAACAAAAGAAAACAAAAGCCAAGGTGATGACAAAGTAAATTATTTTGAAAGACACAAAATCATAAATTGAGCCAAGCAAATCCACCTTGATAACTCAGTTTGAATGTATCTTAAAAAGGCCGGGGATTCTAGCAACTGCTTCCTCAAGAATTTTGGAAAAAAGGCACTAAACTCTCCTAAACCTGTATCTTATCTACCTTCTCCAAATGAGCATTGGCACTAATAATTAGAGATCCATTCTATGGAGCTAAAGGAGATCAGATGTAATACCCTTGCTCTATGGCACTTACTGCTTTCCTTAACTGTGTTGTAAAAACATACTTCATCATATGCATATACATGTGTATATATGTGTGAATATATATATTTATGTATGTATATATATATATGTGTGTGTGTGTGTGTGTGTGTGTGTGTGTGTGTGTGTTTATGGTTTGCTGATGAAATAAACTCCACAGTGTCTATTAGCTTAGATCCCAAGTCCTCTTGAGGAAATCCAGTTTCAACATTTCATCTAGCAGCTGCTGTGGGGGTGAAAAACCAACAGCAACCAGCTCACAGAAGGCTGCAAGCCCAGGTTCTTTTGATCTGCTTTACTAAGGAAAACAATATTAAGGGGTTAACAATCTTACTTTAATCCAGCATACAAACATCATTCACTTAGTTCAGGGGAAAAACCAGCACCTTAAACTTCAGAGTAAATACAAACAAATTACAAACATCAACAGACAGACCAAATACAATTCATAGTAACCAACATCTGAGTTCTGCAGGGAGCTCATAAGAACGGCTGGCCAAGAGTCATGCAATACTCCTGCTGTGGATCAGAGCTCCAAAAAAAGAAAGCCAACCCTTGGTTTTATATATTTTTAGGGTCAAGGATGAGTCACCAATGTGAACTAAAATCATCAAAAAATGTGACTTAAACCCACATGGTCTAAAAGCCTCTGATGTTACAAACATGTCACAGAAACCCATGTAAACTAGGCTTTCCCTTGTGGCAAGGAGGTCATCAAAGACTCCTAATTTAATCAAGAAAATAAAAGCCAAACTCTTCAAGGGCATTTGGTTGAATTAAGTGCTAAGAGCCCATTTTGATTGCCAATACAAATCTCTACTTCTCAAAAACCCTATGCTAATGAAACTGGGTTACTGGTCATTGAATAAAGTGATTATAATTAGAAGCACACTCATAATGACTATTGTTAAGCCTCTCCCCTCTCTAATCCATTCTCCAAACAGCTGCCAAAATGCTAAGTTCTAAACTTCTAACAATCAAAAAGCTTTAATAACTCACTATTGTCTCTCTCTTTCTCTGTACACACACACACCCCCAAACCCTCCCCCCCACATGTACATATATGCATACACATATATTATGTATGTATATGTATCTAGATAACTATGGAACTATTTCAATATAAAGTATACAGATACACATATATATACACACACAATATATATGTTTCTGGATAACTATAGAAACATTTCTATATAAAATAATTAATAAATAGAGAGGAAAAAGACAGAGAGACAGAATATATACAACTAAGATTCATATTTGTTTTCCTTGCTCTTCATCTAGCACCAACAAAGAACTTCCACTACAGTTAGTAACAAATTGGATGAAGGAACTAATTTTCTCTGAGGAGGCAGATTTTCCAAAGAGTACCAAGTGATATTTTAGTATTGCTCTATTATTAAGAATATCAAATCTGATATTTCCAAAATTGATCTTAAAACATTATTACTTCTTATAATTTCTTCCTCTTCTGAGGAGTGGGGGTAGGAATATTTATTTATGAATGTTTCATAGTTACCACAAATGTAACATTACAGTTACCATGAATTTATATCACGAGTGCTCCCAGGCAACTTAGAAGGAAAAACAAATAAGAATACATTGTAAATACCAAGTACCAGAAGGATTTTTCAGTTTATTATTTTTGTAATCCCCTTTACCTTAAGAGTAACTTGTATTTTGGATAACTTTCATAAAATATTATCTGCTTCATTTGTTAACTGGACAAATATAATTGATATGGGAAATTGATGTTTTTCCTACATTATATATTGATAAACTGACTCAGAGAAAATGTGGTAGGTAAAAACAGGAAGTCCCAGGGGCATGAGAAACACACACACAGATGGGCATACACACTAACAGATGGGACTCTAAGCTAGTCATTTAATCTGTCATTGTCACAGCAACCATGTAAGGGTGTAACATGAAAAGCCTGCATGGATTGACATTGATATATAGAGTTCCTTAAAAGGAGTTCCTTAAAACACTAAAATCACAGGTTTGTCAAAAGCAAAAACAAAATAAGGAAAATCATTAGTTACCTAAAGCGAAGCATTTATTTTAACAACTAGTGAAATTTAAATAATCATTAAAACTCACTTCATTTTTATAAGTTCCTTCTAATATAATTTAAATGTCTATAGGGAACTACATAAACAGTGTAAATGATCATAGGCATCTCACTGTAACAGGGATATTATTCATGCATATGATGTTTTTCTCTTACCATATTATCCCTTTAAATTTCCTTAGCTGTGATTCAAAAGGAAGTTAATGATTATGAGATCCTCCATCAAAAGGCTCAAAAATAAAACATGCTTTGTTCACAAGAATTAGCAGTTCCATTCTATCATTGTATAATACTATCACTTTGCCTTTTGTTAAAGTGCTCTTAGCTCCAATGTTTCACACACACACACACATACACACACACACTCACACACCCACACCCACACACACACACACACATCCCATAGCAGAATAAAGTATTCATGTTTTAGGGCTATAATATAGTTGAATAATTTAATTTTAACATCTTAAATATTTCTATAATTATATAAAGATTGGTTTCATCTACATAGAAAGAATCCCATGTAGTCAGTCAATTAACCATCAGGTGTTTATTATTAAACAAAAAGAAAATACATGGAATATATCTCTGTAAAACAAGCTGATGTTTAGCTTTCAAAACTTATTTTTCTTTTAGGAAATGGTTCTGCAAGCTTGTTACTTTCAGAATATTATTATATTTCTCTTATTTTCCCCATGGTAAACCATTAATTATAACAGATTAATCATACATTCATTTCCCTGGCTTGCTGACAAATATGTTTTATTTGTCCACAAACTATTCATAAGTCCTTCCCATAATTGCTAATATCATGAAATTATTTGTCAAAAGTAAGAATTGAAAACTAAGAATTAGTAGCCTTAAAATATAACACTGTGGTGAATATTTCTCTAGAGGAATGCCCCAATTTCTTTTAGACCCTAGGTTTATAGTGTAGTGTGTATAAATGCTATAAATTCATGCTAATTGAAATAACTATAACTCTACAATATTCATTTCACTTATCTACATGTAGATTTGGAGAAAAGAAATAGATGAAAAAAGATGTGATGCAATTTGCAACTATATGTTTGATCAACTGAGAACAATTTGTTTGCCACAGAGAAATAACAAGCTAATATGGCCAAAATCCTGAGTTTTGTACTGGAGATGGTCAATTAAGTTTAGCACTAGAACATAACCTCAACTTTCATACATTTGTGGTGCTAATCACAAGAAACCAAGGAAAGGAGTGGAAATGGATTCATGCAAATACACCACCAACAGAAGAAAACCAGCTCATAGTTCATGATTCATATGCATCAGTAGAAGTATCTTTATATATTATCATCAAAACTCATTCATTTATTTAGCATTTAATAGGCATATTGCTGAGCACTGTGTCAGGTGCTGGGATACAGAAACAAAGCAGTTCTATTCAAAGAACTTGCTTTCCATCACCTAAGGATTCACATTGCTGGCACAGGAAGTGGTACTAATTTATCTATTAATTCCCTGTCAGCTCTAAAGTGCTATAAACAGTTTTTGATGGTGTTAAAATATACAAGCAAAGTATGTTTAGATCAGAGGTAAAAATCAGAAAAAGAAAATAATTGATTGATACAGGTCAAGGAAACTTGGTAAATTTTTAATGATGGAGGAGACCTGAGTATGTATTACAAATAGTAATTAAGTAGAGAAAGCATAGGTCATACAAAGATTAGGATCCAACTGATTTAAATTATATTGAGCTATGTGTTTATTTTTCTTTGTTTGAAAAAGTTTCTTGTTGACAAAACTACATAATGATTAAATCATCAAATTCTCAGACACTCCTGTTGTCTTCACTGGGGGAAGAGAGCAAGTATGAGTGAGAAAGTTACCCCAAATGGTTCTCTAAAGGCTTCATAACCATCCTGACAGCAGATTTTTAAGTGGCTGTGAAAGTTCACCTATAGTCTTCCATCTGCTTGTGTTGAATCCTGCCTCATCAGAATGGTGTACCTGAGGTGAATCAAATCTGGCCAGTAGCAGATTGTAGTCAATTTCCTATGAACTTCAGTTTCTCCTTAGTGAACCTGAGGTGGTTGCCAATGGCCAAGAGCACTCTTCCATCTGCTTCTAGTGAAAGTTTGCTGTTCATCATGGTTGGGACTCAACATGAATCATTTACAAGCAAAATTTCATTCTGCAGAGGCCTCAAAATGTTCAATTAATTTAATGTACCTGAGGAGAAATGCTACTGATATACATCTACCTATTTGAAAATTCTGATGGAACCACTTTGGTCATATAAAATTATTTTCAAAAGTGGAAATAAACTTTTCTAAATATTGAAAATAGTGTATTATAAGTAACTATTTTTTTGGGGGGGGAGGAGAGGGCCCTAATTGTAATAGGCAACTCCTGTTAAAGAAACTTCTTTTTCCAATGCAAATCAGCAACTCTTCTAAATGAGAGTTGACTGCAGAATCAAGTGAACTGCTCCTGATAATAAAATTAATATTAATAATAATAATATAGATAACATCTATATAGTGCACTAAAGTTTGTGAAATGTTTTATGTATGTTATTTCATTTGAGCCTTACAAAACCCTAAAAAGTAGGTGCTATTATTATCTATGTTTTACAGATGGGGAAACTGAGATCAAGAGAGACTAAATGACTTCCCCAGAGAGGTAATACTAGTAAGTGGCAAGTGCTCCAGAGGAAAACACCCCAGGACATTGGAAGGACCAATATACTGGATCTATCCTGTTCCTAGAGGGCATGGACAAATGTCATAAAGAATGCTGGTACAGGGATTACCTGCTATCTGCTTAATTAAAGAGACACAGCCTTAAGATCTCCAAACCAAAGAGGAATCTCATCAGTAACAATCTTATTAATCTTAATGTTCTCATAGTTTAAATTTAAAAGGCACTTGATTCATGCAGACGACCTTGTAATAACAGGAGACGCTGGTACCTTGTATAATGCTATAAACAATGTCAGAATTGAGAGAGAAATGTGGTTTAATCCTATTTTTTTATGTATGAAGAACCTGAGTGTAGCAGAGGTGATGCCTTGTCAAGTCAGCAAGTATTCATTATATGCCAAGCACTGTGTTAATTTTTGTGGCAACAAAGAAAGGCAGTAGGTGGTCTCTATTCTCAACAATTTGCTGTCTATTGGGGAAGACAACACAGAAACAACTTTATACAAAGAAGATGAACGCAGAATAAATTGAATTGTGGTGTGGTTCGTCTACCTACTGAAAATGCCCACACGGTGGCTTGGTCTTTTGGGCAACACAAATTGTCCAGATATTTATCTCTTGGTAAAATGTAATCACTGAACTCACAGAAGCACAAGGATGATGTCATGAAAGCTGTTGAACAAGCATAATAGTAAGGCAAAATTAAGATAACATACATAGTTGCATGTGTGTGGTTATATTTTTAATAATTGAATCAGGTACAAAAACAAAATAACTCATAATAGCTTTATTTTAAAATTATTGAAAGATTTCAAACCCTCAAATATGTTTTGTAATCCTTTCAAGTATCCCACAATACAGTTAATGGTATTTTCACCAGGCACTCCCATAGGTCTGATCCCCTTAGAGATGATATATTTTATTACTTTCATTTCATTCCTTTGCTGGTTTGTATCATCTTCAAATTTGATAAACATACTATGTATTCATGTTGAACAACTCAGGAATATCTGGAAAGTTCCATAGTTGGCCACCCTGACAGAGACCCATTCATTCATTTCTCCTCTCTTGGATACAGCCATTCAACCATTTCTAAGCAAACCTACATTCTACAATATTATCTAACCAAATTCTCCAAATTGTCCATAAGTTATTTGGTAAAATATGATGAAATCAAGGTAATATTATGACATTTCTCTGATCTATGTGTCTAGTAACACTTTCAAAAAGGAAATGGCATAACTCTGTCATGACGTGTGATTAATAAGCCACAGTAGGCTCTAAGTGAGCGTTGCTACCCTTACTAAAAGCCCAGAATCAATCTTTAAGACTAATCATTGACTGGTAGTCAATAAAGTTTAGGACCTGAGGAAATTAAATCAAATATCTAATGAAACACAAAAAGCAATGAAATGAATATCATAAAGAACAGAAGGTTAAGGAAAGAAATATTGTCTTAGGATATTGCACAAATGTTGCATCTCTCAGTTTTGAGTTTGCAGGCTATTGGTTTCTGTTATGCAATCAGCAGATACCATTGTTAGTGCAATCCAAGGTACCATTCTCTCTATAAATGCAAGGAATTAGACTTCAGGGCAAAGTGTCAATAATTTCAAATAATATAGCGAATTAATTTATTGGAACTTTTGATGTCTCAGTAAACCTATTTATTGTAATTTCCTCTTGAATTTAAGATCTCTTTTTATCAGGGCAGAGCACAACATATCTATGACTTTAGAAAGTCAAAGATTTAGAGCAGGAAAGTGTTGCAGAAGTCAGCTAGTTCAATTCTTTCATTTTATAAATTAAGATTCTGAGCGGATAAATGACTTACCTAGCGTCACACAGGTAGGAAGGAAGGAAGGAAAAAAATAAATTCTTGAATGTTTTTCACATGTTAAGCCTTGTACAAAGCAACAAGGATAAAAACAATTGATCCCTGCCCTCAAGGAGAGTACAATCTCTTTTTTTCTTTAATAATATTTTATTTTATTTCCAATTACATGTAAAGATAGTTTTCAATATTCACTTTTATAATATTTTTGAGTTCCAAATTTTTTCTCCCTCCCTCCCCAAGATGCTACGCAATCTGATATAGGCTATGCATGTGCAGTC
>CM053623.1:253885324-253909043 GCA_028646595.1 Phalanger gymnotis
TCCTCAGATAATTTAAACAAGTTTGTCACTGTTGTTCAATCATTTTAGTCATGTCTGACTCTTTGTGACCTCATTTGGGGCTTCTTGGCAAAGATACTGGAGTGGTTTTATCCATTGGAGTGGATAAAAGAGCAAAATCAGAGGGTTTTATAAGGATCATGGAGGTGTTAGGAAGTCATATAAATAGGTAATGAAATGATCAGACCTAAGCTTTATTCTGCAAAGGGTTAAAGAAAATCTATATAAAAATGGTTCACTGCATATATAGTAACCAGCACCAAGAGTTTTCAAGGCATTTCCTTCTCCAATTAATTTTTACAGATTGGGGACTGAGGAAAACATGGTTAAGTGACTTGCTCAGGGTCAGGTGCCTTGTGTCTGAAGCTAGATTTGAATTCAGAAAGATCGATTTTTCCTGACTTCAGGCCTGGCACTCTACCATTTGCATCACTCAGTTGTTCTAGGATCTACTTGGATCTACCTGCTTTTGTTTCTTCATGAGATATTATCTCCTGATTTATTTCTAATTTGATATTGATCTTAACCTCTGACCTAACTGGTTGATAGTCTCACTACAAATACTACCTGATACAGAAAGAGTTCCAATAGTGGTGACTAAGCATTTCCTTTCTGTTAAGATTCAATTAATTGTTTTTTTCTCTAATATTTAGATCTCACCATGTCCAGTGTTCCTGGCCCTTTATAAAAAAGTATTTATGATGTAACAGCATGAGGATTTTGGTACAGAACTTCAGTCTCAGAAAACAATTTTTAAGTACTTACTATGTGCCAAGTACTATACTAAGTACACAAAAAACAACAATGACAACAAAACGTTGCTTGCTGTCACAGAGCTCACAGTCTAATGGGCATAATATCAAAATAGCCATATGAAAAAAAGATGGAGACTGGATAAATGACATAAAGTCAGAGGGAAGGCATTAAGGTTAATGAGGATTGAAAAAGGATTTTTATTGCAGAAGTCTGAAAAAAACAAGCAAGACTAAAAGGTACAGATGAAGAGATAGAGACTTCCAGGCATGGAAAATGGCCAATAGAAGTTCCTAAACTCTGGAGATTGAGTTTATTGAGTGAAAAAAAAAACCCTTGTGATTGGATAATAGAGTACATGAAGTATTGGAAGTGTGGAAAGATAAGAAGAGGACAGATGATGAATGGATAAAAGAGGGCAAAATGAGAGGGTTTTATATTGGATCTTGGAGATGTTAGGAAGCCATATAAATAGGTAATGAAATGATCAGACCTGAGCTTTATTCTGCAAAGGGTTAAAGAAAATCTATATAAAAATGGTTCACTGCATATATAGTAACCAGCACCAAAGGTTTTCAAGATATATTCCTCGCCATAAAATTTTATTGTCTATACTGCTTTCTTTCCACAAAGAATATTAAACAGTTTCTGTAAATATCTATTATAGTCTATCAGTGCTTTCATGACCAATAAAAAGCGAAAAATTCAGTAAAACAGTTGGGATATTTTGCAGATCACAAGTAATGCATTTGATTTATTTTCTCAGTCAGTTGGTTTAATGTTGTGTCACCTTGGATGATTTTTATTTTTTAGAAAATACCAAACATAGGAAAGAATTATAGAGGTGAAAGAGCTTAGTCAAAGAAAATTCACTAGTCATAGTGACAGAGATGGTAATGGTTGGGCTAGAATACCAGGATCTCCTGGGTACCTGATAGGTACTGTTTCTAGGATAATCTGTGTGCATCACAACTTTAGCTCTTAACATTTGTTGTAACTAATACATGCGACAATCTGTACTCACTTTGAAAACTAGAGATACAAACAAAGTTTATTCTTCAGAATTAGTGATTTAGCTGTTGGGAATTGGAAAGGGAAATCAGGATTTGATTTGATGTTTTCTTGATTGTCTATACTTAGGAAAGTGATGGAGAAAAATGTTAATAATGCAGATTTAACTTAAAAGTATGTAGTATGTACTTTTATTTCTCCCCCCCCCCCCAAGCTATTTATTAAGAATTTATCGGCACATTCCTGTAAAGGATCTCCATGAGTTGTTATAGGTTGGGCCATAATTTGTTTTGCTCACTGTGGAACATGTTTATGAGTTTAAAATATTGTGATACATGGAATTTGACACACACTCACCTGTACAATAGTAAGTGCAAGTGAGGAATTACATTTTCTAATTGTTCACTTTTATAAATTGCACTGAGATTATGATTTTTAATTTTAAAAGAAAAGTTAGAAATAATAGAAAGATATCTAAATAACTATAAAGACTATAATTAATTATTTGGAAATAAAATACTATCAATGAAAATATGATACTTTGTTGTTGTTGTTTTTTCTTCTTTCTCTAAGAGGACCAATGACATCAGGAAGGTGATGTCTTGACTCACAAGTGAATTGGATTTCAGTGAGGCAGAGATGTGCAAAGTCACCAGCCTCACTCCCTCCTTGAGAATCATCTGGGCCCAGTGGGAAGACATAAATTAGGACTACTAGAGATGATTTTGGATACAGAGGGAGACCTTTGCCTTTTTAAGCTAAGGCCTTTCCTAGGTCTCAGTTTGTCTGAGGCAACACCCATTTGGTGATTAAGGCTAGGTAAGAAATGAGGGAAGTGACAGCCTAGTTTGCCTACTAAAAGAAAAAATATCAAACTGGAGAGGAGGATTCTCAGCATTTCTGGTCAAAACAGATGGCTCTAGAGGAGAAAATGAGTCTGGTGACTTTTCATAGCCCTCCATAACTTAAATCCAATTCACTTGCAAGTCATGGCATCATCTTCCTGATATCATGGTCCTCTTAAAGAATGAAAGACAGACGACACACACAAAAGGTGCTATTATTCTAAATTAACATCATATGGATTAAAGGTGGATTCATTCTGAGCTGGCCTTGCAGCCAGGAAAACTCAGTCTCTGACACATTCATACTGTGTGATCCTGGGCAATTCGTTTAAATTTTCAGTGCCCTAGGTTACAGGTATTGAATACTCTGTGGTGGCATTGAGGTTCACAACCCTCCAGAGTGCTACTAAAACTGGATTATAATGATTGGGAAATATTTAACAAAATCAATAAAAGTACAATAAATTTACATAATGTTAATTTGTGGTTTTCCAAGTTAACACGCAACTTCAGGAATCCTTGTGTACAATTTAGTGGCACCAGTTTCTATTTAATTTTGACACCACTCCTCTAGGCAACTTTCTAAGATAATAGGTTACAGAAAAGGTGCAGACCTGTTTTGGAAAAGGAATTTCCTCTTCTGGAAGTTTCCTATTCCAATGAAATCATAGGTCCTATTTCTATTTCTATTTAAAATACATCCTAAATTACCTATTAATAATTTAAAGTCTGACTTAGAAATACAATTAATTTGGTTGTTTGTTTATTCCAATATTTAATGTTATATGAACTGTTGTCAATTTTATACTAAGTTCTTTGCTCGAGAAGAAGGGGATATCATTATAACTCATATGATTAAACTCTTTGTAGTGTCTTAGCATTTTGTGAGAACTATTTAACTATTCTCAACCATATAATGATCCAAGACAATCCCAAAGGACTAGTGATGAAGTATACTATTCAATTCCAGAGAAAGAAGCAATATACTTAATACAGACTGAAGCATGCAATTTTTTACTTTGTATTTCATCTTTTTTCCTTTGTTCAAGCTTCTTGTACAAAATGACTAATAAGAAAATATTTTACATAATTGCACATGTATCACCTATACCTGATTGCTTACCAACTCAGGGAGGTGGGGAAGGATGGGATTTGGAACTCACGACTTTAAAAGCATAGCTAGCTATCTAGTTAGCTTGAATGCTTGGTATGGAACTGGTAGAGGACTGTTCAGATATGGAAGAGATGAAAAGTGTCAAGGTAAGAAAGCCTTTCTCCTATTGGTCTTTAGGACATTTGTAGTATGAATCATCATCCTCTGCCACTAAAAATGGATGGTTATTGAATTATTTTTGCAATAATAAATAAAATATTTTGTACAAGGTAATTAAGAGTCAGTGTAGTATAGTGAACAGAAGTACCGACTTGGAGTCCCCAAACTTCAATTCAAGCTCATTTGCTACACAGACTAGTTATCTGACTAGGGAGAAATCATTTAACCTCTCAGTGCCCTAGGTAAAACTCTAAATCTAAAGGTTACAGATAAGATGACCATCTATTATGGTGGAATTTCCTTAATCAGATTTCCAAGCATTGACAAAGCAATAATTCTTTAGCTGTCGCCTTACTTCTGATGGTAGACTCTTAGGTAATATTCTTCATCAGAACACCTGGCATGCCAAATGTTAAATTTTGGGTCACTTTATAATACTACTCTGAAAAAAGATTTCATTTAAAAATGGAAAGAATTCTGTTGCCATCCAGTTAATCCTCCTGTACATCCTTGCAATTTAAAATTAAAAGACAATAGGGTGCTGGGCCTGCTGGAATCAGGAAGATCTTGCTTCATATCCAACTTCAGATACTTACTAGCTGTGTGGCCTGAGCAAACATTTAAACCTGTTTGCCTCAATTTTCTCATGTGTAAAATGAGCTGGAGAAGGAAATGGCAAACCACTCCAGTATCTATGCCAAGAAAACCCACCCAAAGTGTCACAGTCAGAAACAACTGAAAATGACTAACGAACAACAAAAATGTCAGTGAGGCTAAGTCTACTAGTGCATTTGACTGAATTGTAAAAGAACACAGAAGATTTGACCATAGAAAGCTAATTCCCAGTATTGTTTTAGAACTTGGCCTAAGGCCAGAAAGCTCCTTAGATGTTATGGCACTCACAAGTCATTGAATGTTTAACAGAAAAAAAAAAGATTTACTTTAACAAAAATACAAGATTTACTTTGTCATAACATAGCATAGATATGCACCACTAGACAGGGTAACCGTCATCTTCATATGGAAACATGTCTGCTTAACAATTCAAGGGCATGATGACTCTTGTAGTCTTCAGAAATCCACCAGATGGGTGGGACTTTTATATCCTTAGGTCTTCAGGAAGCTACCAAAAGATAGTGGGTTAGTTTCATTGTTTTACTAGGAAAATTTAGCATTTGGAGGAAGTGAAAAGCACATGGGGACCCCTGTTCTGCCACAATTGCAAAGTATTAAGCACTAGGTATTCTTCCTCTCACTCAATGGTTCATTGAATGAGACTGTTTCTGACTCCTCCTTTTGTCCATCACATTCCTATATCTTAAGTTGTATCTGAAATAAATTAATCTGCATTTTGAAATTCAAACAAGAGATGAGAAATTCAATTTAATTAAATTCAACATACATATATTAAACACTTACTATATTCTAGGTACTGTTTTATGCGCTAAAAATAGAAAGAAATAAAAAGTCTGCCCTTATGCTATTTACATTCTACTGGGAAGGAATAATACAAATAATCAGATAAATTAAATGCATGCTTATATATTTATATGTATATATGTAAACATACATATATAACATTTATATATATATACATACATATACAATCCTACTTATATCTATGAATGATAAAACAATAGCATTTGTCTACATATGGATTGTCTATATTAACAAAGTCAAGTGGGAAGTTAGAAAAAACAACCAGTCAACATGATCAATGAAGGGTAGGTTTTTAATAATAATGGCACAGTATCCTGCCCACCTCAACAACAAGAAAAAAATACAAGATGTTTGTAGGAAATACCCCTTTTTTGGTCCAAAAAATTTAGATATTCACACAAGTTTCAGATTATTTTTATTCTTAATTCAAACATTATTAATTATAATATACTTCTTAAGAAAGCATTTTTCAAGAAATTAACAGGGTTAACAGGTTTTGGTTTTGCTAAGAAATGAACTATAGAAATTTTGCAAAAGAAAAGAAATTCTCTTAGAATATAAATATATGGCAAAATAATTTCAGAAGGAAGAGGTACTGGAGGAGTAGAATGAGTAATGGCTCTAAGTAGGAAGTAGCACTTGAGCTGAGCTTTGAAGGGAGGTAAGCATTACAGGAGGAGGAATTGGGGGGGTGGAAAATGTTCTAGGCATGGGGGTGGCATGGGAGTGGTAGATGAAATGTTCTGTTTAAAGAACAGCAAGAAGACCAATTGGACTATGTTATTAGAGTACCTAAGTGGCTCAGTGAACATAATGCTGGGCCTGGAGTGAGTAAAACTCATCTTTGTGAATTCAAATTTGGCTTCATACACTAGCTTTGTAACCCTGGGCAAGTCACTTAACCCTGTTTGCCTCAGTTTCCTCATCTATAAAATGAGCTGGAGAAAGAAATGACAACCCACTCTAGTATCTCTTCGAAGAAAACCCCAAATTGGGTCATGAAAAGGCAGACATGACTGAAAATGATTGAACAACATAGGGTGTCATTCTAGTTCTAAAAGGAAGGGTCCATGTCAGATTGTGATGAAGTCAACAAACCAAGAAAATTTAAACAAATTATTTGAACCAAAAGCAATATTTTAATTACATAATGTTTTGATTTCAGCTCAATTCTTTTTCAGCTCAATAAAAGTTCATTAAATTTCTTTCATTTTTAAAAAAGGCCCTTAAATAAGCTGTTCTGCCTAGTTAGGTCACTCTCATTTACCAGTTTTTGAATCATCAGGAAAGTTTTTTGCACGTGACCATTTAGGACATTTACCTATAGATTTTCATATTTATCACTGGAGAAGTATATTATGTCTACTTATCAAAAATAGGTAAGATAACTGCAAAGAAGGAAAAGTGAATCCTTCATTGCCACAAACTTCAACAACAATAAATGAATATAGAATCAATAGCGTCTGTACTGATGCAGTGTTGTTATGCATACTGAGAAATGTAGTGGTGATGGAGAGGTATTGTTCCAATATTGTCCTGTTGACTTGCCTTAAGAACAACAAGATTCTGTAATTTATCACAGTACTAGTGTGACTCTTAGATCTTTGACTATAGAAAAGACCAAAGTTGAGTTCAGTGTCCTAAACAAAAATTAAATGTGTTCTTCATTAACATTTATCAATGTGGACTTTGAAAAGTAAGAAACAAAGTTTGTAAGTCCTCACAGCAACAGCATGAAGATGTACTCTCTTTCTGTTTCTTCGTCTGATCTGTATATCTCCTCTAACTCTGTCTCTCTAGTACTCTCTTCCTCCTTTTCTCTTCGCTCCATTTTCCCCTTCTTTCCATAAATGACTTTCATGTGTCTTCAAACAGGTCTTCCAGGTACTAAGAGAATCAAGGACAGAGAAAGACAGGATTTTGTCTAAGGTCACCAAGGTCCTTTAACCACAAATGCAATACTTCTTGCCATTATATTATTACTCTGAACAAAATTATTCTTCATATCTAATTAGAAGGTAGAGTTCTTCCATCTAAATAGAATGGAAAAAGTATTTTTATTACTGGGTATATGTTACCACCCAAGAACTGCCATGAATCATGAAGGACTTCCTAGATTGGTATACTTTACTTATAAGGAGATGAAGATTACTTTAATTTCTTGGATATCTTTCCCTAAATCTTCCTGTATTTTATAGAATCATAGAATTCTAAAGTTAGAATGGACCTTAGTCACCAAGTGACTTTAGGTAACATCGTTCATTTTTATAAATGAAGAAACTGTGATCCAGAGAGGTAAAAATGTCTTTAAATTCAAAAGGGGCAGGAAAAAGATTTAGGGAAAGTTACTACTAGCTGTTTGTTTACAATGTTAATGCCTTTGAAAAACACCAATAATTCAGACTAATGTGTCTATTCAATATACTCTAGATGCTGTTGGGCTTAATTGAGTGCCTGCTTGAAATGTGATCAATTATATTGATGTTACACTAATATGTGTTGCAATAAACATAATAAAATCCATCTAAAACCTGAAAATTTCCCCAAGTTGTTAAAAAAGCTTCAGTTTAATTATGTTTAATTTATTTTTGGTAATAGGAGTTGGTCATGGATGCACATTGATTTCGATTATGTATATAAAAAATTAGATAACCTTGAATCACTTTGATTTCTATCTGTAAATCAAATGATGCCCTCTTTTGATGTTCCAGGCTAATTATTTATACTAATGCAAATGTCAGCACCAGTGAAAAGTAAATTGGGGAATGGAACAAACAAATAAATAGTATAGGAAATTGCTTAGCATTTGTAAGAATGAACCATGGTGTCCTAAATCATCACAAAAGTACCTTCTGCCATTGGAAATTGTATGGCTATTCATATGCAAATGAGGTAGCTTCTGGCACTCTATTATAGATAATCTAATATTTTTTTCTTCATTTTTTTCCCCAGAGTGCAACATCTGTGTAGAAAAATGAATAGAAAACCAAAGGAAAAACATGACAACTTAATTTTAAAAAAAATCTTGAGTACTGTCCATACCATAAGACTCAAAGTGATTATCTTTGAAAATTACAGGGAACACTTACTACTATTGCACAATACAATGACATGTAATCTTCTGTTTATATTTGCTTTAGTGCATCCTTATGTAAATGTATACATTGTAATATAATCTGGAAAATCTGGTAACTTTTCCAGCTTTCATTACATGCTGCCAACCTAGCAGAAGAAAAAGGATGTCACAAGGTATCAGATGGGCAAAATAACCTGTTTACTATCTTTCCTATTTCATATATTATTTAGTCTTTTTCACCAATTTCATGTAAAAATTTAACATGTTTTTTAAAACTTTGAGTTCCAAATTCTCTCCCTTCCTCCCTCCCACCTCACCCCAGTCATTGAGAAGAGAAGCAATTCAATATAGTTTATGCATGTGTAGTAATATAAAACAGTTCCATAATAGTCATTTTCTGAAAGAAAACAGACAACAAAACTCATGAAAAATGAAATTTTTAACAAAGTATGTTTCAATCTGTTCAGACACCATCAGTTATTCACTACTTTCTCTGGAGATGGATAGCATATTTCTTCATTAGCCTTTCAGAATTGTCTTGGATCATTCTCTCCCTAGGAATAGCTAAGTCATTTATAGCTGATCATCTTACTACATTGTTGTTACTTTTGTACACAGTACATTTCACTTTGTATCAGCCATCAAATCTTTCCAGGTTTTTCTAAGTGTATCCTGTTCATCATTTCATATAGTAACATTGCATTCCATAATAATCACATACTACAACTTGTTCAACCATTCCCCAATGGATAGGCTTCCCCTCAACTTTTAATTATTTACCCCAGAAAAGAGCTAATATAAGAATTTTTGCATGTATAGGTCACTTCCCTTTTTTATTAAATATCTTTTGGGATATAGACCTGGAAGTGGTATTATTAGATCAAAGGGTATGCATGGTTCTATAGCCTTTTGGGTATAGTTCCAAATTGTTCTACAGAGTGGCTGAATCAGTCCACAACTCTGGCAACAGTGTATTAATGTTTCATTTTTTCCACATCCCCTCCAATATTTGTCATTTATATTTTCTTTCCTACTACCTAATCTAATAGGTAAGAGGTAGCAACTCAGAATTGTTTCAATTTACATTTCTCTAATCAACAGTGATTTAGAGAATTTTTCATCTGACTATAGATAATTTTAATTTCTTCATGTGTGTAATAGTAATTAAGTTGGGACTTTTTGATGTTGACCTTTAATGATTCTGGGCTTTGTTTGAAAGGAGCAGATAAAATGGGATGTTTTTGTATTTCTCAGCACTGAGACAATTGGGAGCCACCGATGTGCATCCGATGTGATATTAGGGTTGGGGAACTTCTCCATGCCCAGCCTGGGTGGGATCGTGCCCCTGAACAGGATATATAAGCACAGAGGTTAGTGTTCTCTCTTGGAACTCTGAGCCACAGTGTGTGACTCTGGGCTAGCCGTTCTAGTGAGCTCCCCAGCTGTACACCCAGATGTTGATAACAATGAATTGCATTTGGTCTGTAATTCAGGGTGCTGGCTTTTTCCCCTGAACTAGGTGGATGTTATTTGTATGCTGGATTAAAGTAAGATTGTTAACTCCTTAACATTGCTTTCCTTAGTAAAACAAATAAAAAGGGCCTGGGCTTGCAGCATTCTGTGAGCTGGTTGTTGTTGGTTTACACCTTCACAGCAGCTGCTAGCTGGATTGTTGAAGCAAATGGCATCATGAACAGGATCTGCATTTTAAAAGGAAAGTATGGCATTTGGGGGTACTGTGTTGGTTGAATGTTTCCAAGTAATTGGGATGATCTTTGTACTTGTGGTGGCTATGATTCTGTGAAGCCCCAGAAGCCTGAAGGAGAACAGGAAAGTGGCAAAGATTGGAGTGGTTTCCCAGGAGCCCAGAGCAGGGACTCTGGGAGATAACCTCTCCTTACCTCTCCCTACTCCACTAGGACTCAGAAGCCAAGAGCCTGGAACAGAGGCTGTGGGAGGAGAACAAGCTGAGGCATGGGGGAAGGTCGGATGGCAGGAGCAAGGGCTTGAGGTGATAAGCCTGGCTTCTGAGGATTGTGCTGAAAGGGTGAATGTTTTGAGATCATATTGCATGTGGAGTTTTGGAACAGGAGGAGCAGAGAAATGCCTTCTTACAGACTTCAGAGAAAAATCGGAGAATGGTGTTCCTAAAGATTTGGAAGCCGGGGCTGGTGAGGAGAAGGAGGAAGCAGACAATGGCTGCTGAAATATTGACCCAGACAGAGCAGAAGACTACCTGAATGAGAACTTTGGAAAAGTGAGAGTGGTGAGCTGCTTTCCAGCCAACTTTGGTGAGGTGAGCACAAAGGTGGGGAACTGCCTGCATCGGGATTCTGACAGGAGTCAGGCCTGGCCAGCCAGAGCTGGACAACCAGGAGCCCATAGGATGTTGGAGTTCAGCCCTGGGGCAAGACGGAAACTTTGCAGCAAGCCACTGAGTGTGACATTCTCCTACCTTCCCCTGGGACTGTTTGGGACCCAGGAGGGAGGGGTGGATTTGTCTATGGTGTGGTGGGGGAAGTGCCATGGACCCTCAGGGACCCCACCCTGTTGGCTGTGTTGCCCAGCTGACCCCCAGGACTCAGAAGCAGGATGCTGGAGCAGTGTGGGGAGATGGACACATCCTCAAGAGAACTCAATTTGGACTTCATGTTGGGACTTTGCTAATTAAAGTATGCTGGTACCTGAGGGTAACAGCAGGAAGCCTGCAACTGCTGCATGGGGAGGACACTCAAGAAGAGCTTTGCTTGGACATTCTGTACTGCTTAAAGAGATTGACTTGCTGACACTTAGGGGTGGACATTTGAATTGTAAACAAGTATTTGGGAACGCCACTAAATGATATGTTTTGCTTTGTTGTGAATTTTATGTTTTGTTGTATTTTCCTGAATGTGATTGCAATGTATAATGTTTCTATTTTGTTCCAAGATCGATGGCCATTTATAATTTAGATATTGTTAGTCCATAGATCCTGAAAGGGGTGGACAATGTAATAGTAATTAAGGTGGGACTTTTTGCTGTTGACCTTTAATAATTCTGGGCTTTGTTTGAATGAGGCAGATAAAGTGGGATGTTTTTGTATTTCTCAGCACTGAGACAACTGGGACCCATTGATTTGTATCTGATGTGATATTGGGGGTGGGGAACTTCTCCATGTCCAGTTTGTGTGAGATTGCAGCCCTGCACAGGACATATAAGTGCAGAGGTTAGCATTCTCCCTCGGAGTTCTGAGCCACAGAAGGAGTGGCGTGTGACTCTGGGCCAAACGTTCTAATGAGCTCCCTGGCTGTTATATCAGCAAGGCAGAATTCATGACTTCAAAGACAACCATGAATATGGCTGAATTGTCAAGAATCACAGGATATAAGGGATTCTCTAAGTAGAAGGCAAAGGAGCATTTATTGAAACTCAAAAGTGGTAAACCCACGGACCAGTGTCCCCAATTTGACATCCTGGCAAGAACCTTCCAAGACCAGTATGCCCATCTCACAATAGTGACCAGGAGGCCACAGAAAAACATTATGGCAGCAAGCCAATCCATACTGGTGCCTCACCCCCCACCATTGCCAGGGCCCTCCAGCAAGAAGACCACCCACTGTCCTCAAGCCCCTGCTCAGCACTCTCTGGTCACCACAGTCTCCATGAGGGTCAGTCCTGCTTTTTTGTAGTACCTGCCACCATGGCTGCCACTTCCACCACTTCTGCCACAATCTCCAAGCTGTGTTCCAGCTAGTTGACTGCTTCTTCTCTTTTTCACCTCTTAACTGCTCTCACCAACTGCCTCTCTAACTGCCTCTTAGCTCTGCTCCAACTGTTCAGCAAGCTCCTCCCACACAGGCTTCCATTGGCTCCAGTCCTAACCACTCCCCCCAGGACCCTGAGAGCCCTGCCCCTGAACCCCACTCAAATGGGCAGGGAAGATCTTCCCATTCACTGGTTGCCTTTACAGTTGTACACCCAGATGTTGATACCTATGAATTGTATTAGGTCTGTAATTCAGGGTGCTGGCTTTTTCCTCTCAACTAGGTGAATGTTATTTGTATGCTGAATTAAAGTAAGATTGTTAACACCTTAACATTGCTTTCCTTGGTAAAGCAAATGAAAAGGACCTGGGCTTGCAGCATTCTGTGTGCTGGTTGTTGTTGGTTTACACTCTCACAGCAGCTGCTAGCCAGATTGTTAAAACAATGTGATAAATGCCTGTACATTTCCTTTGACCATTTATCAATTGGGAAAATACTTGTGTTCTTATAACTTTGGCTCAGTTCTCTACATATTTTAGAAATGAGGCCTTTATCAAAGACTCTGTAAAAATTGTTTCCAGATTGACTTGGTTTGAGCAAAAACTTTTTAATTTAATATAATTAAAATTATGCATTTTGCATTTCATAATGTTCTCCCTTTGTTGTTTGGTAATAAATTTTTCCCTTCTACATAAGTCAGACATTTAAACTATTCCTTTTTCTCCTAGTTTGCTTAGAGTACCTGCCTTAATAAATCATGTACCCATGTTGTCTTTATCTTGGTATATAGTGTAAGATATTCATCTTTGCCTAATTTCTACCTTACTATTTTCCAGTTTTCCCATCACTTTTTGTAAATATGGAGTTTTTATCCCAGAGGCTAGGGACTTTGAGTTCATCAAAAAGTAGATTAATATATTCATTGGCTACTGTGACTTGTGTACCTATCCTATTGTAACAACACTGTCACTTGCAGCTACCATGGCCAATAACACCAACATGCAGGAGGGCTGCTAGCACAGGTTCTTTGACCTGCTTTTCAAAGGCAAGCAATTTTAAGGGGGTTGCAATCTTACTTTGAATAAACATAGATATATCTTTCACTTAGTTTAGGGGAAAAAGTCAGCACCCCCCTGAACTTCAGAGCACATACAAAGAAAAATTACAAATAGAGAAAATACAGAATAAATAACACAAATCAACAGACAGACTTTTAGTCGTCTGACTGAAACTATACATACATAGTTACCAAAGAGAGAAGCACCGACATCTGGGTTTTCAAAGCCAAGGGGCTCCTTAATGGCTACCCAGAGTCTCCACACCCCTCTTCTAATGAGTGAGCCCCAAGCAAAATGTTTACCCCAGACTATACATACATTTCTTCAGGATCAGAAGGCTTCATAACCATGCAACTCAAACCCATGTGACCTGGGCCTTCCTGTGATGTAAGCAGGGCATCAAAGACTCCCCATTCAATCAAAGACTCTTGATTGAAACAAATGCAAGACTCAAAGGCATAGTGCTGAGAAGCACTCCAAAAGCAACTCCAAAAAAAAAACAAACAAACAGCAAAATGCCCCACCCTATTTGCCATTACACCTATTCCACTGATCAACCACTCTTTCTTAGCCAGTACCAAGTAGTTTTCATGATTGCTCCTTTATAGATCTGGTATGACTAGCCCACCTCCCATTGCATTTCTTTTGAATAATTCTCTCGATATTGTGGACCTTTTGTTCTTTCAGATGAATTCTGTTACTCTTTATTTTAGCTCTATAAAATAATTTTTGGTAGTTTTATTGATATGGAACTGAATAAGTAAGTTGTTAGGTAAAATTATCATTTTTATTAAATAAGTTTGGGCTACCAATGAGCAACTGAAGTTTTTTCTAATTATTTAGATCTAACTTGATTTGTGTGAGAAGTCATTTGAAATTGTGTTCATATGGTTTCTGGGCTTGTTTTGGCAGATATATGTCCAAATATTTTCTATTGTCTACCATAACTTTAAATGGAATTTCTCTTTCTTTCTTTTGCTGTTGGGATTTGTTAGTATTGTATAGAAATGCCAATAATTTAGATGGGTTTATTTTATATCCTGCTACATTGCTAAATTTGGTTTTTTTAGTAGTTTTTTACTTGATTCTCTAGGATTCTCTAAGTATAACATCATATCATCTGCAAATAATGATAACTTTGTTTTTCCTTTGACTATTTTAATTTCTTCAATTTCTTTTTCTTCTCTTTTTCCTAAAGCTACCATTTCTAGTGCAATATTGAATAGTAGTGGTAACAATAGACATCCTTGTTTCACCCCCAATCTTTTGGAAATTCTTCTAGCTTTCCCCATTACATAGAATATTTGCTAATGGTTTTAAATAGATACTATTTATCATTTTAAGGAAGGCTCCATTGATTTCTATGTTCTCTAGTCTTTTTAATAGGAATGGGTGTTGTATTTTGTCAAAATTTTTTCTGCATTTATTGAGATAACCCTATCATTTCTGTTCATTTTGTTGTTGATATGGTCAATTATGCTGAGAGTATTCATAATACTGTATCAGCTCTGCCTTCCTGGTATAAATCTTATGTGGTCATAGTTTGTGATTCTCATGATATGTTGCTGTAATATCTTTCATAATATTTTATTTAAAAGTTTTGCATATATATTCATTGGAAAAATCTCTGTAACTTCCTTTCTCTGTTTTGGTTCTTTCTTATTTAGGTATCAGCCCCATATTTATATCATAAAAAGAATTTGGTAGGACTCTTTCTTGGCATATTATCCCAAATAGTTTATATACTTTGGGAATTCATTGTTCTTTAATTGTGTGATCGAATTGTAAATACATGTGGCCCTGTAGCATTTTTCTCAGTAAGTTCATTGCTGGCTTCTTCAACTTCTTTTCCTGAAATGGGGTTATTTAAGTATTTTATGTCTTCTTCTGTTAACCTGGGCAATTTACAATTTTTCATAAATATTCATCATTTCACTAAGATTGTCAAATTTATTGGCATACAGTTGGGCTAAATGGCTCCTAGTTTTTCTTTTAATTTCCTCCTCATGGGTGGTTTCTTTACCATTTTCATTTTTGATACTGGAAACTTGGTTTTCTTCTTTTTTAACCAAAATAAACAAAGGTTTATCCATTTTACTGGTTTTTTTTTCATAAAATCAGCTCTTAGTTCTATTACTTCAATATTTTTTAATTCCAATTTGATTAATATTTTCCTTGATATTCAGAAATTCTAATTTGGTATTTAATTGGGGATTTTTAATTTGTTCCTTTTCTACCTTTTTAGTTGCACATGGATTCATTGATCTCTTTCTTTATTTGTGTAAGCATTTAAAGATATAAAACTTCCCCTAAGAACTTCTTTCGCTGAATCCCATAACTTTTGGTATGTTGCCTCATTATTGACATTCTCTTGGATAAACTTATTGATTATTTCTCTGTTTTGTTCTTAGACTCATTAATTCTTTAGGATTGGATTATTTAGTTTTCAATTATTTTTGGTCTATCTTTCCTACATATAATTATATTACATATAATTTTTATTGCATCATGATCTGGAAAGGATGCATTTAATATTTCTGCCTATCTGCATTGAATTAGGAGGTTTTATGCCCTTGTTCATGGCCAATTTTTGTGTAGCTACTGTGTACCACTGAAAAACCATTTTTTCTTTCTACCCCCATTCAGTTTCCTCCACAGATCTACCATATCTAACTTTTCTAAAATTCTTTTCACCTTCTTAACTTCTTGTTTATTTGTGGTTAGATTTATCTAGTTATGAGAGGGTGTGGCCCCCACTAGTGTACTTTCACTCTGTCATTCTTCCTGTAATTAGCTTAACTTCTCTAAGAATTTGGATGCTATATTACTTGATGCATATATGTTTATTAATGATATTACTATTTAGTAGAATGTAGTTTCCTTGCTTATCTCTTTTAATTAGATCTCTTTGATTTTGCTTTGTCTGAGATCAGGATTTCTACCCTTGCTTTTCTTACTTCACCTGAAACACAATATTTTCCACTCCAGGGTTTTACCATTCCTATGTGTGTATTCCTGTACTTCAAATGTATTTCTTGTAATAGACATATTGTAGGATTATAGCTCTTAATCTGCTCTGCTAACTGCTTCTGCTTTGTGGGAGAGTTCATCCCATTCACATTAGCAGTTATGATTACTATCTTTGTCTTTCTCTCCATCGTTTTTCCCCTCCCACAACAGTTTGTGCTTTTCTCCCTCCTTTCTCCCTTTCCTTCCTTACTAAAGTTTTCCTTTTTACCACCACCTCCCTCAATCAGCCCTCCTCTATTCCCTCTTCCTTTTCTTCCCCTGTTTCCCTCCTACTTCCTCTAGGGGAAGATATATTTGTATACATGAGTATGTAATTCTCTCTTTAAGCCAAACAGGATGAGAGTAAGGTTCAAACAATGCTCATCTCCCTCTCTTCTTTCCCTCTTTTGTAATAGGTCTTTGTGCCTCTTCATGTGATGCAAATTACCCTTTTCTGCCTCCTCCTTTACTCTTTTGCCAGTACAATCCCTTCTTACCCCTTGTTTTTTTTTATCATCACATCCAAGTCAAATTATACTGACGTATAATTCTTCTAAATGTTGCAATTAAGATACAATTCTCAAGGGTTACAAGTATCATCTTCCCACGTAGGGATGTAAATATGTTGGGTTTTGTTGATGTTGTATTTGTTGTTTGTTTATTTCTTTCTGTTTAAAATTTTCTGCGTCTCTTGAGATGTGTATTTGAAGATCAATTTTTTTTCCTGCTGTATTCTTTTCATCAGGAAGTCTTAGAAGTCCCCTATCTCATCGAATATCCATCCCCTGCCCTGAAAGACTATGCTCAATTTTTCTAGTTATTGATCCTAGGTTAGAATCCAAGCTCCTTTGCCTTCCAGAATATAATATTCCAATCCCCCTGATATTTTAAGGTAGAAGCTGCAATGTCCTGTGTAATCCTGACTGTGGTTCCACAATATTTAAATTGTTTATTTCTAGCTGCTTGAAGTATTTTTTTCATGACCTGATAATCCCTGTATTTGGCTACAACATTCCTTGGCATTTCCAAATTGGGATCTCTTTCAGGATTACTTAGATGACTGGTTTACTCTCATGGCAGTTTTTGTTGATTTGTTGAAAGATGCTGTTCAGGCTCTTTTTTGATCGTGGCTTTCAGGTAGACCTACAATTCTTAAATCATCTCTCCTGGATGTATTTCCCAGGGCAGTTGTTTTTCAATTTTTTTTCAGTTTTACATTTCCTTTATTTTTTAATTCTTTTGATTTCGTTTGATGGATTCTTGATGTATAATAGAGTCATTAGTTTCCACTCACCCAATTCTAATTTTTAAGGGTTTATTTTCTTCACTTAGCTTTTTTACTTCCTTTTCCATTTGGCCAGTTTTGACTTTCAAGGAGTTCTATCGAGTGAGTTTTTGTGCTTCCTTTTCCAATTTACCAATTCTGCTTTTTAAGGAGTTCTTTTTTCCAATGTACTTTTTTTTCCCATTTGGCCAATTGGTTTTCTTTTCAACAAATTGTTTTCTACAGTCAGTTTTTGTCCTTCCTTTTCCAAGATGTTGGCTCTCTCTTGCATACCTCTCATTTCTTTTCACAATTTTTCTTCTACCTCTCTTATTTGACTTTTAAAATCTTTCTTGAACTGTTCCAAGAAGGCTTTTTAGGCTTGGGACCTGTTCATATCCCTCTTTGAGGTTTTAGATGTGTGCATATTGACCATGTTGTCTTCTTCTGAATTTATGTTTTGATCTTCCCTGTCTTCATAGAAAGAATCTATGGTCATTGTCCATTTCTGCTTTTTGTTCACTATTTTTGCCTGTTTCCTGGCTGTTGAAATTGAGCTCTACTGTTCGAGCACAGGAGGGCAAAGTTCCAGGCTTCTTGTGCTGGAGGTCAGGAGCCTGGACACTGGCTTTGTGTGCTGGGGCCTCAGGAGCTGGCAGTTAGAGGCTACAGGGGTCTTGCAGCTTACCTGGTACTGAGGTTAGGCTGCCGGAGGTTACCGGCCTACCTGGAGTTGTGCTTCCTGGAACTGTGCCGAAGCATGGAGAGATTCAGCTGCTGGAGGATTCCAGACCACTGGCACTCAGGCGTGAAGAGGTCCTGCTGTTGATGCTTGCCTACTCCACCACTCCGGGTTCAGCATTTCCCATGGATTTGCTGAGGTGGGGCTTTCTGGTTGCTTGCTGGCCATCTCCAGTCCTATACTGCTCCTTTTCTACCAGAGTAAGAGGGACCTTTCCTGTTAATCCCCTAAGTCTCCTGTTCTAAAAGGGGGCAATATTTTTTGGGATTTTAAAGACCTGTAAGGGAGAATTGGAGCAGCTTACTGCTTACTCTGCCATCCTGGTACCCAGAATAATTAGACCTAGAGTCACAGGGGATTATTGATAGCTTCAATTGCTTTTTCTGAAAACTATCTGTTTCTATCATTTGCCCATGTATCAGTTGCAGAATGGCTCATTTTATAAAGTTTACTTAGTCGCCCATATATTTGAAAAATGAGGTCTTTATCAGAGAAACTCACTGTAATTTTTTTTTCTCAATTTCCTGTTTTCCTTTTAATTTTGGCTGCATTCATTTTGTTTATGCAAAACCTTTTTAGTTTCATATAATCAAAAGGAATCATTTTACTTCCCATGATACTCTCTAGCTCTTGTTTGGTCATAAACTCTTCCCTTATCCAGGGATCTAACAGGTACATTTTCCCATGCTCCAATAATTTACTTACATTATCGACATTTATGTATATATCATGTATCTATTTTGATCTTATCTTAGTATAGGATATGAGATATTGGTCTCTGTTTAGTTTCTGACAAACTACTTTCTATCTTTTTCAGCCAATTTGTGTCAAATTGTGAGTTCTTACCCCAAAAGCTTGGATGTTAGAGTTTATCAAATATTAGATTACTATGGTCATGTAATACTATTATCTATTGTGAACTAATCTATTCCACTGATCCACCACTGTGTTTCTTTGGCAGTGCCAGATTGCTTTGCTGATTATCACTTTCCAATATAGTTTGAAATCTAGTACTGCTAGGCCTCCTTCTTTCCCAAAATAGGGTCATATGAATATTGTATCAGACAACATTGTGTCAGGGTATTGATTTTTCTTCTTCTTAAAAGAAGAATCAAAGAGAAGTGTCCCATTCTGGCTATAGCAAGAAGAGATTTCATTTGAATGAACCTTACTGATATAAGGAATGAAATAGTAATCTAAAAGAGTCTAGTAAAAGCATCGTCAAATAGCCTGGAGTGTTTAAAACTGTGAAAAGTCTCATAATGTGTGAAAAGTTTCAAAAAATGTGGAGTCTCAAAGAAACTTCATCTGCCTGATATCTGAGCACAGATGTTTAGAAGACAGAAGTGAAATAATTTTCAATGCATTTCCATATAGACTTATAATTTCTACTGAAAATCTTTTTAACATCTTAGATATTTGCTCATTTTTATCACTAAATCCAAATAGATATGATCATGATACAAAATAAAAACAAATTTTGTAGTAACCTTTGTAAAAAGCTGCAAAGAAGAAAGAACAACAACTGTCTCTATGTATAAATTCTGAGTAACATAGGAATGCCAAAGGATGGAAAGATTATATTGTTTCAAATCTTTTTTTTTTTTTATCTTGGAGATTATTTTGCTATCAAAGCACTTAAAAATGTGACCATTAAAAGCAGAGGGAAGCAGGTACCAACCACAAATCTTTCATTATTTCTCTGAAAACACTGTCTTGAATGTTATCTTCCTTTGTGTTTTCAACATATACCATAAAGAGAAAATGTGTACACCAACTTAGGAGTTCAAGTATTTTGTGATATTATTTTTGGAAAACAAAATTAAGACTATACTGGCTTTTAAAACATTTTTACTGTCTTACCTGATCCTCACATAAGCAAATAGTGGACTTTTCTGTCTGCCAGAGTGTCATAGACCCGACATTATCTTGGCAAAAACAATGTCTTTTGCTTTATTCCTAATGCATTTTTCTCATAAGAATTAGAGTTCAGAGGAGATTTCCCTAGCTCTTTGTGTGGTTAATTACTGTTGAACTGAATTAAAAAAACACCACGTAATTAGAACAATCCATGTACTGTTGTCAGGCCACAATTAGACCATCCTCATTATATGTGAATCCTTCAATAGAAGTACTTTTAATGACAGCTGTTAGGTATAAAATGAGATCAAGAGAACGTCCAAGAAGGAGCTTCAACTTTCACATTCTGGGGAGTAAATGCAACAGTAGTTAAATGCTATTGTGATAGTGATTTTAATTTAAGTCTTTCTTTTATCCAGGAATTTTAAAATCCATTGTAGGGGCAGCTAGGTGGTTCAGTTGTTATGCCCTGTCCCACCCCCTCCAGTTTCTCCACCTTGCCCCAGCTCACCCTTCTGTTTTTACTCCCATTTCCATGGACCACACTGTTTGTATTCCCATCTCCACAGAAATAATCTTGCCTCAGCTTGTCCCACTGTTTGTGTCCCCATCTCCATGGAAATCTAATTGTGTTCTTTCCCTTTAAATACTCTTTCTCTTCCCTTGCTCACTGCTTTTCGTTTTGAGTAATTACTCCGAACGGTCGTGCACTTCAATAAATCCATATCTAAATTTGTATCTGGGTCTCGCTCGCTTTTTTTTCGGCACAACATAGTGAGTAGAGCACCGGCCATGGAGTCAGGAGGACCTGAGTTCAAACGAGGCCTCAGACACTTGACACTTACTAGCTATGTGACCTTGGGCAAGTAGCTTAACCCCCATTGCCCTGCCTTTCCCCCTCAAAGAAAACATCCATTGTAAAAGAAGAAAGACAGAAGGAGGAGGAGGAGGAAAAAGAGGAGGAGGAGGGGAGGAGGAGGAGGAAGAGAAGAAGAAGAAGAAGAAGAAGAAGAAGAAGAAGAAGAAGAAGAAGAAGAAGAAGAAGAAGAACAAATTCTGCCTATCTATAGTCTACAATATCAGTCTTACTTTGCATATAATTTTATTCCAGAAGGGAATTTTGAGGTTAGAAACATATTTTTAATCAAAATATGATTAAAATTTGTAGAGGCAGTGTGGAAAAGTGAATATAATGCTAGGTTACAAGCAGTATGCCCCTGGATATGTTATTTCACTTTTATGGACTTTAGACAGTTCTCTAGCTTTTATCTTCTAAGTCACAGATACATTTACTGGGGTTTTCTGGAGCCAATTTAAAACAGAACTGATTGTTAAATTGTCAATATAAGTAAGCACTTACACCTTGGAAATCAAGGAATACTAATATTAAAAAGTTAAATCCAAGAAAATAAAATAAGCTTTATAATGTGCACAGCAGAACATAAGAGAGGACTCAAAATATGCAGCAATAAATTTCCATTTTGAGAAAGTCTATATAACATATACCACACACTGTGTTCAGAGCTGTCCATCTTTTCTGTTTTCCTGTAAGTTTTCTTTTGTTCTCTGCTGTACACTTATTACTTTGTTCTTTTTTCCCCTTCCTTCTTCTTCCAAAAAGACTACAATTAAGGGTGAAGATACACCCATACCCCCCCCCCACACACACACATACACACACACTCACCCCTATACACACATATGTAAATACAGACATATTTATATAGGCATATACACATGAACACACATACATATATTCATACATACAATTACATACTCACACATATGCTTAGGTATCTATAATCATACTCTTATATAGATATATACATTCATATGTATCTACATAAGACCATGCTATATTTGTTTGTCCTCTGTTTCCCTGAGGGTGGATAAGGTCTTCCTTCAAATTCAAGTCTTTCCATATATTTCTAAGTTTCTAAGTTCATTGTTTCCTATACCACAGCAATATCCCAAACTTATGCTGTCTGGTTATCTTAGTCTACAATGGTATTAATTAATATAGTTGACACACAGTGCAGTTTCCCTTTTTTCCTCTTTTGATTAAATGTATTTTAGCTATAATTTTATCTGAGATCATGATTATTACCCCTGCTTTTGTTTTCCCCTAATAATTTTTCTTTTTTTATGTTTCTGTGTATCTCCTAATTTCTACCCTTGCTTACTCCTCTGCTTTACTACTACCAGCTACCTCACCCTACTATTGCTTAACATATCTCCCAAACAAAGATCTTTCCCTTATTCTCTACCCCCCAGCCTTAAATCCCTCCCTTATCCTCTCCCCGCTCCCTATCCCCTAGGCTTTTATTTCTTTCTGAATTTAGAAGACCTTTATTCCTTTCTAGATATATCTGTATTGTTCCCTCTTTAACTCATTTCCCAATAATAGTGGGGTTCCAGAAGTACCAGTTCTTCTGCCCCATCTAATTGTTCAGTGTCAGTTCTTCTCACAGCTCATTTGCATAAGATAATTAATGTTTTTACCTTTTCCTAGATGGTTTACTTTATATTATTGCATCATATTAATCCTTGACTCAATCTTTCTTTTTTTTTTAAATTCTATAAACTTTTATTAACAACCTAGTAGGTATGTCTGAAGTGCTGAGGCAGACTGAAAACATTTTTTCTTGACTCTAAAGGAATTTTAATTTTTTATTTCTATTTTTGCTCCCAGGTCATTTTTATTTCTTAAGGTAGCCCCTTCTCTTCCTTAATCTTTGACCACCCACTTGCAACAAAGAATCAAAAATGACAAAATGACAATACAGCAAAACTAAAAAACATACCAGATAAATTCAACAGTATACAAAGTTTTCCCCTTTGCTTCCATCCCCCACATCCCTCTCACAACAGCAAAGAATGGAGGGGGTTGCATGCTTGTACCTTCTTCTTTGAGATCATTCTGTCTTGGTATTATGATTGCATAGGGCTCATTTTCTTTTTTTTCCCAGTATAACAATTTTAATTATAAAACATAAATGAGAAGATATTCTTAATACAAAAGGATGTATCACAAAATTCATTTAAATTATTGAAAACATCTAAAATGTTTTAACAAATATTTTGTAATGTTATTAAAATGAGAAATGGACAAAAGGATAGACATCAAAACAAACGATCATTTCTTAAGGATGTTTAACATATGTAAACCAGTTTCTTTCTACCACAAAAAAGAGACCAAAAGAGCCTAGAAATTCTTAGTTAACAAACACAACAATTTCTAATATAAATTTGTTTACAAGATCCTGTGGAGAATGCGGGGAGGCTATGAATAGTATTATTTCACACAACAGTGAAAAGCAATAGAGGTAAAACAGATTTATAGAAAATATGGTAAAAGACCCAATTAAACCAAATCATTGGAAGAATAATTAAAGATGAAACTGGAACGAAGATAGCAAACAAATGAAAGATAGTAAATACTACAAAAGGTTAAGGCTAATAATACTGAATAATTCTTCATCAATGACAGTAGAGTGGCCATATTTCAACTTCAATATCATAGTTCATAATGTGTTTTATGAAGAAATGGAAATGGCCCTGAAGAAAATAAAGAAAGGAAGAGCATTTGGACTAGACCAAATATAACAGAGTTGATATATGCTCCAG
>CM053623.1:253909543-253931389 GCA_028646595.1 Phalanger gymnotis
GGACATCAAAATCAAACACTTTTGAAAAGGGACAAAGTCAAGGGAGAGAACTGAATAAAGGGGGACAGGATAGGATGGAAGGAAATATAGTTAGCCTTTCACAACCTGAGCATTGTGGAAGTGTTTTACATAATGATACATATGTGATCTATGTTGAATTGCTTGCCTTCCTAGAGAGGGTGGGTGGGAAGGGAATAGGGGATGGAATTTTGAACTCCAAGTTTTAAAATCAGATGCTCAAAAAAAAGTTGTTTTTTTGCATGCATCTGGGAAAAAAAGATATATAAGGAGTGAGGCATAGAAATCTATCCTGCCCTACAAGACCTTAAGGGGATAGGGGATGGGGGTGAGTGGGGTGACAGAAGGGAGGGCTGACTGGGGAATGAGGCAATCAGAATATATGCCATCTTGGAATGGGGGTCAAGGGTAGAAATGGGAAGAAAATTTGTAACTCAAAATCTTGTGGAAATCAATGTTAAAAACTAAAATATTAACTAAAAATTATAAAATTAAAAAAACAAAAGATTTCATAATAACCTGGAAAGACTTATATGATCTGATCCTTACTGAGGGGAGCAGAACCAGGAAAACAATATACGCGATTACAGACACACAGTATTTCTGATGATGAAGTCTGATAGAGTTATCAGCATTGCAAGGTTCTAAGACAGCTCCAAAAGACTCATTGTGGAAAAAGCTATGCACATCCAGAGAAAAAATTATTGAGTCTGAATGCAGTGTGAAGCACACTATTCACTCTCTTTTTGTTTGTTTGTTTTTGTTTCTATTTTGTGTCTCTTTTCACATGGTTCATTCCATTGTTTGTAGTTCTTCTTTGCAACTTGATTACTGTGAAAATATGTTTATTTTGAAGTTATATGTAGAGCCTATATCAGATTGCATGCCATCTTGGGTGGGGAGAGGGGAGGAGAGGGAGGGGGTGAAAATTTGAAACAAAAACTTGAGGAACTAAATGTTGTAAACTAAATCTAAAAATAATTAATTAAAAATTATTTCTTTCTGGCTGCTTGAGGTATTTTATCCTTGACCTGATAATCTAAAATTTAGCTACACTATCCCTTGGCATCTTTAATTGTGGATCTCCCAGAAGTTTCCCAAGCTAAAAGACCTGTCTTTCTTTTGGTTCCACTGTTCCAGGATTTTTATTGATTGTTGTTTTCTGGGTTTTTATCAGCCAATAAAGGAGAATGAGAGCAACTTACTGCTTGCTCTCCCACCTTAGCTCCTGGAAGTCTCTTGTGTTAGCACCTCACTATCTATCTATCTATCTATCTATCTATCTATCTATCTATCTATCTATCTATCTATTCCCTTTTTCTTTACTCATTTACTCAAGCCACGAGAATGTTTCTCTAAATTCTCTCCACATATTCAGAAACTCTTCTCCTCCATTTCTAGATAATCAGTTTGATATAGTATAAAAGGGATTCTTTTTGAATTATGGATAGGTCTTCTTCTAATCTCATCCTTCAGATTTACTAGATTTGCATACTAACTGATCTCCATGTTCATCCATGTAGTGATAAATGCTTAAGTGGCTCTGCATGGAAAAAATATGTTATGCATACTTTTGAGTTTATTCTGCATCGTTAATATTTTATATGTTATTTTTAAAGTCTAGGTGATTAACAAAATAACAAATCAGACTTCATTTTGCAGCATTTGCTGATTTCTGGAAATGCTCAGAATAAATAGTTAAATAAAAAATTCTTTTGAGCTAGTACAAGCTCTGTTCAACAGACCCTTAACTGTGCCTTGGTTTCCTCAAGGGTAACAGGGGAATAATAATATGTCTAGTACAGATCTCAAACAAAAAAGATGTATATATATATATGTATATATATATATACATATATATACACATATATGTATATATGTATACATATACATACATACATACATGCACACGCAATATGTGGGAAATTTTAAGTGGTATCTACATTTCACCTTTTATCAGTATTTCAACTTAATTGTTTTGATCATAACGCATTCCTTTTTCAGAATCCTTTTGATAATGAAGATGTGATAAGAGTGCTGAATTTAGAATCAGGAAATAGGGTTTGAAGTCCCACTCTACTACTTACTACCTTTGTGACATTGGTCCAATAGTTTCTTCCCCTCCAGACCTTAGTTTTCTCTAAATGAACTTCTACTCTATAAGCTCTGAATTCCTTTTCAGGTATACAGCCATGGTCCCGTAAACTAGAATTAAATAAAACAACATTTGCTTCCTGCTTTTCCGTTCTTATTTCCAAATGGTGTGAAATATTACTAAAGAATATTATAGAGAGCAGAGCCGAGATGGCAGAGCAAAAGAAGAGACTTGTTTGAGCTTTTCCTAAACCCCTCCAAGTACCTGTCAAAAATGACTATAAACAAATTCTAGAGCAGCAAAACCCACAAAATGACAAAATGAAATAAATTTCCAGCCCAACACAACTTGGAAAGTAAAAGTCAGTTGCACCAGTTTGAGAGAAGAGCACAGCCCAGCATGGGCTGTGCTGGCACTGACAGGGCCCTAGAAAAGCTGGAGCTGGCCTCAGGGCACTGAATCACTGACAGCTACGGAGTTTTCAGACATCTCAACCCACAAATGACAAAGAAAACTTAGAAAGTCAGTAGAAAAAGTCTATTGGACATAGGGGAGAGTGGAGCATGGTTCATCCACAGCCTCAGTGTTGCAGCTGGTGTGATAGTGGAGGCAGTGGCACTTGCTCCTTCTGAAGCTCTCAGACCAGAGATTGTATAGGGAACGAACAGCTGATCACAGGGGGATTTCAGGGATCTCTTTGTTGTCACTGAGGCAGGATTCCCTTGCTTTGCCCATGGTTGGATCTAGGCCACAGTCCTGGGCTGCTGGGGTAGGGAGGAGGGTTGGCAGAGCCTATGGCTACAGTGGAGAAGGAATTCTCCTCACAGTTCCAAGGCAGAAAAGAGTGCTTGTGGTCACTCACAGACCAGAGCACAGGCCAGGAGAGGAGTAAACACCTCTCCTTTGTCCATACAACCATGGAAGAAGTGAAAATTTACAGGTCCCTAGAAATATCTAAAACAGCTGCACAAACCTCCTGAAGATTGGGACAGTACACCCTACACACAGGCAGCACAGTCCTACCTTGACAAAGAGCTAAAAAGTCAAATAATTGGCTGGAAAAATGAGCAAACAGTGGAAAAAAAAACCCAAAAAACCTCAGACTATAGAATCTTACTTTGGTGACAAAAAAAATATATTAAAAAACCATACAACCAGAAGAAGACAACAAAGTCAAAGCTCCTACATCAAAAGCCTCAAAGAAAAATATGAATTACTCACAGGCCATGGAAGACCTCAAAAAGGTTTTTGAAAATCAAGTAAGAGAAGTAGAGAAAAAATTGGGAATAAAAATGGGAGTGATGCAAGAAAATCATGAAAAACAAGTCAACAGCTTCCTAAAGCAGACCCAAAAATGCTGAAGAAAATAATTCCTTAAAAATAATCCAAATGGCAAAAGAGGTCCAAAAAGCCAATGAGGAGAATAATGCTTTAAAAAGCAGAATTGGCCAAATGAAAAAGGAGGTCCAAAACCCAAAACCAAAAGAAAATAATTCCTTAAAAATTAGAATGGAGCAAATGTTAAGAGAAATCAAGAAATTATAAAACAAAACCCAGAGAATGAAAAATAGAAGACAATGAAAAATATCTCATTGGAACAACAACTGATCTGCAAAACAGATCCAGGAGAGATAATTTAAAAATTATTGGACTACCTAAAAGCCCTGATCAAAAAAGAGCCTAGACAACATCTTTCAAGAAATCATGAAAGAAAACTCCCCTGATATTTGAGAACTAGAAGGTAAAGTAGAAATAGAACCACCAATCACTTCCTGAAAGAGAACCCAAAAGGAAGACTATTAGGAACATTGTAGCCAAGTTCAAGAGTTCCCAGGTGGAGGAGAAAATATTACAAGTGGCCATAATAAAACAATACAAGTATTGTGGTACCACAATCAGGATAACACAAGATTTAGCAACTTCTCCATTAAAGGATCAGAGGCCTTGGAATATGATATTCCAGAGGTCAAAGGAAGTTTGATTAAAACCAAGAATCACCTACCCAGCAAGACTGCTTATAATACTTCAGAGGAAAAAAAGAATATTCAATGAAATAAAAGATTGTCTTGGTGAAAAACAAAACCAGAGATAAATAAAAATTTGACTTTCAAATACAAGAATCAAGAGAAACATGAAAAGGTAAACAGGAAAGAGAAATCATAAGGGACATATAAAAGTTGTGCTGCTTACATTCATACATGGAAAAATGATATTTGTAACTTATGAGACCTTTCTTAGTATTAAGGTAGTACTATTCTTAGTATTAAGGTAATTGTAGAGTAAATTATCTCACATAAAAGAGGCAGGAAAAAAAACTTTTACAATGGAGGGAAGGTGAGAGGGAATGAGTGAACCTTACTCTCATCAGATTTTCCTTAAGGAGGGAATAACATACACACTCAAATGTGCATGAAAATCTATCTTACCCTAGAGGAAAGTAGGAAGGAAGGGGATAAGAGAGGTGGAGATGATAGAGAGGAGGGTAAATGGGAGGAGGGGGGTAATCAGAAGGAGATTATTTTGAAGAGGGACAGGGTCAAGTGAGAAAACAGATAAATGGGAGGCAGGATAGGATAAAAGGAAATATGGTTAGTCTTTCAGAAATATCCTACCTTCTTAATCATTTCTTCACTATCTCATTTCCTAAATCACTATCCATAGCATTACCCCTCTTTCCAACTATGGAATATCCTGAGATCCTTGGTCCACTTTTATTCCCTTTATTCTCATGTGGTGACCTCATCAACTCACATTGGTTTGATTATTAGCACCCTAGTCTCCATCTCCTAAGATCCAGTCACATCTAATGAATTGGCAACATTTTTTGGTATTTCAAGCTGGAGGTCCTATAGACATCTTAACTAAATATGCCCCAAAGAGAACTCATTCTCTTACTACTAAAGGCTACTCATTCAAAACTTTCCTATTTCTGACCAGTGAATAATTATTTTTTCTCAATATTGCAAGTTGCAACCTTTAACTTATTCTTGACTCCTCCCTCTCTCTCTCACTCCACTTAACTAATCAGTTGCCAAAATGTATAATGTCTAAGTCCATAATATTTCTTTCATTTGGGATTCTTTTTTCTTGAATTACATGATCACCAGTCTAGGTCCTTATCCCTAGTCAGATGGACAATTACAATAGCCTCCGCATTGGGGTTTCTGCTTTACAGCTCTACTCCCTCCAATCTATCTTCTGCAAGCTGCTAAAATGATTTTTCTTACTGACTATGTTGTTATTTTGTTGAATAAAGTTCAGTGGGTCCCTACTGCAAACTGTTTACATGCCTATGTGCGAAGATGATACTTGCAACTATTGAGAACTATATCTTTATTCTGAAATTTAGAAGGGATATATATGTGTATATATATATATGTATATATGTACTCAGAAGGTGTGGGTATAAACTGACTTTGATGTGATGATAACAAAACCTAATTAAAGGGTGAAAAGGGATTGTAATGGGAGAATAGGAGAAGAGGAGGTAGAAAAGGGTGAAATATATTACATGAAGAGGCACAAAAGCATATTACAGTAGAGGGAAAGATAGGAGGGAGCTAAACACTGAACTTTACTCTTATCTGATTTGGCCGAAGGCGGGAATAATATAGTTAAGTATAAAAATCTAACTTGCCCTACAGGCAGTAGGAGGGAAGAGGAGAGAAAAGGAAGGGGCTGGGAAGAGAGAAGGGAGGGTAAAGTTGTAAGGGAAAAGGGAAAGAAAAAGGTGGGGGCAGATAGGAGGGAGAAGAGTTTGAGGGAGGCTATGGTCAAAAGCAAAACTCTTTGGAGGAGGGAAAAGGAGAAAGCACAAATAAAAGCATAGACCTGGATGGGTGTGGGAGTGGAATAGGATGGGGAGAAAGACACAGATAGTAGCTATATTTATAAATGCGAATGGGATGAACTCTCCCATACAACAGAAGCAATAACAGAATCAATTTAAAAAAACTGTAATACTACAATATGTTCTTTATAAGAAACATCCCTGAAACAGAGGGATACACATGGTAAAAGTAAAAAGGCTGGAGTAGAATAGATTATGCTTCATCTGAAGAAAAAAAAAAACAGAGGTAGCAATCCCGATCACAGACAAAGAAAAAGCAAAATTAGGACTAATTAAAATAGACAAGGAAAGAAAGCATATCATACTAAAAGGCACTATAGATATTGAAGATATATCATTACTAAACGTATATGCACCAAGTGGTAAAATACGCGAATTCTTAGAGAAGAAGCTAAGGGAGTTATAGGAAACAATAATGGCAGACCTCAACCTCCTCCTCTGAACTAGATAAATCTAACCACAAAATAAATGAGAAAGAAATTAAGGAGGTGAATAGATTTTTAGAAAAAAAACAGATATGTTAGACCTCTGGAGAAAATTAAATTGGAATAGAAAGGAATGTATCTTTTTCTCAGTGAAATATGGCACTTACAAAAAAAACTGACTACGTATTAGGGCACAAAAACTTCACCATCCAATGCAGAAAGGCAGAAATATTAAATGCATCTTTTTTTCAGGTAATGACTGTTTTAACAATCTGGCTAGCAGCTTCTCTGGGGGGTCCAGATCCACCCACAGCCAGCACCCAGAAAGCTGCCGGACAGCCAGAAAGCCCAGGTTCTTTTGATATGCCTTAATAAGCAGAGCAAGGTTAAGGGGCTGGCAAGCTTACTTTAATTCAGCACACAAATATCACTCACCTAGTTCAGGGGAAAAAGCCAGCACCCTGAACTTCAGAACAAAATACAAGCAAATTACAAACATCAACAGACAGACCTTGTCTGATTCAAATCCCAATACATAGTTACCAGAGTTCAACAAAGTCTCAGCATCCGGGTTTATAAGCTGGAGGGCTCCTTAGCAACAGCTGCCAGGAGTCTTAACATCAACACCATCTCAAGAGCCCAACATCTGGGTTTCAAAGCTGGGGGGCAGTTTGCAGCTTGCCCAGAGTTTGACCCAGCTTCTAGGGATGTATACAAAAAATATCGTAAAAAAAAGGAAAAGGACCCACATGTACAGAAATACTTTCTGCTTTTTTTGTGGTGGCAAAGAATTGGAAACTGAAGGGATGTCCATCAATTGGGGAATGTCTAAACAAGTTGTGCCATATGAATGCAATGGAATGCTATTATGCTATTATAAGAAATGATGATCAGGACTTCAGAAAAACCTGGAATGACTTATATGAACTATTGCTGAGTGAGGTGAGCAGAACTAGGAGAATGCTGTTCACAGTTATAGACACATTGTGAAATGACTAACTTTGTTTGACTTAGCTCTTCTCAGCAATGCAAGGTTGAAAACAACTCCAAAAGGCATATGATGGAAAATGCTCTCCGTATCCATAGAAAGAACTACAGAGTCTTAATGCAGATTGAAGCATACTATTTCCTCTCTCTCTCTCTGTCTCTCTCTCTGTCTGTGTGTGTGTGTGTGTGTGTGTGTGTGTCTGTCTCTCTGTCTTTCTCTCTTCATTTTTCTTATTCTTTCTCTTGATTAATCCCATTGGTTCTAATTCTTCTTTACAACATGACTAAGGTGAAAATATGTTTAATATGAAAGTATATGTAGAGCCTATATTACATTCCAAGCCATCTTGGGGAAGGGAAAGGTGAGGGAAGAGGAGAAAACTTAAAACTCAAAAGCTTGTGGAACTCAATGTTGAAAACTAACAATAACTAAAATACTTTAAAAAAAAGAAAAGGAAAAGGAGAGAAAAATAACCTTTTCTTATTTGAATAACTTTCCTGGGTCCACCAAAAAATAAGCACAAAGATTTTGTTGCATTTTGCAGCCCAAATAATATATTTAGTAAATATTACTATTTTGAGACAAAATCCAAATTTTGTCACTTATTTACTGGCTTTATAGGGAAACAAAAATGGAAGGAAGAAAGGGTTAAGGACATCCATAACTAAAGTCATACCCATCTCAAAAGTTGAGAAAAGAAGCTATCACTTTTGCAGTTTTTTAACCCCTTTGGCATTTGATTAAGGTCTTCTGGGTTCTACTTCATTATTAATATATCAGATTTTCAGATCGATTAAGATTAAGAGAGCGGTAAGGTAAGGACCCATGTGAAGAAATTACCTCAGATGGCTTTCCTTTGTGAAGCAGTAGGCTACTGACACCAACAGTAACAGCCAAGAGTTGTCTTTTTTCTAAGATGAAAGTGACTAACCTTAAATTCCTCCTATTGGTCCCGTTGATCTTCCCATACCCCCTATACTGAACTCCAAATGATGGTACAGGGTAGCATAGGGCAAGACAATGAAAAAGGACAGGCAAGTTGAATTTTAAAAAGTGGAGTTATGGATTCAAACATTGAATAGGCCATATTTATCCATATTTGTATTAACAAGATATGATACTGTGGATAAGCAGAGGAATGGAGAGACAAAAGAACAAAAAAGAAGGAGGCATTGGAGGAAGAAAGGAAAAAAAAATATATCAAAGTCTGGCTGTATTTACATTTGTGTTGAAGGTCAGGGCTCTATTTAGTCCTATAAAATGTTTTTAAAGGTATTTTACAATTTTGTCCTTTACTTTATTTCTTATTTCAAAACCAAGATAACTAATAATTCAATTGCATTAATTGCACTAGAACTAATGTATTGGATTCTGAATAAAAAGATGGATTTAAAGCCTGACTCTCTCACTTTACATCTGTGTGATCTTGGGTGAGTGTAGTTCATTACTTCTTCACTTTGCAATCTGAATCTAAATCATACCACTCTACAGAAATTGCTTTGTTCAGGATTACCAATGAACTCCACTGCCCTATCATTTCCAATTATTACAAGATAATCAATAGAGTCTGAGTTTAGATGAAAAAAAATGCTTCCTTATTTTCACTACATAACTGAATTTTAGCATTTCTTTCTTTCTTTACAAAATATACATATTTCTGAGAAGCACCTCATAGGCTTAAGCAGATTGTCAAAGGACATGACAAAAGTCCATGACACAGTCAAAGAGATAAAGAACCTCTAGTATAGTTCAAACCCTTCATTTTACAAATGATGAAACTGAAGCATAGTGTGGTTGTGACTAGCTCATAACAGCTAAAATTAAAATCTAGTTTCTCTGACTATAGATTCATTGCTCTCACATACTACAGAGAAGATAAAATTAACCTCTCTCCTGGATCTGGGTTATAGTCTTTATTTTACCTCTAATATTTTTACATGGACTAGGACAAGCTATTTAACTGATTTGTGAATAAAAATTTAAATGAGTTGACAGTCAACTTTGATGATACAAAAGTTAAAAAAAATAGCTAATACAGTGGATGGAAGAATCCAGCTGCAAAATGTCCTTGAAAGGCTAAAATTTAGTTGAAACTAACAAGTTTCAATTTAACATAAATGATTGTCAAATCCTACATATAGCTTTAACTGTATAAGGACCTGATAGCAATTCTTGTGACAAAGACCCCCTGTGTATGACCCAGGAGTCCACATACCCTAGGTTGAGATCTACAGGCTTTAGTTGGCAATGAATTCATTGTATCCAATAGTCTTACATGTCTGAAAAGAAAGGTAGTAGAATCTGAGGCTACAACTAAAGAAGGGAATCAATAATTTCACCATTTGCTATAGTGAGATCAATTGTAGCATTTGGCTACTCTGTGACTTATAACTGCCCAATATGTTTGTTATATTTTACATAGATGGGTCACCCAAAAATGGTGATCCTCAACACATTCTTAACCCCTTTCCTTTCACTTGCTAAAGGTTAGTAAATATTCTTTTCCTCAGTCCTTGTTCTCCTCAACCCATTGCTACCTAGAATAACATAAGCAATCTATTCCTAATCTTATTCCAGAGCCAGTACAAGGAAGAGTGTCAATTTAACAAATATTTTAAAACATCTGCTATGTGCAAGAAAATGTGCTAAATACAAAAATTTCAAATTATATTGGTGTTTTCCTCATGTCTTTGCAGTCCTTGAATCAGGAACAGTCTAGTTTTATCCTTGGGATTTATAGCTAAAGTAACTGGGGGAAGTTGGAAGGCCTTAAACAATTTTCCCAAGGATACACAGTGAACATTAGAGGCAGGATTTAAACCAGATTCCAAGGTTTTTTTTCACTCAAGAGGTTGTGACTTTGCCATCATACTGAACTATCCACTACAGGAATTAACATGGATACAGGCAACTGAGAGTATAAGATAATTTAGAGTATTACTACCCAGTGTCTGAGGCAAGGTTTGAACAAAGTTCTATGTTCCTGGTATGGTATCCACAGAGCTTCTTAAACCTTTTCTACTCACAACCCATAGTTTAAGAAGTGCTGCAACTATACCACCTTACTTCTTAAGATATCATTATAATCATAATGGAGGACTTTATATTATACTGCAGTTACAGAGACAATAAATGGCAGAATTGATGGAAAATTGGCCAGAGTCAGAAGTCTTTTAACACCTACCCCTGGCCCATAATAGTTTGGTGGCCTTGACCAAGTAGCTTAACCTCTCAGTGCTATAGGAAATGAAACAACTATCAATCACAGTGCAAGGGCTTATCTGCATTGATAGAAGAAGTTTCCTCACTGGGAGATTGTAACATCACCGGAAACACAGGTGTAGTTAATAGAAATGATATAGAGAAAATGTACTGTAGACAGGAAACTTGACTTGGGATTAAAAGGTCGACAAGGCAGCTCTCCTAAATATTAGTTGTGTAAATTTGGGTAAATCACCTGTATTTTCTGGGCATCAAATTTCTCATTTGTAAAGGGTTAGAAAAGTGCAGGGTAGCTAAGTAGCATAGTGGATAGAGTGCAGAGCCTAGAGGCAGGAAGACTAATCTTTCTTAGTTTAAATCTGGCCTCAGACACTTACTACTAGGTGTGTGAGCCTGGGCAAAGCACTTAATCCTGTTTTTCTCAGTTTCCTGTCTATAAAATGAGCTGGAGAAAGAAATGACAAACCTCTCTAGTATCTTTGCACAAAATTCCCAAATGGGATCACAAGGAGTTGGAAATGACTGAAACTGACTGAACTACAACAACAGCACATGTCTGGAATATAATAGTTATTTAGTAAAAATGCTAGTGGACCAACTGATTGAAAAAGTTGGACTAGGTGACTTTTGAGGTTCATTCATATTCTATCATTCTAGGATTTGGGAGGCATACCGATAATAAAGACCTTGTGGCAATTATCACATAACCATTTCTATACTTATTTATCACCACTCTCTGAAACTTCAACAAGCCTATTTCCATCTGCAATTGGCTTTGAATATCCCCTTAAGACATATCTCACTTTATGGCAGATGACTATTTGGATTAGTTAACCTTAAAGTGAAAAAAGGAATAGGTTACACAGTATTTTGCCTCACTCAGAGTTTCATACCTGAACGCAGAGCATCTTTGTTAATGCTTCCATAGTCATGCCAATCTTTTCTTTTCAAACCATCTGTCCAGGTATAGAGCTGCCCATCTCCTAGGTCCAGTGGAAATGTCTGTGGAAAAGCAAAAATATTTAGGGTATAAAATCAAGAATTTATGAGAAATTATTTGTTTGCTACATTTTAAAGATACTCAATACTCCATGTTTATTAAAATCAAATACTATTGTCAGTGAAAAAGTAATAATGTATTTTTAAGGAATTTGAAGTTTCAAGTAGCAATGTTCTCCATCATCTACCCAATTATATTTTTGAATTCAATTGTTTCTTCCAACCTTTCTAAAGTATAATTTATGCCATTTCTGAAGAAAAAAATCAGTATTTAATTTTGAGTTTATAGATTCTTTTGTTGTTGGTGTTGTTCTGTCATTTCAGTCATCATAACCCATTTGAGGTTTTCTTGGCAAAGATGCAAATTCTACTGTGAGGGAATTAAGTGATGAAATATATACACATATCAATTAAAACTAAATGCAGAGAAAGTAATGCAAAGCATTTTACAGAGGGTGAGACAGTATTATTAATAGCTTGGGAATAAACAAAAGCTAGGAAAACAAAAGTTAGGAGGTGGCAACTGAGCTATACTTTGAAGGGAGCTTTGAGGTAGAGGTAAGGAGGGAATGCATTCCCAACATAGGGGAATAACTTAAGCTATGGCAAAGAGGTGGAAGATGTACTACTGCATGTGGAGAAGAGTTAGTAGGTCTATTTGATTCTAATGGTAAATGTAAAAAAAAAACAATAATACCAAATAAGACTGGAACAGTGTTGGGAGCTAGATTTTCTTCATTGTAAAATTACTTAAATTTTTTGTGCTTTAGAATGGAAAGGGATTCATTAGTCACTCTCTGCATGTAAAGGATTATACTAAGCACTGATGACACAAATATAAAAATACTGCCATCACCACAACAAACAAAAAAACACAAAATACAGACTATGTTTGCAAGTCCTTACATTCCAATAAGAGGTGAGAACACATAGAGAGGAATGATAGGAAGACGGCAAAGGCATGTTGAATAGAGCTATAGAGCAATAAAATGATGTATCATTCCCAATAGCTATGGCTGATTGTAATTCTATTAGTTCCCAGAGTGAGAGGGGGAAAGCAGGGAAGGGAAATATAGAGAAAAATGATCATATTTTTTTAAAAAAGAAATTGATTTTCTACATATACTTCTGATGTCTATTCTATGCACAAGATAATATTTTCATTGATGACAAGAAAATTAGCAATATTCTTATCCTGAGGAAAACTAAAATGAAATTGTTCATTCTCATATAATCACACATTTTAAAGAACAAAGTAAATAAAAAAAGAAAATAATGTAAATATATATTACATTTTCCCCAAATCCTCCTCCAGTGTCCCCTTGTATTCATTCTGTAGGAAGCATACCTCCATCACAGTTTTAATCTTAGTGCCTTCCCTCTGAGGCAACCCCCAATTTATAGTGTATTTAACTTGTTTTTTATGAGTGTTTACATGTTGTCTCCCCCATTAGACTGTGAGCTCCTCAAGAACAAGGACAGTGTTTTTTTTAACCTTTCTTCATATTCCTATCTCTTATCATAGCACCTGGCACATAGCTGGGGACTTAATAGGGGGTAATTCATTGACTACTGCTTCATTTCAACGTAGACATGACCACGAATTCTCAAAATCTAAGAAAATAAATATTTGCTTTGGCTTGTTCTCACCATATTTTGAGCTAAGGTCTGGAGATGGACTGAGCATCTGTCATCTGAGCAGCAGCTTTGAAGAGGCTGAGTTCAAGGTCGGTCAGAGTGTGATGAATATGTTGGCTAAAGGCATTTTCTACAACTTCCTATGAAGTGTTAAAGGTGTTATGATCTGTGACAGTGGTTGGAAGACTAATATAAAATTAAATTGTTGATTTATTGAAAACATCAGGAAAGGAAGACTTACTATTTATTCTTAAAGTAGGAAAACACCAAATAACAAGCAATTTAAATACTAATAATGTTAAAAGTAGCTTTCTGGTTGGTTTTCTGATTCAGTTCATTCAATATCCCAGTCCATCTTCCATTAGATTGTTGAAGTGACCTTCCTAAAGTATAGGCCTGACCTGACTCTTCATTCAACAGACTCCATTGAATCCTTATTACTTGTAGTATTAACTATAAAGTCATACTTTTCTTTCCAGTCTTCTTCATCCTTCTATCCATTCTGAGATGCAGTGATACTAGCCTCTTTTATATTCCCAATATAAGATAATCTTCTTCCCATTTTTATGCATTTTCATTGGCTTTCCTCCATGCTCAGAATACTATACCTCTCTGCCTCTGCTAAAATCCCACAATTTGCAAGAAGGCTTTTCTCATTTGCACATGAGAATCATAGCAGGCCCCTAAAATGTGTGGAAGACTCTCCAATTTTGGTAAAAATATATCAGAAATGTGAGAAAGATTATTCTTTCTTTGACCTAGCTGACTAATGAAAATATAAGGTAGAGGAATCATATAATTGTGAAACACTTGGCATTGGAAAACGATTTCCAAAGTCATCTGGAAATCATCAGATAAATATATCTATCTATGTGTTTTGCAATTAATTTTTGTTTAATAAGGCATTTTATATGGCAAAGAAAGTAGTGAGTGCCATTACCCTAAGATAAAACATAGCACAGCTGTTAGAACTGGAAAAACTGAAAATGGTCAGGGTAAAAAACTGTCAACTGTCAAATAACACATGTCAAAGAATAATCACTGTGACTGATTTTTAGGCTTCTTTGGTGGCATAACATTTAAAGAGGTATGAATCAAATGGTAATTTTCTAGGGAAAAGAGAGGGGAGGGAAACTGAGTTCAAAAAACTATAAGTACAGATTTCCTATAGTGATAAATGGATCAATGCACACAATGGCCAGGTGAAATTTTTCTGAATACCAGTTAAATTAAAAAAGAGGAAATATATTCTTGTCAATCTCTACAGAACTACATTGATTTGATACTTCATGTTGTCATCACATCCTGCTCTAAGCTTAAGGGTCTTTTAGAGAAGTGCCGCCAAAACTGGCTCAAAATTAGGTTACATTTGCTTTTTTAAAATTTTGTTTTAAACTCAAACTCCAGAACACAAATACAGAATAGAGAAAAGAAACAAAAACATATCATAAACTTAAATATTGGACTTAAAACAAAGTAAAAAAGAAAAAAAAAACATGTCATGTGCATAGCAGAACATAAGAGAGGGTTCAAAATATGTAACAATGAATTTTCATTTCAAGAAAGCCTGTATGACAAATAATAGACTTCGTGTTGAGGACTGTCAATCTTTTCTTTGCTTGTAAGTTTTCATTTGTTCTCTGCTGTGTACTTTTTTACTTTGTTCTTTTTCTCCCTTCCTCCCCACAAACAAAGGCTATAACTGAGTTTGCATATGCTTCTCTATAGCTATAGATATATACATTCACATATACATATATACATATATATGCAGACATACACTTTGCCAAACAAATTCTACTCCTGATCTTTGTTTCTGTGTTTGTGCATATCTTTTGTTTACTATCCCTCCTGCCTCCTCTACTTTACTTCTACTCACTACCTTGCCCTCCTATTATTTGTCTACCCCCCTCCAAGGATCTCTCCCCTATTCTTCCATTCCAATAAATCTAAAGACCCTTCTATAACCCCCTTTTACCTATTCTCTCACCCTCCCCTCTAAAAATCCCTGCCTTGTCCTTTCCTTCTTCCCTACACCCTTACTATTTTATTTTATTTTTGAATTTAAAAGACTTTTTTACTCTTCTAAATATATATGCATTGTTCCCTCTTAAACCCATTCTCGATGAAAGTAAGTTGCCAGAGCTACCAGCCTTCCTCCCCATCTAATTCCTCTGGGTAGATTCTCCTTCTTCCACATCATTTGTATAAAATAATTTCTCCTCTTAGCTGTTCCTAAATAGTTTTACTTTTAAAATTCATATTATACTCAGGTTTTCCCAAATGTTTCTTGAGACACCCACCAATTAATAAGAATCTTAGACATCGATTTCACATACATAAAAAGTAGTCTTGTCCTTATTGAATCCTTTAAAATCAGTCATTGATATGTACTTTGTATTTCTCTTGGCTTTTGTATGTCAAATCTTCTATTTTTAAAAAGCAAAGCTTGACAGTTGATCAAATGTCCTCTTATTCTTTCAGGATTATGCTTAACTTCGCCAGGTATGATATTTTTGGCCAGAGGCCCAAGACTTTCGCTCTTTGATATATGATGTTCCAAAATTTGCGGTCCAATAATATCTCTGCTGCTAGGTTTTGTGTTCTTCTAATTGTGGCAACATCATATTTAAATTGTTTTGTTCTTGTTGTTTTTAATGTTTTATTCTTGAACTGGGGTTTTGGGGATTTCACTATGATATCCCTATGAGTTTTCCTCATAGGATCTTTTTTAAGCTGTGATCAATGGATTTTTTCTATTTCTACTCCCCCCACCCCGTGTTCTAATGATTCAGAACAATTTTCTTTAATTATTTCTTGTGTTATTGTATCAAGATTCTTTTTTGAACATAACTTTAAGTTAGCCTGATTATTTTTATGTGCTCTATTCTTGATCTGTTCTCTAAATCTGTTGCTTTTCTTATAAGATGTTTCATTTTCCCTTCTATATTTCATTATTTATATTTTGTTTAATTATTTCTTGATCTCTTATAATTTCACTGGTTTCACCTTGCCCAATTCTCATCTTCAAGGTGTCATTTTCTTTCTTAAGACTCTGCATCTCTTTTACTAATTGGTTGACTTTCCTTTCATAATCTTCTGGTTTTTCTTGGAAAATTCTTATGTATTACATATATGTATATATGTATACATATATATGTATATACATATATATATGTATATATATACATATATATATACATACATATATATATATATATATATATAGTTCTTTCCTCCACCTGTCATTTGATTTTTAAAGTCTTTTTAAAGATCTTCTATGAAGTTGACCATTTGACATTACTCTATGGGAGTTCCTTTACTTCAACATCCTCCTCTGAAGATAAGCCCCAGTCTTCTCTTTTCCTATAATAGTTTTCTATGGTTGAATTATTTCTCCTTTGTTGGTGCATTTTGTTGTGGTAATAGTTTAAGTTTTGTAATCACCTGTAGCCCAGGGGTAAGGGAAATGGTGCCTCTTGCCCCAGATCTTTAGTTCTTCCCTCTAGTCTAGAAAGAAAACCTAACTTCCCACCTCCTCTAACTGCTCACAGCCAAGGGATTTCTGCCCCACTGCTTCTGCACTCACTGGGTGTGTGCTGGTTCCTTCTTTCCCCTACTGCTCTTCACAGCACAACTGGGTCTGTTGTTCCTTGTCAGTAGAGGTTCCCTTGATCTTCCCTGGCTCAGATGCCCAATCCCCTCAGCATCCTGGGGGTAAAAGTTCCTGTGGGCTGGGGCTGATGAAGCCTCTCAAACCAACTAACCCCAGGGATTGCTGCTTGTTGTTAAAGATGACCCTAACCTACTCTTCACAAGGATCAAACCTTGTCCTGAGATTTTTTTTTTCTCATCTTCTCAAATTGTCCTAGGAAGGCCCATTCTGAGCCCCTATTCTCATTTATTTTTACCTGCACTTTGTTCACCCTAAGATACAATTTCCCCTTTTGTGGGGTAAATTTTGAGAGCTTGGAATTTTCTGACCTATTTGAGCATCTTCCCAGAAACCACTTCCAGGTTATATTTCTTCTAGGATATATGGTTGGGGGGGAGGGGGCAGAGCTTTGAAAGGAAGGAACTACTGGCTCTCTCTCCCAAATTCTGTCAGATACATCTAAAAAAGCAAATCTGAGCAGATTTGAGAGAATTAGAAGCCACTAGTAGACTGAGAGGGGTAGGAGCACCAGGCAGATGCAAGGACACCAGACCAAACCAATCAGTCACAGCAGAAGAATCCACCCAGCACGTTGGTCTGGGAAGTCGCTAGGGGAGCAAAATGTCTGGAGGAGGAATAGGCCAGGGCAGAAGTACTGGCTATGGCTGCAATTGAGTCTCAGACCTCTCAGCCCAGGGCTGGAGTATGTTGGAGCTATGGGAGACACCAGCACAGAGCCTGCAGCTGCAGGAGCACCTAGCCTTGGTGGCCTCCAACCCGCAGACTAAAGATTTGAAACTCACCTTCTTGAACTTCTGGGAGCCATGATGGCTAGGTTAAACAACTCTAATACCCCTCTTCAATAAACCCAGAGAATATTCCTGTGGGAGAAACAGAAGCCTGAAGTGGGGCTTAGATAGTGACAGAAATTGAGGAAAGGACCCCTCCTGTAGTGGTGGAAGGAGACCAGTGCAGGAAGTGAGGTGTCCTAGGAGCCCTCACCTCAGCAGAACAACTAGAATAACTGAGTCCCAGGGGGTAAAGCTAAGAAATGTCAAATCCAGGACCCCAGAAGTACCTTTGCATGGCCAGAGGGAGTGGCAGACACCAGCACAGACAACAGCTGAGACCACCATGCTGTAGAGCAGTCCTGGGGAAGAGAAGACTCCCAGCAGCCAGACCACCCCTCCCCCATGCCTCATGAAACCAGAGGCCATAGAACATAAAGCCAGTGAACAGACCCACAGATTCCAACACAAGAAACTTGAGACCGAGACCCTGAACCCCAGAAACAGAGATCTACTTTAGAAGGCAGGAAGAGAAATAAACACCATGAAAAAACACACTAAAAGGCCAAAGATCATTGAATCCTATTATTGGAGATGGGGAGGATGAAAATAACAATTCAGAAGAGGACAGAATGGACACTATACTCACATCTGAAGCCTCAAAAGAGAAAGTGAACTGGTCTCTAGATGACAAAGCATTCCGGGAAGAACTCAAGGAGGACTTTAAAAACCGAGTTAGGGAGGTAAAAGAAAAAAAAATGGAAAAAAATGAGAAAAAAAATCACTGATGAAAAGAAATCTTTAAAAAGTAAAATTGGTGAAATGGTTAAGGATAATCAGAATATAAATGGAGAAAATGTCTCATTGAAAAGTAAAATCAACCAGATGGAGAAGGAGACAGAGAAGCTAAAAGAAGAAAACAATACAATAAAACTTAGAATTGGGTAAATAGAAGCTAATGACTCTATGAGACATCAAAAATCAGCCAAACAAAATCTAAAGAATAAAAAAAAATAGAAGAAAACTTGAAACATCTGACTGGAAAGCCAACTGAACTGGAAAATAGATCCAGGAGAGACAATCTAAGAATTATTGGTTTACCTGAAAGCCATGATGAAAAAAGAGCCTGGGCAGTATCTTCCAAGAAATCCTTGAGGAAAATTGCCCTCAGGTCCTAGAACCACAGGGTAAAATCTTCATCAAAAGAATGCACCAATCACCCTCTGAAAGAGATCCCAAACTGAAAAGTCCAAGAAATATTATAGCTAAATTCCAGAATTACCAGGTCAAGGAGAAAATATTGCAAGAAGCTAGGAAGAAACAATTCAAATATCATAGAACGACAGTCAGGATCACACAGGATCTTTCAGTTTCTACGTTAAATGACAGGTGAAATTGGAATATGATATTCTGAAAGGCAAAGAAGCTTGGACTACAACCAATTATCAGCTACCCAGCAAAGCTGAGCTTAATTTTCCAGGCAAGGAGGTGGGCATTCAATAAAATAAAGGAATCCCATAACTTATTGATGAAAAGTGCCAGATGATGCCATGATGAGCCAGAGCTCAAAGGAAAATTGATCTTCAAATACAAAACTCAAGTAAGATATAAAAAGGTAAATGGGGGAAAACCCTAGTTAATCAATAAGGTTAATTAGTTACATTTTTATATAGGATTATTTTGTTTTAGATATGTTTTAGATAGATAGACATGTCAATCTTGAGAATAGTACAGTTATTATGACAATTGAAAGGGATATTCAAGGACTGTGGGTATCAGTATAAAATAACTGAAATAATGATAAAAATATAATTAAGAGATATACAAGGATGGTTCTGGGAGAATAGGTAAGGAGGTAGTAGAAAAGGGTAATTTACAGCACATGAAGAGGCAAAAAAATATATTGAAGTAGAGGGAAAGAAGGGAGGTAGAAGAGCAACATTTGAGCTTTACCCTCCTGGGATTTGGTTCAAGAATTGAATAACATACTCTCATAAGTACAGAAATTAAACTTGTCCTACAGGCAGTAGGAGGGGAAAGGGGAAAAAAATAGGAGGGCGTGGTCAGAAGGGAGGGAAGAAGTAGCAAGGGGAAAAAAGTAAGATAAGGGAGGGGAATCAAGAGGGAGGGTAAACTGAGGAAGGCAGGGTCAAAAGCAAAACTCTGTTGAGAAGTGGAAGGGAGAAGGGAGAAATGAAAGCATAAATGGGGGAGAAATAGGATGGAGAAAAAGATACACATAATAATCATAACTGTGAATGTGAATGGGATGAACTCACCCATAAAACAGAAGCAAATAGCAGAATGGATTAAAAACCACAGTCCTACAATGTGCTGTTTGCAAGAAACACATTTGAAACAGGGGGATACATACACGGTAAAGGTAAAAGGCTGGAGTAGAATATATTGTGCTTCAGCTAATGTAAAAAGAAAAAAAGCATGGCCAGCAATCCTAATCTCAGACAAAGAAAAAGCAATGATAGATCTAATTAAAAGAGATAAGGAAGGACACTATATCCCTCTAAATGGCACCATAAATAATGAAGAAATATCATTACTTAATATATATGTGCCAAGTGGTATAACATGCAAATTCTTAGAGGAGAAGTTAAGGGAGCTACAGGAAGAAATAGACAGCAAAACTATAATAGTGGGGGGCCTCAATCTCCCCCTCTCTGAACATGATAAATGTAACATGAAAATAAACAAGAAAGAAGTAAGGAAGTGAATAGAATTTTAGAAAAGACAGATGTGGTAGACCACTGGAGAAAAGTGAAAGGAGATAAAAAGGAATATACTTTTTCTCAGTGGTACAAGGCCCATACTCAAAAACTGACCATATACTAAGGAATAATAACCTCACAATCTATGGCATAAAGGCACAAGTAGTCAAAGAATCCTTTTCAGATCATGATGCAATAAAAATTATTTGTAATAAAGAAACATGGAAAAATGAACTAAAAATTAATTGGAAACTAAATAATCTAATTCTAAAGAATGAGTGGGCCAAAGAACAAATCATGTAAACAATTAATAACCTCATTCAAGAGAATGACAATAATGAAACAACATACAGAAACTTATGGGATGCAACAAAAAGAGTTATTAGGGGAAGTTTTATATCTCTAAATGCTTACATGAATAAAATAGAGAAAAAAGGAGATGAATGAATTGGGCATGCAACTGAAAAAGATAGAAAAAGAACGAATTGAAAATCCCCAATTAAATAAGAAATTAGAAATATTGAAACTCAAAGGAGAGATTAATAAAATTGAAATTAAGAAAACCATTAAATTAATAAATAAAACTAAGAACTGGTTTTATGACAAAACGATAAAATTTAAAAACCTTTGGTCAATTTGATTTAAAAAAAAGAAAGAAGGAAACAAATCACCAGTATTAAAAATGAAAGGCATGAATTTGTATCCAATGAAGAGGAAATTAAAACAATAATTAGGAATTATTGTGCCCAATTGTATGCCCATAAATTTATTTTTCCCAAGTGTTTTTCATTTAATATTTTTTAGTTTTCACTGCGGCTTTCCACAAGGTTTTCAGTTACAAATTTTCTCCCCATTTCTACCCTCCCCCCAACTCCAACAGGGTATATATTCTGATTGCCCCTTTCCCCAGTCAGCCCTCGCTTCTATCACTGAACCCCCATCCCTTTTCCCCTTACTTTCTTTTAGGGCAAGATAGTTTTCTATGCCCCATTGCCTGCATCTTATTTCTCTGTTGCATGAAAAAACAACCTTTTTTTTTTGAGCATCTGCTTTTAAAACTTTGAGTTCCAAATTCTCTGCCCTCTTTCCTCCCCACCCACTCTCCCTAATTAGGCAAGCAATTTAACATAGGCCACACATATATCATTATGCAAAACACTCCCATAAATAGCCATGTTGTGAAAGACTAACTATATTTCCCTCCCTTGTGTTGGAAAGGCAAAATGGGCTCCTTAGTACTTAGTTCAACATGTGCCCTTGAAGAGTTTGGCTTTTGTTTGCATTGAGTGATTCAGCTATTTCATTGAATCTTGTTAAGTGCTAAGCCCCAGGCCCAAGATTTGGGTGTCCTTGGTGCCTCTTTGCCTCAGGGGAGGGCTTAGTTTAGACATGAGTTTGAGTGACATGTCTGGGACAGTGGGGGCTCTTGGACCACGTGGGTTTGA
>CM053623.1:253931889-253953239 GCA_028646595.1 Phalanger gymnotis
TATAGCCAAATTTCAGAATTACAAAATCAAGGAGAAAATACTGCAAGCAGCCAAAAAGAAACAATTCAAGTATCATGGAACTACAGTCAGATCACCCAGGATCTTTCAGCTTCCACTTTAAAAGACAGGAGAAACTGGAATATGATACTCCAAAGGGCAAAGGAGCTGGGACTACAACCAAGGATCAACTACCCAGCAAAATTAAGCATAATTTTTCAGGGAAGGAGATGGACATTCAAAGAAATAAGGAAATTCCAGACCTTCCTGATGAAAAGGCCAGAACTCAATGGAAAATTTGATTTCCAAATACAAAACTCAAGAGAGACATAAAAAGATAAACAAGGGGATAAATCCCCACAAACCTTATTAATCAATAAGGGCAAATTATTTGCGTCTTTATATAGAATTACATCATCTTATGTATGTTTATATATATACAGATATATGTCAATCTTGAGAATAGTACAGCTATTATGACAATTGAAAGGGATACATATAGACTGTGAATGTCTGGGTTTCTTAACATAGTAAATAAGGAACAACTTTTTAACGGTTAAACAATTAATGAGGAATAATGGATAGTAAAGTACCATAGAACAATGTATGCCATATCCTAAAAGAATACAAACTAATTCACTTTTTAAAATTAATTTATTTTTAATTTTCACACTTTAATAAGATTATGAGTTTCAAATTTTTTCCCCCTCATTCCCTCCCTCCCCAAGACAGCATGCACTCTGATATGGACTCTACTTATTCATTCATATTAAACACATTTTCACATTATTCATGATGTAAAGAATAATTAAAATAGGAGGAACCACAAGAAAAAAAGAAACAAGACAATAAATAAAAGGAGAGCAAATAGTATACTTCCATCCCCATTCAGACTCCAAAGTTCTTTCTCTGGATGTGGATAGCATTTTCCATTATATGTCTTTTGGAGTTGTCTTAGATCCTTGCATGGCTGGCAAGAGATAAGTCTAACAGTGTAAGTCGTCACACAATGTGTCTGTAACTGTACAATGTTCTCTTAGTTCTGCTCATTTCACTTAGCATCAGTTCATATAAATCCTTCCAGGTTTTTATGGAGTTGCTTCCTCATCATTTCTTATAGCACAGTAGTATTCCATTACATTCACATAAGACAACTTGTTCAGCCATTTCCCAGTTGATGGATATCCCCTCAATTTCCAATTCTTGGCCATCACAAAAAGACATGCTATAAATATTTTTGTACATGTGGGTCATTTTCCCATTTGTATGATCTCTTTTGGATACAGACCTAGAAGTGGTATTGCTGGGTCAAAAGGCATGCACAGTTTTATAGCTCTTTGAGCATAATTCCATATTGCTCTCCAGAATGGTTAGATCAGTTCACAATTCCACCAAAATTGCATTAGTGTTCCAATTTTCTCACATATTCTCCAGCCTTTATCATTTTCTTGTTTTGTCATGTTAGCCAATATGATAGGTGTGACGACCTCACAGTTGTTTTGATTTGCAATTCTCTAATCAATAGTATTTTAGAGCATTTTTCATGACTATAGATAGCTGTAATTTCTTCCTCTCAAAAATGCCAGTTCCTATGCTTTGACCACTCATCAATAGGGGAATGACTTATATTCTTATAAATTTGGCTCAGTTCTCTATATAATTTAAAAATGAGACTGTTATCAGTGACACTGGTTATAAAAATCATTTCTCAGTTTTCTACTTCCCTCCTAATCTTGGTTGCATTGGCGTTGTTTGTGCAAAAACTTTTCAATTTAGTGTATTCAAAATTATCCATTGTGCATTTTATAATGTTCTCTATCTCTTGTTTGGTCATAAATTCTTCCATTCTACATAATTCTGACAGGTAAACTATCCCTCCCTCTTCCAGGCTGCTTATATTACCAGCTTTCTATCTAAATTTTGTACCCATTTTGACTTTATTTTGGTATTTGGTGTAAGATGTTTATCTATGCCTTGTTTCTGCCATATTCTTTCCCAGTTTTCCCGGCAGTTATTATCAAATACTTACTTCTTATTTGAGAAACTGGAGTCATTGGGCTTATCAAACAGTAGATTGCTGTAATTGTTGACTACTGTGTCTTATGTACCTAACCTATTTCACTGATCCACCTACTCTATTTCTTAGCAAGTACCAAGTAGTTTGGATGATTGCTGCTTTATAGTACAATTTTAGATCTGGAGTGGCTAGGCCACCCTCCCTGGCATTTGTTTTCATTAATTCCCCTAATATTCCGAACCTTTTGTTTTTTCAGATGAGTTTTGTTATTATTTTTTCTAGCACTACAAAACAGTTTTTGGTAGCTTGATTAGTATGACCCTGAATAAGTAAATTAATTTAGGTAAAATTGTCATTTTTATTTTGTTAGCTCAGCCTAAACATGGGCAACTGCTGCTTTTCCAATTATTTAGATCTAACTTTGTGTGAAAAGTATTTTGTAGTTGTGTTCATATAGTTCCTTGGTTTGTTTTAGCAGGTAGACTCCCAAATATTTTATAATGTCTACAGTAACTTTAAATGGAATTTCTGTATCTCTTGTTGTTGGGCTTTGTTTGTAATATATAGAAGCACTGATGATTTCTGTGGGTTTATTTTATTTCCTGTAACTTTGCTAGAGTTGTTTATTATTTCAAGAGTTTTTTTTTTTTACTTCATTCTCTAGGATTCTCTAAATATGGCATCATATCATCTGCAAAGAGTGATAGCATTGTTTCTTCTTTGCCTTTTCCAATTCCTTCAGACACTTTTTTTCCTCTTATTGCTAAAGCTAACATTTCTAGTACCATATTGAATAACAGTGGTGATAACAGGCATCCTTGTTCCACCCCTGATCTTCTTGGAAATGCTTCTAGCTTAGCCAGTATTTCTTGGAGTAAAGACTTTTTTTCAATGCTGTACTTTAAAAATTGAAAAATAGAAAATATGTGTATGATCTGTTCTTTTTAGTTAGAGATTTGTGAAAAGAAAGTAAAAGAAAAATCTCATAAATTTGTTATTATATTTTGTTTTGATAACTGTAAAATTTTTAACAGAATATTTACAGACCAATTATGGTATTTTCTTAGCTTTTAGGATGCTTCCATCCTGTTATTCCTCTTGTGTAAATTTTTCAGTCTTTGAAATTTGTAAGATGTTTTTACTTCCTCCAAGGTATAATATATATACGTACATATATATGTAGATGTAGATGTAGATGTATATATATGTACATATATATATGCATATCTATATAATACTTTAAGGATATCATCTCATATTCTAGATGATAAAATTGAGCTGTGAATAGATTTTTACATGCTTAATAAAATAATCTAATTCTAATAAGATTAGATTTTATTATTTATACTTTTATAAATTTAAAATGTATTAAAAATCTGTCTATACTTTAAACTTCAGAATGCACTGAGGATAATTTTTTTTTCAATTCTAATGAAAAATAACAAGTTCTGTAAGTGAGAAAGGGAAAGACCTTCAAATACAAAGTAAAGGAAATATGAATAGCACAAGATTATACTGACCAACTACAAAATAGAGAACAGGATAATATAATCTTAAAAGGAGCTTAATAGGACCTAAGATCACATACCCTGTAAACCTAATCATCGATGAAAGATGAGTTTTTGAAGTATTCTTGTCAAAAGAAGAGGCCAGAAGTGAACTGATTATTTGATGTACAAGCACCACTATACCATTTATGAGAAAGATAAATGAACAAAATTACCTAGTTAAAGCACAAGTTATCAAATGAATCATCCCACTTCTATCACAGTATAAAGAAGAAAATAATCCTAATAATAAGTAGCCAACTATGATGCTAAAAAAAGGAAATGAAATTAGAGGGAGCCTATTCCCTCTAATAAAATTGTGTGCCTCAATATGCAACATCATGCCTCAGGAGAGAAAAAATAATCAAATTTCCTGGGGAAAACCAAGGTCCAGAAAGGTGGGAGATATGATAAATGGGAGAGAAAATGGTTATGGGGAAAGCAAGTAGTAGGATTACACTGACCAGTTTAGAGACAAATAAATTGCTACTGTAGTATAATGTTTCTGGCCTAATCATTTCAGGATCGATGATTCTGAGAGTGAAGTAAAACAGAAAAAGAAGATCAGAGGACAAAATCTACAAGGAAATGACATAAAAATATGTAGAAAATGGTTTTCAAATCTGATATTCCAGAAGTTTTGTTTACATGAGGAACAGAAGGACTAAAGAAATAAATGTGATAACCATGAGTTAGTGCATTAAGTTTAGAATTAAAAAGATAAATAATGACAAGAATGAGGTAAAGTTTTTTTTAAGAAAGGCATGGAAATGAAACAAAAAATTAACAAAAGAAATTGGATGGAAGGGAATGCAGGAGATCCTTAATTACCTAATTAATAGAGAGAGGACAGGAAAGCTGAGAAAAAGGAGGAAAGAGGAAAAAGACTAACAACTAAATAAAAACTGAAAAAGAAAAAGAAATCACTAAATTACATAAAACTACAAAAGCAGGAAAAGGTTGAGGCTTGAGGACAAGAGAAAGCATACTTGAAGAAATTTTTATTGTTCAGTCTTTTCAGTCAGGTCCTAACCCCATTTAGGGTTTTTGTTTGGTTCGTTTTTGTTTGTTTTTGCATAGACCCTGGAGTTATTTGCCATTACTTTTTCCAGCTCATTTTACAAATGAGGAAACTGAGGAAACAGGTTTAAGTGGTATGCCCAGGGTCACACAACTAGTAAGTTCTGAGGCCACATTTGAGTGCAGAAAAATGAGTCTTCCTGACTCCATACTCATAGCGCCACCTAGCTCCCCTCTTTTCTCTCAGTGCCCCCCTCTCATTATCTTCCCCTCTTACCTCTCTATAGGGTAAGATAGATGTCTATACCCACATGAATGTGTATATTATACCCTCTTTGAGTCAATTCTGATGAGAGTAAGGTTTAAACATTGTCTGCCACCACCTACTGCGCTCTGATGATCTTGCCCTCCACTATAAAAATTCTTTCTTCTCTTTTCTCAGAGACCAAACCTTAAATCCATTTCACTCTGGAGTTCATAGATTATACCACAATAGGTCCCTGCCCAGCCACCACTTAATGGCTATATTTTGCACCCTCCTGGCTCAGAGTGAATGTCAGTAGTAACTGTTTCTCTTTTAGCCAGCAACCCTGAGGGTCTTCCTTCCCAGTTTGATTTTTTTTTTAATTAAAGAGGCCATCCCCTTGACTCACTTCTTAAAGAGGCCTATTCAATGAATGGGCTTTAACTCATTCAAAGGGAGAACCTGAAAGGGCCAGGGTTTCCCATTGCGTCCCGGGCCATCTCTAGTCATCCTGATGGATATCTGGGCACTAGATCCAGATGACTCTGGAGGAGAAAATGAGGCTGGTAACCTTGCACAGCTCTCCCTCACTCAACTGCAAGTCATGTCATCATTTCTCTGATATCATGGTCCTCTTCAAAAATGAAGGACAAATTCAAACACTCTTTCACTCCTCTCTTAGGTAAGACAATTGACCTCATTCTACCTCTCCTTTCCTTCTTCTCCCAGTGCACCCTGTTTTCTCACTCCTTTTTTTAGATATCATCATATCACACTTGTCCCCTCTGTCTATGTATACTAGTAACTGCTCTAATAATGATAACGTTCTTAGGAGTTACTAATATCTTCCCGTGTAGGAATGTAAACATTTTAACCCTATTAAACCCCTTATTTCTTGAAATATGACGTGTAGGTCTATTCTTCGATAATGGCTTTTGGGACATTCAATAATTCTTAAATTGTCCCTCCTTGATCTGTTTTCCAGCTCAGTTATTTTTCTAATGAGATATTTTGTATTTTCTTTTTTTTTTCATTCTTTTTGTTTGTGTGGTTTCTTGACGTCTTACGGATTTATTAGCTTCCACTTGCCCAATACATTTTTTTTAGGAAATTGATTTCCTCAGTAAGCTTTTGTACCTCCTTTTCCATTTCACCAATTCTATCTTTCAAGTTCTTTTTCACTGAATTTTTGTACATTTTTTCCCATTTAGCCAGTTCTGCTTTTTAATGATTTCTTTGAGCTCATCCAAGAATTCTTTTTAAGCCTAAAGTCAATTTACATTTTTTTCAGGCTTTGGATGTAGTTGTTGTCTTTCTTGTCTTAGTCTCAGTTTGTGTTTTGATCTTTCCTATCACCACAGTGAATTTCTTTGATCAGGTTTTTAAGGAAATGCAAAACAAGTTAAATAGGTGGAAGAATCTTAGATACTCATGGCTTAACCATGGAAATATGATAAAAATGATTATACCACCATAATTCATTTATAATTTTGGTGTTATACTATTCAAACTATCATAGAGATACTTTATAGAATTTTATGAAATTATAAAAATTCTTTTGGAAACACAATATCTAAAATATCAAGGAAAATAATAAAAATGTTAGAATTAACAGGGATAGCACTTCCATACCTCAAAGTGCATTACAAAACAACAGTCAACAAAACCATTTGGTATTGGCTTAAAATAGTGAAGTTGCCTAATAAAAACTCATTTTTAAAACTTTGAGTACCAAATTCTCTCCCTTCTTCCCTTCCCACACCTCCTCATTGAGAAGGCAAAAAAAAATTGATGTAGGTTACATATGTATAGTCATGCAAAATATTCCCAAAATAGTCTTGTTGTGGAAGAAAACAGAGAAAAATAAACAAATTCAAGAAAAATAAAGAAAGTTTAAAAGTTATATTTCAATCAGTATCCAGACATCATTAGTTCCTTCTCTGGGGATGGATAGCATTTTTAATCATAAGTCCTTCAGTGTCTTCTTGGATCACTTTGTTGCTAAGAAGAACAAAGTCATTCACAGCTGATCATTTCATAATATCGCTGTTACTCTGTACACACTAAATTTTGCTTTGTATCAGCCTGTGTAAACATTCCCAGGTTTTTCTGTGAGTGTCCTGTTCATCAATTCTTATGGCACAATAGTATTTCAACATTATCCCACGGCAAAATTTGTTCAGCCATTCCCCAATTGATGGGCATCCCCTCAATTCCCAATTCTTTGACATCAGAAAATAGCTGCTATAAATATTTTTGCACATATAGGTCATTTTCTTTTTTCAGTCTCTTTTGGGATCCAGATGTGTTAGCGGCATTACTAGGTCGAAAGGCACGCATGGTTTTATAGAACTTCGGGTGTCATTCCAAATTGCTCTACAGAATGGTTGAATCAGTTTACAACTCCACCAACAGTACATTAATGTCTCATTTTTCCCACATCTCCTCCACCGTTGGTCGTTTTCCTTTTCTGTCCTGTTAGCCAATTTAGTAGATATGAGGTGTAGTCCCTCAGAATTGTTTTAATTTACATTTTTCCAATTAGTAGTGAGTTAAAGCCTTTTTTCATGTGGTTAGAGATACCTTTGATTACTTCATCTGAAAACTGCTCATACCTTTTGATTATTTTTCAGTTGGGGAATGACTTATTTTTTTATAAATTTGACTCAGTTCTCTATATGTTTCAGTTTCTGTCACAATGTGGAACAAAAGGGGATTAGTCAGGACTGAAGGATATTTGAAATGCTGTTATTTCATGGAGTGCCATTGCTAAAGAATTCCCACTCACTGGCCAACCTACTAGTAAAGATCTTTCCATACGTAGTTAGGCTGGTCTTTGGACAAACTCTGTCACCAGAACTTGAAGACTTTCTAGCACTGAAATACTTCACAGAAATTGTTTTGCTATGCAGAAAACTGAAGGCCCAGGGGAAACCCTAATTAAATAATTGAGGCTAAAATTTACTCTTTTGAGGGTATAATTTTAAAAAGTGTTTCCTAGGCCCCCATTGCATCTAAATCACTGACCAAGATATTCATAATGTTCTAATTACAAGTATTTCACCACTGTGAGGAACAATATTGTACTGTAAGACGTTACAAAACCAAGTTAAGAACCTCATACTTAGATCCATATGAATGGAAAGAATCTTATCTTTCTTATATTTAATAACAGCTTGTGATCTAACATTATTGCCCCCTTGATTTTATTTCTTCATTTGATTTCTGTATGCCACTTGGAAATCACTTATAATCAGAACTCTGACTGACATGTCAGTCCAAAAGCTATAATTGCAAATTACTTGTTATAATAATAAAAGTAATTGACAGTTTTTTAAATGTAAGTTAAACTTTTATTTTTTGTCTTAGAACTAGTATGGCCTTTGAGTACCCAAAAACATCTCTAGGCTATGATAAGACAAAAACTAAAACTTTCACAAAGCATACCTCAGAAATATTTAGACTGAGAAAATAAATGCATAATATTTTTGAATATTCAGAGGTTTCTCGAAGTAGTGTGCAACAATGTCCTTAGGATTCTCATTTTTCATAATACCATAAATAATGTGAGGTTTCTCCTGTGCATAGCATCCAATAAATCCCATATAGACTATCCACATAAACTTATAAAAACTTTCCTTTAGATCTTTGGGTCCATGTCATGGGCACCAGAGTAGGAAATATCCTATTTATTTTATCTTTATAACTTTATAAGTTATCTTTATAAGTCATTTTTATTAGGTGACTTGCCCACTTCCTTTTCTGACCAAGCATTTTTTATACAAGATCTTCTTATATCACTTCAGGCATGTAAATTGTTAATGGTATTAGCCGTGTTTCAATTGTTTTCTCTCACCTTACAGGTGACTCACCATTTTGATTCCTCAAAGATCATGGTATTCTGTGATTTTGAACCAATTTATATTGCTAGGAGTATGTCGGTTTTTAAAAAAATTAGTTTGTTTAGAGAAAAAAACATCTTTAAAGAGTAATAGAAATAAATCCATAATTCAATCATGATCTTCAAGTATGCATTACTAATTGTGGACTTTTTAAACTTACATTTTAGTAGTAATGTAAAAGAGGATACTTGGTAATATTAGTTGAAATACTGATCATTTGAGAGTAAATTTTGATTTTCTCAATAGATAATGTAACATATACTATAATAATCTGTATTATAGATTGTATGTAATGTTATCTATATCATGAATTATAATTATATGGTTATATATCATATAGTAATTATCATTAGCAAATTTAGCTAATGCTAAAAAGCAATAATTGTTGAATTTTTAAAAGGAAGATTTCATGTGAATGGCATTTTAAATTTCTGCTTGGGATAAATTGTGCTAAAACAGTCACTGCAGTTGTATGAAAACACATTGGTTGAGACAAAATGTTTAATATATGCTTGCTTTGACTAAAATATAACTTTCTTTTTCTATCATCTCTAGCTGTAAACATAAGATGTATCTGGAGAAGCTGCCAAACACTAGCATCATTATTCCTTTTCATAATGAAGGTTGGACTTCTCTTCTGCGCACTATACACAGTATAATTAACAGGACTCCAGACAGTCTGATAGCTGAAATTATTCTAGTGGATGACTTCAGTGATAGAGGTAAGGTCAAATAAATAACTTTTAGATCAAATTTGTTACAACCTCCATAAGTGGGTATGGATGGAAATATTGATACAGGGATTATATGATGATTTCATTCAGGCTGCTTCCAGGAAAAAAAAAAGATTTTGATGCTTTGGGTATTTTGTAATCTGATGAAATGGTAGCCAAACGGCAATGTGGCGCAATGTTCATAGTGTTGTTTTTAACCTTTGATGGTTGAATTGATTAGGATTGCCATCTGTGGAACCAAAGTGAACTTGCATTAAAATAGACCTATATGTGTGAAACAACTTTGACTTACTATTTAGATTCAAGTTTGAAACCGAATTGTATTAGACTTAACTGGGAGATACTGATGATTCGTTGAGTAGCATTGTCAATTGCTTCACTTATTGCACACTAAAATATTATCGATTGATAGGTTTTTTGTAGTATATCCATTGCTGGCTTGTCCTGATGAGGTTTTCTGCCAGTGCATTGTTTTTATTTGTTTGTTTGAATTTTTAATTGTGAATTATTAAATAGTGACATTACCACTGTTGGTCTTCAGGTTAGTTGGGTCTTAAGTTAGTCTTTGTTGTAGATGGATATCAAAAAAGAAAGTATAAGATATTAGGCAGATTTGAAGGTATAGGCTGTGAAGATGAAGTTACTTCTTAAAATCCTAACCCAGGGGTGGGGAACCTGCAGCCTCAAGGCTACATGTGGCTCTCTAGGTCCTCAAGTATGGCCCTTTGACTGAATTCAAATTTCATAGAGCAAATCCAGGATTTGTTTTGGAAAACTTAGACCTAGTCAAAATGCCACACCCAAGGACCTAGAAGGCCTCAAGACCTCAGATTCTCCACCTCTGCCCTAACCTTTAATAAGACACTAAAGCAAATCTTTTTTTGTAATTAAAAAAGTGTTATGACAGTATGTTATTGTCTTTCCATATGGGATCTCGTTTTTAGAATTGTGCACTCTGGTAAAAATTCAAATCTAGGTAACAAGAAAAATGACAAAGTTTCATAAAACTCTTCCATGAACAAGATTGCAGAATTTGTTTTTGGACTAACAATTATAATTGTTGATATTGAAGGAATTTTCCCTATGTGGTTTACTCTTTGAAAAGAAAGCTGTGACCTGTCAGTTTTCCAACCTGGCATCTTTTTTTTTTAACATGAAACTACTCTGTTTAACTATACAGTTGAGTTGTGTAGAAGAATGGCATGAGAATAATTTGATCATATATTCTTCTTTTTTCTGAAAGGGAATACAGCCTGAGATTATACAAGGTTGATTGAAATTTTGGGAAAGCCTGTCTCAAGCAAAAACTTAATTTTCTCTCTAGTCTTTTAAAAGTCCTTTTTTTTTTAAAGAAATAGCTAAGTACAGTATGGGGCTTTCTTAACAGTTGGATTTTCAATATCTCTAATGATCGGTCTGAAATAATATAAGAACTATCTCCCTTACAAAAAACAGAAGTTTCCTCTGCAAAAAAAAAAAAAGCACAACTTAAGACTTGACTGGCAAGAAAATAGCTAACCCATCATAGAAATATTGACCATAGGTTGCAGTGTATTTTCTACCTCACAATACTGAATAGAAAAATACTTAAGCAGGTGAACACTGAAGAAGACCTAAGGAGATCTAACAATTAAACTGAATTTGGCAGAGACGTGTGTCACACATATAATTTTTAATTGCACAGTAATTTCCTTCTGAATCTTGGTAAGTGACCTTCATTATTACAAAGTATTCATAACTATTTCAGGCTATAAATAGATACTTACTGTGTATAATATATCTATTGTCATCTTTTAAAAAGAGAGAGAAAGAGTTAGAGGGACAAATCATCCACTAACTAGTAGTCCTTTTGGTTGATTGATATATAGATAAAGAAAACTGAAATCTTGGATAACTATATGGATAATTAACTTTGCCTTCATAAAGGTTTTATCAGAGAAGGATTTTTATCTGGAGGTAACATAGTAAAAATCCTTTGGTGACAGAAATGTGATCTGGAAGAAGACTTTGTGACTATATTTCTCAGCAGACTTTTTATCTGATAATACTTAAAGGGGGAAGAGGGCAATGGCAGCAACTTCATTTATCTTGGCCAATATATTGCTATCATCTTTTGTACAATGTGGACTTTGATGAATTATCCCTCTGCATGTAATGTAGTTTAACAGTAACAGTATACCATATACCTACAGAATAGATTGACTTACCTTTAGAGGGAAAGGCCAAATAGGACAGGATCAATCTTCAAGAAAACTAGAAAGTTTAAGACATAGAAATTACAGGGGAGAACATCCCAAGCCTGCAGTACATCAACTACAAAGGAACAGAGAAGAGAAATGAAGTGTTATGTTGGAGGAACAATAAGTAGGACAATAGGCCTAGATCATATAGAATGTGGAAGGGATAATGTATAAAGATATTGGAAAGGTGGGAAAGAGATTGTAAAGCACTTTGAATGACAAAAAAATACCTTTATATTTGATCCTGGAATTAGTAGGAATCTACTAAAGTTTGTGGAGTGGAATAAAGGGTACATAGTCAGACCTGTCCATTAGGAAAATCACTTCATTGGTCATGTGGAAGAAATATTGAATTGCAAAAAGAATTTTGAGACAGAGGCCAATAAAAAGACAAAATATTTCAGGTATAAGATGAGTATCTGGACTAGGGGATGGGCTTTGTGAGTAGAGAGAAGATAACATTTATGAGAGATGTTATGAAGGTAGAAATGGCAAGATTTGACACTAGATTCGATTGTACAATATGAAAGAGAATGAGGAGTAAGGGTCATATGGAAGTTGTAAACTTAGGTGACTGGGAGAATCACAGTGACTTTGACAGTAAGAGAACATTTTAATATTGCATGATTAATTTTAACTTTTCCTAGCTTAGATAGTTTTTATGGAAATTTGTTTCTGAGTCATACCCATTGCCATAATTTAAAAAAAAAACAAATGTTTCTGGCACCAATAAACCTGTATGTGGAGTTGCCACACAAAAAAGTCTTCCAGAATGTTTTCCTTTACATATCTGGCAATAGTGTCAGTCCTATTCCAACTCCTGGTTATGGAATGCAAATAATCATGGATTCTTAAGATTTAGGCCAACAGAGTATAACTGTGGTATGTCTTATCAAGTTGGAAAGGCTTGAAGGATCTTTCAATAACTTGATTTTTGTCTGTGATCTGGGGATTTGCTTAGCTATAGGGAAAGGAATACATCATCAAGAGGTTAGATTCCAAAAGATCAATTTTTCAGCTAAGTCAACTCATGACATGAGAAAGTATCACCACCTATGTCAGTGAAGAGAGTGCCTATCTGAATAAACTCATAGGAAAATACCTATGGACTTCAATGAGACCAGAAATTTCTTGTGGTTATTCTAACTAGCATTTCTGGAAAAGTATGTTACATAGAGTTTCTCTGTCTATCTCTACTCATGTTGACTCTTCCAGAATACTTTGTTTTTGTAATCAATAACCATGCTAAATCTATATTTCCAAAGGAGAAAAAAATATTTGAAAGAATAAGCATACAATTATAGAATATTATGAAGGCAAACTACCCTAATGTTCATTACTTGTTGATAGGGTAATCTGTAGGATACTTGCTGGAGACAAAATCATTATTCTTAAATTCTGTTCTTCTCTCCATTTTTAGTGTCAACACTTAATATCTAATCTCCTAAAATAACCTGGATAATTCAAGGTTATATAGTCTAAAATTTCAGATATTCCATTTATAAGTGGAATGTATAAATGAGGTTATGTTTCAAATTTAAAATGTATTATTTCTTGATATTTTGCCATTATCATACTATACAAAGAGTGCATTGTTTTTAATCATAAAACAGGGTTCAAATGCCAGGTCTCTCAATTACTACCTAGGTGACCTTAGTTAATTTCCTTCACCTTCTGGGTCTCAGTTCTATGTCAGTAAAATGAAAGAGTTGTACTATACTATCTCAAAGTCCATTTTAGCACTAGTTCTCTGATTCTCTGATTTGAATGAATTGATAGTATTCAGAGTTTGACAATTTTCTAAGAATTTAAAGAATTATTTCAAATTAAACCAGAAAAATTTATGTAAGATAAGAAAAATAGATTGATCTTACACAAATTTCTCATACCTTCATTTCAATAGTATTGAGTCTTAAAGGTAAACTTCTATATAGATTCTTCCAATAAGTTAGGAAGAAAATTTAGGGAAGCTGCTACAACTTAACCTCTCTGACTCCCTGGCTGTCACTAGTCACTGTCTCCATATGTCTCCATCTCTCTCTCTCTCTCTCTCTCTCTCTCTCTCTCTCTCTCTCTCTCTCTCTCTCTCTCTCTGTCTATATCTGTATTTATTTTTGTTTCTTTTTTGTCTTTGTCCCTCTGTCTTTATCTCTTCATATCTCTTCCTATTTCACTCTCCATCTCTGTTTTGCTTTCCATCTTTCACTTCATCTTTCTCTATCTCTCTCCCTTTACTTTCTCCTCTCCACCCTTTATTGTCTTTTCTCCTGTTGACTTATTTTTTTCTCTCTCACACAAACTCATGTAACACATTTTTAAGTGAAAAATTTTCTCCCCCTTACCTGCATTTTTACACATAAATTTATACAGGTAGCATTGCTTAACTAAATGGCCTAGCTCTAGTATTTTCCATCTTGTGTATTCCTCTTTAGAAATATTTTTTTAAATGCCTTTGCAAAACAGAATGATACTTCATTCTTAAAGCATGGTGCCACTCATTAATAGAGAAAATAGAGTTGCCTTTGGGTAAGATTTTAAATGTATCTGCACTCTTTATGCTATCTGAAACTCACAAAAATTAGTGGATGGCATGTAGCTGATGTTTAAGCTTTCAGAAATATTTTTAACACATTAGGTGGAGGCCTACAGTGAGAACTAATGCTGGGCTTATCTCCAAATTATAGACTACCCCATGGTATGCATATGGGAATAGTTGAAATGTGTGAATTAAACTGAGATTCAACCTCCAAAATGGGAACATATTTGAATCTGACAAATCTTTGGCTCTCTGTGTGTCTGGATGAGTGTAAGCTCCAATAGTGGATTGTAGCCAGATACCCATCAGATGCTTACGCTTCATTTAAATAAAATCAACTGTGGAAGCAAGGAAATAGTTATTAACATATGTGCCCACATTTATACACAGAATATAGAATTGGCTGGCTTAAAGGAAAGCAGACATCCTTTCTTTTCCTCCTTCCAAAGTTCTGTTCAAAGATAGTCCAAGGAAACTTTGACAGTGCCAGGGTGTTAAGGTCTTCTTTTTTTTAAGTTCGTGTTTTACTTGTATATTTAATAGAGAATGAATTGAACCAGAAGAGAGAAAACTGGATTGCCTTTAGGAAATCTTGAACCTTTTTTAAAAACCTCAAGTTTCATGTGAAAATAAATGCCTTTTTTTAATACTAACATTCCATTGGTATTGTTATAGAGTAGTAAAGAATTAATAGTGAATATGACACAAGAAAGATGCATTTTGGGTGTGAGCAGACTATGACATAACCAATGAGGACCTTCAAGAACAAGAAAAAAAGGCATTAAATTTAAAGGTACTGAAAATAGGCTGATCCCTTGGTGAGGTCATGGAATGTCAGGTAGATAACCAGAGGGATCCAGTATTACACTTACAATGTTAAAAGAAGCTGAGGAAAACCTCTCGCTTCTTAAATAGGTCTCTTGTAACAAACTTATAGGTAAATGTGGACACTTTATTGAGTTTAGAGAATCAACAAAACAAACAACAAACAGAAAAACAACCTGATTTGTAGCATTTGCTGATTTCCAAATTGTAAATGTTCATATTGAAAATTTAACAATCAGCTGTTCAGAGCTGGCTTCCAGTATACCCCTGGTTATACCCAGTGTAGATTTTCTTAACAACTCTAACTCGTAGAGTAGTTGCCAGTCTATATTGGTGGAAGAAGTTTCTTTTCCAGGAGTCCTGTGTATAGATCAAATCACAAATCTATACAAAGTTCCAAGTAAATGCGGGCTATTATCAATGCTATATATCATCATTTTTGATGAAAATAAATACTTATTATTTGAGTGTTTGGATTGTAATTTTTGTATAATATGATTATATATGTGGTCTTCTGAAATTTTCTTTAAAGTAGGTCATTTTATTATTGTTTAATGTTTTATATTACTACACAATGTTGTTTGATACTGGATTTATGGCTAACTCATATATATCAGTGTCATATCATTCCTATGCTATTGTCTTGAGAAGATTGTGTTGAATTACACAATTATTTTTCTTTATTATTATTATTATGCCATTTTGGAAAACATGATATTATACTTACTAAACCTTTTATTATGAAATGATATATTTGAAGAGCGATATTGCTTCATACAGTCATCTTTTCCAAAATATGTAACTTTCTTTTACATTGTTTTGTCTATTGGACAAATAACTCAAAAATATTTCACTGATAATTGTGTAGACATATGGGTATATAGATATATATGAATATATACATATCTGTATCCACACACATATGTACATCTATCTATCTATCTATCTATCTATCTATCTATCTATCTATCTATCTATCTATATATGTATATATATATGTATGTATATGTTTGTATACACAGCAAGTCATAGTTGTAGAGTGTCTAATTTTCAAACCAATTCAATAAATATCTATTAAGTATCTACTGTGCACTAGGCATTATGCTAAATGTTGAGGGTAGAAATAAGAGAAAAAAGGAGGAGAGTCCCTGCCCTCAATGAGCTTACAGTCTAATAGGGGAAGACAACACAGAAAAGGAAGCTCAATGAGAAAGAAAGAGAGAGAGAGAGAGAGAGAGAGAGAGAGAGAGAGAGAGAGAGAAAGAGAGAGAGTGTTGAGGAGTGTGGCCTTGGGGTAAGAGTGTTGTTTCATGGAGCCAAAGCCAAATACAGCAGCCAGTGGAAAATAAAGTTACTAGGAATGTTTTGAGCCCTCTATCAAGGAATGCTTTGGTAGAATTTAATGATCCACCCTCCAGTCCTCTGGAGAAATGCTTGATGGATTAAAATGTTAACTCATTTGCCCAGGGTTGAACAGCCAGCATATGTTCAAAGGATATCTATATGTATATATATATGTGTGTGTGTGTGTGTGTGTGTGTGTATGTATATATATATATGTATATATATATATATATATACACATACACATATTATATATAATGCTAGCTTTCTATTATAGCATACTACCTCCAATACATAAATAAATGCGTGTGTGTGAAAGAGAATTACTTATTAGAAATGCAGGAACATTATCAGTAGAGTATTCACACAACTGAAGGTGATAATGAGTGCTTCCAAAAACAGTTCATTCCATAGACAGTATGGAATTGGTTAGAATTCTAGCACTTATTTATGGTTCCCAAAGTACCTCTAAGTTCCTCCTAATAAAAGATTCCAAAAGGCAGACAAAACAGTTAAAAATTAATATTTTAATTATTCTAAAAGGTAAAAAATTCAAATAACTCAAAAGAATTATAAAAGCAAATGAAGAAATTGTGCTGCATTCCCATGATATTTTATCAAAAAACTTTAAAGTGCATGCTGATGGTCTGAGATGACAAATAACAAAAAGAAACGTTTTAGGGCTAGCATTTCATCAAAGACTCCACTAGATTCTGAGAAGTTGTTTGTACATCTTGTTTCTATTTAGCTTTAGTTATAAGCCTCTCAAACCCTGTTATTTTTCATGTTTAGAATTAGCAAAGAGGTATAAGATTTGATATAATAAAATTTTCTAGACAACTTATATTTTAAAGCTAGATAAACCTCACATCAAATAGAGATAGTGGGAACTACGGCAAATGTTATAAAATGTGATTTTGCAATACTTATTTGTGGAGAAAATAATTCAGCATCATCAAATAGCTTTTGAGAAAAAAAAAGCAGCTCTCTCAATTCTGATGAGAAAATCTCCATTTCATTGTAGGCATTTCAAAACTCACAGCATCTTCATTTTTTTCACGTTCCATTCCAACTTAGTTTAACAAGACATAAAACTGAAATTATAGATCATTCTAATAAGAACCATTCTTTTCAATAGTCTTCTTAGCAGTTGGAGATGGAAAGGGGAGAATTTGAAACTAAGAAAAGAGCCCTGTTTTACATTGCCATAAATATATATGCAAAGTACAATGTACTCTCAAGGTCATAGGAAATGAGACTACAGATTACAAGGACACAAGTGTAGTGTAATGCCAAATCATAAAAAAGGAAAACATACTGTCATTTGACATGTTCCATAAAAAAGACGATTACATCATTTCCATGGCAAAATTTCCTTAAGTACATGTTTACATTGAAAGAGAAAACATGTTAACTAGAAACCTTGTTGGTAACAGTAGGGCCAGGGGGGGATTGCAATAAAAACATTTATTAAGTGCCTAAGTACTTTATAATTTTTATCTCATTTCATCCTTGAAACAACTTTCAACAATTTTATCGTTAAAGGATCTGGGATCTAGAAAGGTAAAAGTACTTGACCAGGATCACACAACTAGTACCTGTTAGAGACTGCATTAGAACTCAGGTCATTTTAACTCCAGGTCTAACTCTTTAGTCACTTTAAAATAAATCTAACCCACTGTCGATTGATTTAGGTTAAAAGGTGCCATTTTCCCTCCCTGTCTCAAATAGAAAGGATTGTCTTACAATGATAACAAGGTAACTCCATCTTTGGTAGGCATTATCTTTTTGTTGACAACGTTTAAACCTCTGGACAATTTCCTTCAGAAAAGCCAAGTATAATGACCCCTTATGTTGGATGTTATAAAATCCTCAAGGGTTTTCTAATTTTCCCCCTCCTCACCAGTTATGTCCATCCTCTATCCCATATCCCTCACATCCTTTAGGAGATTCTTGCCTACGAGTTAGCCCATGACCATGCCTGTTATCATATTCTGTCATTAAGTAGTACCTGTATTCATCAGGAGTGTAGGGACAGAAGCTGTATGCTCCCCTTGGGCTCTGTTGTGGAAGCTTCAGGATTTTCTTTCTCTTAAAATATGTTTGCCTTCCAATGGGGCATAGAGATTTATCTTGCCCTACAAGAAAGGAAGGGAAAGGGGGATGGGAGGGGAATGGGGTGATGGAGAGGAGGGTAGACTGGGGAACAGGGCAACCAGAGTGTATGGCATCTTGGAGTGGGGGAGGAGGAAATGGGGAGAAAATTTGTAATTCAAACGCCTGTGAAAATCAATGCTGAAAACCAAACATATTAAAAATAAATTTAAAAAAAATAAAGCAAAAAAATATGTTTGCCTTTTATGTTTCAAACATTTCCTTTGTCTCTGTAAATGGTGTTAAATACAGGCCTTTACTGTCTCTGTGTACTTATTGAAAATAATGTTAGGAGGGAGGTAATTAATGAGATACCATCTCTGGAGAGACTGAGGTGTTGTGGTTGTTTGTAGGTTTTTAGTATCTGTCTCTGGCTGGGGGCTCAGAGGTGTGTGTGTGTGTGTGTGTGTGTGTGTGTGTGTGTGTGTGTGTGTGTGTGTGAGAGAGAGAGAGAAAGAGAGAGAGAGAGAGAGAGAGAGAGAGAATGAGCAATTCAGATTAGTGTTGGAGATACATATAAGGTAGTAGTGGCTAGGTAGGGAATACTTTGATCTGAAAAGTTGTAGGTATTGGTGACCTGGGCAATAGGGGAGTAGCCTGGTGCACCCTACACAGGAACAATGACAAAGTGGAATTGATAATGGTGGTCCTATAGCTGGAAGGGACGGGGAAAGAGGGGTGTGCATATATAACAGTCAGGTAGTAGAAGAGAATTCTAAAGAGTGGTCACTGAAGTAAAATACAGTCATTAGATATTTCCTGCAACAGAGATCTAGGAAAGCCAGTTACCACTTCAGAAATAGAGCCCCAGGGAAATTCTTCTTGGTGAATGAAACTATGGAAAAACTGTCTACACTGTAAGGATTAAATGGAATGCAGGCTCAGAGAACTGTTTGTTTAGACTACTGTTTAAAATCCAATCTTTCATGAATACAGCGAAAGATTAGCGAGTGGAATCAAATAGAAAAATATGCCGTATTATTAGCTTCAGTAGACAAATCTATAAGTATTATCCTTGTGCTGATTTTTTTGTACTAGCCAGGTAAATAAGCATTTATTAAGCACACACACACACATATACACATACGTTTATATATGTATACGTGTATATACTGTACACATATACAGACACTGAACTAAACTCTGGGCATACAAAGAAAGTGAAAAAAGACATTCCTTACTCTAAAGACTGACCATTTAACATGAGAGAGAACATGCAAACAATTATGTGCAAACAAGATATAGGCTAGATAAATTGGAGATGATCCCAGAGGGAAGTCACTAATAATGAGGGGGATCATGGCAATCTTCTTGCAGAAGATTGGATTCTAGATGAAGCTTGAAGGATTCCAAGAGATCCAGGAAGGGGATGGGGTATAAGGATAGAAAGAATTCCAGTCATGGGTGGTTGGGACATCCAGGGAAAATGCACAGAGTTGAGAGAAAATTGATCAACCAGTAAACACTTACTAAAAGTCTACTATGTTCCAGGCACTGTGCTAAGTTCTGGGGATTCAAAAAGAGACAAAAGATAGTTCCTAATCTCAAGGAGCTTACAATTATAAGATAATAATGTAATAGCTAGTATTTTTATAATGCCAGTCACTGTGCTAGACATTTTTTATAAAGGCTGTCTCATTTGATTCTCACAACAACCCTGGAAGACAGATGCTATTATTATCCCCATTTTAGAGGTGAACACAAACAATGATAAATGACCAGGATCACACAGTTAGCAAATGACTGAAGTGAGATTTGAACTCTAGTCTTCCTGATGAAGTAGCAAGTAGGATATTACTAAATCACACTTTAAAATAAATCTAACCCACTTTAGATTGATGTAGATTAAAAGGTGCCTTTTTTCCCTCCCTGTCTCAATTGGAGAATGAGATTTGAGAGTACGTGTAAGAAGAGAAGACTCTGCAAAACTATTAACATTTACATGCATCTTCATATATATGACCACATATATGAATACATATTTATATACATAGTTTGTGATATAAAACTGTAACCTGCATGCATATAGTGTGTCTACATGTATACATGTGTGTATACATTAATATATCATTTACATGTATGTGTACCTATATAAAGAGCAAGATATGAAAACGTGGAGAGAGTTTAAGTTTCTAAGTTTTTAATGATACAATTTTTTGTATGCTACACAAGATTGCATTACTTAAATAGAAGAAACTTACTGTTTTACTTATCCTACCTTCCTTTGATTTTCTTCCCTAATTACATCCTTTCCTTTGAAAATTATTGATGAAGAAGAATGAATCCATTAGATTATCCCAGACAATCAGTCTTTAGATATCAATTTGTGTGTAATTCTCTGAATATAAGCAGTTGTAACTGGATATTATAAAGAGAGATGGATCTTTGCCATATTTTCTCGCTGATTCTCCTTTCCTCCATTCACTTCAATAATTTATTTTTCATTGTTATATTTAATCAATAACTATTATTTACCTCTTCAGAAGTATATTCGCCCCTTGCCAGCAGGAAGCAGTTTCAAAAGCTGTGACCTTTGTCCTGTCTCTGATCCCAAAAGATTTTGGGTCCTCTTTATTTGAGGGGGCAAATGATGTGGGCACAGTCTCTGGGAACCCCCTTGAACTCACCTTGAATCTTCCCACTTGATCTGGCCTTGGCCTGAGGCTATAACCTTACATTATCATTAGGCCCAAATCTCTACCTAGTCTTGCCCTTTATTGTCCAGCTACTTCCTTGATACTATCAATATCCATGCCTTCAGCTACTTCCCACCCTTAATCCCATTCTCTT
>CM053623.1:253953739-253970138 GCA_028646595.1 Phalanger gymnotis
AAATGACCAAGTGGTGGTTTCAAGGATGTTTAACCCTTTTTTTGCCTTATGGACCCCTTTGGAAGTCTGGTGAAGTATGTGGACCCCTTCTCAGAATCATGTTTTTAAATGTATAAGGAAAACTCATTATATTAAAAATATAATTATCAAAATTTTAAACCATATCTGGGTCACATATCCCACATTAAGAACTTCTGTTTTGTGCTCTAAAAATATTTCTCTTTCATTTTTTACTCCATTCCCACTTCTGTTTTCTCTTTAAACTTGCTCCATACATTACCTTCTCTTTTTCCCCTTGTCTCTTCTCCTTACACTCATACAAGACCTTCCAAATACTCATCTTTTTTTATCTTTAAATAAAAGAAAAAATAAAACTTTCCTGTTACCTCACTACCCATTGCTTCAAGCTATCATCCCCTATCTCTCATTTTTGTGAGGTTCAGACTTGAACTCATTTCATAGATGAGGAACCAGGTCCAAAAACCTCAACTGAATTGTCTAAGATCACAGAACTAACAAATAGCAGTCAGGATGAGATTAAGATTTTCCAACACATTGTCTCGTACCCATCTATAAAATGAAGGTAAGTCTGTTTCAACTTCCAGCCTGGGAGTGTGTGAGGATCTAACTGGCAATATGATCAATGCGAACACTCTTTCAAAACCATAAAATATTTTATAGACATAAATCACTATCAGTTATGTAATAATGCTTTGTTGGGACCTGCAAAGGGACAGCTTCGTGCTGCAATGGAAAGAACACTGGCTTAGCAGTTTGTCATGATGGCACTTGATAGAAAGTATAATGGTCTTTTTGGTTCACAGTTTCACACATCAAGAATGGGAAGGACTCTTAGCAGGAAACTAGTTTGAGTAATTCATTTTACAGACAAGGAAATTAAAGAAAGGTTGTGTGCCAGTCACTCAGATATTAATTAGAAGATGTAGGGTTTAAAATCAATTCCTCTGACTCTAAATCCAGTACTCTTTCTACTTAAAAATAGCCTCTACAATATTCATTTATCTTTTCAAGACTCAATAAATAGTTGTTTGTGTTATAAAGTTTTTGAAACAAGAGAGTGCTTGTGGGGTCGAAATTAGATATTGATTGAAAGCAACAAATCATATTTGTCATGTTTTTGGTGTATTGCTCTCAAGTCTTAAATGTAAAGTGTTATGTGTACTTTAGATGCCTCTGAATCTTTACTTTTTCCTTCGTTTTTTAATTTATTTTTTTTTATTTTTAGTTTACAACACTCAGTTCCACAAGTTTTAGAGCTCCAAATTTTCTCCCCTTCTCTATCCCCCTCTCCCCTCTAAGACAGCATGTAATCTGATATAGGTTTTCCATATACCTTCACATTAAACATATTTTCACAAAATTCAAGTTGTAAAGAATTATAACCAATGGAGTGAAGAAAGGAGAAATGAAACCAAAAAAAGAAGGTAAAAAGAGAGAATAAAGAGTTTACTTCAATCTGCATTCATACTCCATATATCTTTCTCTGCATGTGTACTGTTTTTTCTCTCATGAGTCTTTTGGAGCTTTCTTTGAACCTTGTATTGCTGAGAATAGCCGAGTCTATCGAAGTTTGTCATCACAGATACCATGTGTTTATAATCATGTATAATGTTCTCCTGATTCTGCTCCCCTCACTCACCGTCATATCATGTAAGTTTTTCCAGGTTATTATGAAGTCTGTTTGCTCCTCATTTCTTACAGGACAATAGTATTCCATTACATTCATATACAACAACTTATTTAGCCATTCCCTAATTGATGAGCATCCCCTTGATTTCCAATTCTTTGCCACCACAAAAAGAGCTGCTATAAATATTTTTGTAGATACAGGTCCTATTCCCACTTGTATAATCTTTTTTGGGATACAGCCCTAGAAGTAGTATTGCTGGGTCAAAGAGTATGCACATTTTTATCACCCTTTGGGGCATAGTTCCAAATTGCTCTCCAGAATGGTTGGATCAGTTCACAACTCCACCAAGAATGCAACAGTGTTTCATTGTTCCCACATCTTCTCCAGCATTTATAATTTTCCTGTTTTGTCATGTTAGCCAATCTGACAGTCTCCTTCATTATTTCAGCAACTATATTAGATATATCCATTATTAACCTTCATGAAAACTTTCAAAGTTAAGTAACTCTTCAATTGTGAGAGCTACTTGGCCCCACTGATCCTCAGTTTCTTCCTCTAAAATGTAGGCAACAATGCTTCCATTAACTAGCTAACAGATTTCTTGTAAGAAAAGCTCATTGCCAGCTTTAAGGCACCAAATGAGATCATTACCACCATCATCATCATCAATACAGAATATACCATACTGAAATATCCCAAACCAAAATAAAATAATGAAACCGACTGAAATAAGACCTCTGTGATCGTTGGCAATTTACTCAACCTCTATTTCATCATGATAGGATTGGACTAGATGACTTCTACTAATTCTTCCATCTCTAAGTCTATGCTACTATGATCCTTGTCATATTTTTACCTATTATTCTGAAGCTAAAAGAGATACTGCAAAATAGCAGGCACTGAGTTAAAAGTCCATTTTATGGAATACAACTTGTTTGACATTGTCTCTCTTCAGCTACTTCTGTATTGTTATATATATATATATATATATTTAATTTAGAGCTTCCTTGAAAATAAATATTCTATTATCCATCCTACAATTTAATTTTTTTAACATGAGTTGTGCCCATTTGAATGAATGCATTAGTGGTTCCTGATTCTCACTTTAGTTACCAACAATCTTCACCACTAAAGAAAGAATATTTCTCTTTACATTCAAAATGAAAGCCTTTGTTATATCTAAATATTTGGGGTAGAATATAGACATTAAGATGTCTCCCTCATTTATAGCACCACCACCTCACCACCCCCCCCCCCCGAGGATGTTTATAACATGTAACTCTAAGCCTACAGCCCCCATCATCAACCAGTTCAATAGAGTAATTACATTTTAAGTTGCCTTGTACCAAGAAAAATCCCACATTGAGTCAGTATGAACTTGACAGAGGAGGAGCTGATTATTTTAAAAGCAAAAACAGTGTTATAGCTCACCATTGTCACAATGGCATGCTTCCTTAAGAAAGCTAAATTGTGCAATCCATTTTATGGCTGATTAAATTCCATTTATTTTACTTGCAGACAGCTATTTTGAATAGAGTATCACTTGTGTGAAACCATTTTATGGATGCTGGGCTTCAGATCTTGAGCAGGAATTACATTTTTGGATGGATGAAAGAATATCATTTATTATTACTCATTTTATTAGCAAACCTCAGTTGGCAAGAAAAGTGCTGCTCTAAGATTCTCAGAGTTCTGTATTTTGAGCAGCTCTTTAGTATCTATACATCTTCTCTTTTTTCTATTAATTGAAGTGACACAGTCAGGGGAGACACCAACCAAATCCAATGAATTATTTCACAGGTAAGTTAAATTTCAAAGATGAAATTTCTAATTATTGATTGTTTTTGGATAGGATGATTTTAAAAAATAAGTCCATTCATTCAACAATAATTTATTAAATGCTAGCTGTGTCAGAGACTGTGCTAGGTGTTGGGAATAGAAAAAAATGTTATCAGTCCCTGACCTCAAGGATCTTGTTTCCTTATGTTATGATACTTCTATCCAATTATCTTATTAAATTACATCAAATATTTGTAAGTAGTTCCACAATGCGTCCATATAAACTTGATGAATAGTAGAATTTTAGACCTGGAAGCAACATCCTCATTTTACAGTTGAAGAAACTGAGTCCAAGGTTGCACATGAAAGTTAGCTTCTTGTTTTAGATACTTAGATTTTTTGTGACCAACAGAATTTTCTTTCTTTTTCCTTTTTTTAAACTAGCACAAAATAACCTGTTTCCTTAACCTAGGTTTAAAAATCAGGGCACATAGAATTTAACAACTTTATGAATCCAGTAAATTTCAGGCATTTGTCTTTACTGGGAATTTTATGTCCCTCTGTCTTTTCTTTAAGGCTATACCATGATTTTGTAGGCACTTTAAATAATGAGACCTAATTATCTATTTCAGATTTGGGATTTGCAGCATACCAAATATAATTTTTTTCTAGATACAGACACAAGTTCTTTAGAGGGCCAATGACAGGGATAATAACTAATGTAAGAGCAATGTGGCCTGTGCCCGCAGTGACCTTGCCTCTGTCATGGGATAATGTGTGCCAGCCATTTCACTGAGGGAAACAGTGTCTAACAGTTCTAAAGGCTCTTAATGTAATAAAATGGATCATAAAATATTAGAGTTAAATTTGCGACGTCAAGCTTCATGTGCTGACATTAAGTGGAATTTATTGAGGTGAATGGACATTGGCTAAGTCCCTTGCCAAATCATTTGAGACTTGTTTGGCCCTGGGGAGAGTGTTCCAGATTAGGGCAGCCTTAAGAGCTCCACTTTGGTTCATAAAAGATGTGAGAAATTTGGCATTATCTGGGTTGTTCACTGCTCCATGATGGCTTCAGGAAACAATAGGATTTCTGAGGTTAATCTAAATGTTAGTGAAGAAAAACTGACCTCAAGGTAGAAGTCATTGACCAATGTTAGATTAGTCAAAGCTAGCTGATTGTGTCTGCATTTCTCATCAGATACAGTAGATACACCTATACACACAGAGAGATATACACATATATGTGTGCATATATGTACCTGTATACATATATGATATGTATATAAGTGTGCATTATTTTTCCTCTCTTCCTCTGACTCCTCTCATAAACTCTCTAAGGGAAAAGTCTTAGGGGGTTTATCTTTGAAAAGCAGCTTCAAAAAGCAGCAGTTGACTCACAGCCAAACTGAAGTACTGATAGCATCTTTGTAAATCTTGCAGAATGATATGCAGCAACAGAGAAGTGAGCGGGGTGATGTAAAATAAAAAAAAAAAAACTGTGCCAGTATGAATTCCTTGATACAGTCTGGCAGTATATCTGGGATTTTTTTGGAGGGAGGGCACTTTATCACAATATATTTCTGGAAGATTGGGATATCTTCCTCCTACTTGGTGAAGACACATTTTGGGGTGCATAGCTTGACACATAATCTAAATAATAGTTTTCTTCAACACTGTGGACATCTCCCTTTTTTTCTTTCCATATTAAGTTGATACAATGTCACTTATGAAATAATCGGAAGTCTCTATGAATATAGCTGATATGATTTTTTTTCAAAAAATAATTAGATGGTATATCTGTAAATTCTAAAATGGGGAGGGAGGGAATCTGCAGGCTTGAGGTCACATGTGGCCGTCTAGGTCCTCAAGTGCAGCCATTTGACTGAATACAAATTTCACAGAAAAAATCCCCAAATAAAAGGATTTGTCTCTAAAACTTGGACTCAATCAAAAGGCCACATCCAAGACCTTGAAGTCCCCATGTGTCCTTGAGGCCGTAGGTTCCCCACCCCTGAAAATCTAGAGATACTCTTGTTTATGTCAAAGCTTCACCTTTCTGGGCATCAGCCAATCCATCTACAAAATATAAGAATTAGACTAAGGTCCTCACAAGTGTAAATTCTATGGTCCAGTGATCCTAAGTGTGCTGTGGACCAGATATCCCTCCCCAGGCATTAATACTTCCAAACATTTATGGGAAAGTCACTACATTTTTATGAATGGTAGCATTTGATATTATTTTAAGTGGAATACTAGGAAAAGTAGAAAATAATTAGTTTTGATTCCCATCTACCTCTTCTACACTTCCCTGTTCTCCCTCCCCAGGAACTACTGCCCTAAGTTCATTCTCTGACTCTCCAAAGGTAATCTTTGCCCTGCCACAAGTCTTCATCTAGATCTTTCCCTCTCCAATGTGTCCCCATGTCCAGTTTCAAAATGTCCTAAATTTCTCTGCATCAAATCTCCCATTTATTTAATTTGATTGACCTCATGTAGGAGTTAGGAGGAATGTAATATGACTAAAGCAATAATAATGTGCCCTAAATTGGGAATAACTTAAGATAGAGGTGTTAAGGGGCTCATTGCTTTCCAACACTCCCAAATGAGGCCTGAACTAGATTACATTATTATTAGGAAATATATTTAAAAATTAAATAAAAACACAATAGAACACATATAATATTAAAATGTGATTTTCTTAGTCAATATCCAGCTGAAGGGATCTGTACTGCTTTAGTAGTATTGTTTCTTATTTGAGTTTGACACCACTAAGCCATTAACTTTTCCTAGAGTTTCAAAAAGCTAGTTAGCCAAAATTTAACCTTCGGTTTCTGGAATGTTTATATGGAATATATTTTTGAGCGAGGACGCAAAGGTGTCTTTCTTACTAAGACCAATACTTACCAATTCTGTGACAGAAAAATAAAATGCAGCCACTTTGCATCTTATTTCTAAAAGATCTTGGCCTCTGATGTAGACATTGTTTACAAAGGATTATACAATTCATTAAAAGCAGAAGGTAATACTGCAAAAAAGACAAAATAGTCTTCTCTGTAGCCTATCTGAAAGCTGTTTCTCCTCATAATCTTCTTCTTCCTCTCTTCTGTCTTCATCCCAAACCCAAATATTTATGAAATTCTTAATTGTCTGTTAAGAGAACTATATGTAGAAACTCCCTACCCTCGAGGACCCTCTAAATACAAAAGACTTAAGTTTCAGAGATAGAGAATCTTGAGCCCTATGACTTTGGCTCACATCTCCATACCTTGTAGCCAAGGGTAATAGTCAAACAGAAGCCAAAAGAGAGTGGGTTTCCAAATTTATCTGTGTCTTCTGAAGGCATGGGTAAGATAGGATGACTCAACTACATGAATAAATAAAAATAATTAAGGAAGATCCAATTTTAATTCAAAACTTATACCAGAAGAGTTAGACCAATTCATAATTCAGCAAGTATGCCCATTTACTGATACCTTCTCCAAAAAAAAAATTATTTCTAAGTTGTTTTTCTAATTATCTTTTCTAATTTGTTCTCCATTGAATGAGTTTTAATTCATATATTTTATTAGTGATTCAGAACATAATGTTAAATGATCATTTATAGTTTGGAAGTTTTTTGAGAACTGTTTGGTCATATTCTTTGATCATTTTTTGAGGGGAATAGGTCTTGATATAATTTATTTTAGAATTTCCTATATAGGATACTCTTTTATCAGTGATATTTGATGCAAACATTTTCCCACTAAGCAGTTGCTTATTTTTTTTCTATTTTCATTAATTTTATTTTTGAAATAACTTCTTAATTTCAGGCCAGTTGTCTGAGCCTTTCCCCACCTCCTCTTGCTGTCTCTAGGTTAAAAAGCTCCTGAAGCTACTGCTGCTGTTGTGGCTGCTACAGCCACCTCCAAGTTCTACCATATAATGCTCCAGGCCGGCACCCACTTCAGTGACACAGTACTCTCCTGCTGGCCTCCTAAGTTATCTTAGGCTTGGAAAATATCTCATTCTTTTGGATATGCCACTCCACAATTTTATTTGAGGTATTAATTTTAAATTTGCCAGCTCCAGGCTGGCACCCACTTCAGAGACACAGAACTTTCCTGCTAGCCTCCTACGTTGTCTTAGGCTTGGAAAATATCTCATTCTTTTGGATATGCCACTCCACAATTTTATTTGAGGTGTTATTTTAAATTTGTTTAGAGGGAAATATTGAGAAAGTTAAGCTGGGTTGTTGCCTGCACTACACCATTTTGACTCTGCTGACTTGTAAATAAACTTCTTATCATCAATCCTCTCCTTATATAGGTCCAGGGATATTTTTACACGCTGCAGCCCCTGCAAATGATTGTCTTTTACTTTATCACACAGGGGTGGGATGAAATCTAGGACTGTTTGAGATTGAGATCAGTTATCCCATTGGGATATTGGGGAAGTAAATCTCTTAGGCCCCTGTAATTGGGATTTATTATGAACTAGAAACCTAAAAATACAATTAACAAGCAGAAGAACAGACTTAGGCTGGGCAGGGGGAGTACTCAGAGTACAAGAACCAAGATCAATGGGATGCTGAGCTGCCCTTTAGTTATTTTTTTTGCAAGAATTACCTTATGGGGTTCTTTCCATATTTCTATTCCTTTCATGACTTTTTTTCCTTCTCAATGCAAATTTTTTTTTTCCTTCATGGGGTTTTTTGCAAGTTAATGTAGCAAAACTATACCATAGGTTATTTCTCAGTCTGCCATCTTCTCAGGATTCTGGGTATTTATTTTCTAATCATTAAAAAAATGGCTTGTATTTAGGGTTTCTCGATATATCATTTATCTAGAGATATAAAATTTGTTGTCTGGCTGGTGCCATGACTCTAGACACAAGATTCACAAGATCACTTTCAAATGATCATAAACTTGAACCACAGTTACATGTTCAGTAAAGAAAGGAGAACAGAAAATAACCTTCCAAATTTAATCATGCTATGATGACCTAAGAGATGGCAATTTTTATTGTTTATAAATTTTAAAAGAACATTGTCTCAAACTTTTCAAAGAGGTGATTGATGGAAATCTTTGTTTTTCATTAACTTCTATTTTTCCTCACAGTATTCCATCTTGATTATTTAATAGTATGACCTATTTCTCCAAAAAAGAAGATTAGCCTTTTTAATGTTTTGTTATTTAGTATATGCAATTATGAGAGTCACATTACACAAAGTATGGCCATTAGACAAAATGGATTGGGATTCTTTGGAGTTAATATGTGAGAGATCTGGGCCTTGAGTTTTTAAATGAATGGTCATGCTCAGAGCAAACGCAAAAAATCATGGGGCAAATTGTCCTTATGACCACAGAAGTAGACATAGAAGTAGAAGAAAGCAGTTTCATATCATTGAAACAGTTCACTCCAGCCACCAAACTGCTTACAAATAGTCAATATAAGAAAGAATAAGACATCAGAAAATAGGATTCAAGAGTGAATAAAATAGAGAGGGATTATTTCAATCAAGATGCTACTTGGCGATATGTCTTGTTTCCCAGAAGAAAACGATTCTTACGTATAAATTAATCCAGCACAAATCCAGATTTCAAAGTATTAGAACTCTTCAAAGTCAGCTCTGAACATCCATGTGCATAGTTGCCTTTCACTTTTCTCAGCTTGTGATCTGTGTTTAATGCATATAACTTTAACCACATCCTTCTTCAGGACTGAAACATGTGGACGTTGCTGATGAAGGGGGAAAAACTGAACATAAGGGGAAAAAATAACAGAAATATACTGGCTTATAATTCCAGGGCAATTGAGAAACTTTCCCTTGGCTTCTACTAAAACCAAATAATAGTCAAGATCTACATTTAATATACTCTTATAAAGACTAAGGTTCTGGATCACAATATTCCAAACATTGTGGAAGGTAGAAAGACTTTAATTTAGCTATAAAAGATTCTAATTCAGGGTGATCTTTGTAATATTCCTGTCAAGGATTCACATATTTATTTTTCAGCTTCTCTTTTTGTGTCTCTATTTTTCCTAAGTGTCTTATTTATCAATCCAACTTTGTCACTGGCATAGTCATTGTTGGATGCAATTGATTATAGAGAGCAGTAAACTGCAGAGATTATTTTTTTCTAAATATGCTTTCCGGGATGCTTTTGGCATGTACAGTTGTTTTTCTCAAGTGCTTCTGTTTGTATGTCTATCTAGCCTTGGAATAGAAAAGTCTGAAAAAAGGTTTGAACTATTAGTATACAGTTTCCTTTTTCTATATTCTTTTAATTTGCCAAAATATACATGAATCATTCTCCACAATGAGAGTACTTACTTTCCCTGCTAAAAGAAGCAAACTATGGTTTGCTAAATTTATATTTCGTAATTTTGTTTTCAAAGTTGCATTTAAATTTTTTTGAACATACATTTCTATGGTATTGAATAGACTAATCCTGTATATACACATCTCTGACTTTAGGAGCACTTAAGAGCATCCAAGTGAACCTTGAGATTTACTGTTGTATGTATTTGGAAGGCATTACTTGTTTTCTTTCTGTCATTGTTGTAGACTAAATCTTCTCTATCTCTATTATCTATCTCTATGACAGAAGTTAGGACTGGGCTCTGAAAAGTTTCAGAACAGTTCAGGTCCCAATGTGTACAAAGGAAAGATCTTTGTCTCTACAATGAGAAGGTGTAGGTTCTAATCCATCCCTCTGAGGGCAAGTTGCTTAATCTTTGTAGACTTCAATTTCCTCATTTGTAAAATGAGAGGAATTTGACCAGATAACCTCTGAGCTCTCTTCCTGCTCTGGATCTATGATCCTGATCCTTCTTCAGGTATAAAAACTATTCACCTGAATTATTATTGATATTTTTATTGTGTAAGCATGAAATAATGAAGCAACTAGTACTTTTAGGTACTAAACTCAAATGCCACAAAATAGCTGGCATTTATATAGTGCTTCAAGATTTTCAAAGAACTTTGAAAACATCATCTTATTTTATCCTCATGATGACTCTAAGAAGTAAGTCTACTGTGATTCCCATTTCAGAGATGAGGAAACTGAGGAGCTTTCCTAGGGTTATACAACCAGTATGAGTTTGAGAACAGATTTGAACTCAAGTGTTCCTAATTAAAGGTCCAGCATTCTACATCTCACCATCTCTGAATCCAGGACAGAAGTGGAGTTGGAACCAGATAAATTGGCTCCACTGCCACATGAATCAAGTGTAGAACATGATAAATACTATTCAAAGAACTATATTTTATCTTAAGTATAAGATGAAGGTCTACTCAAAATAGGAATGAGATGAAGGTCTACTCAAAATAGGAATGATGAAAGAGAAAGAGAAAGACAGAGACAGGAGAGAGGGAGGGAAGGAAGGAGGGGAAGAGAGAGAGAGAGAGAGAATATCAGACACCTGAAGGGAAGAGAGAAAACTGTGAATCCTAGTAGAATGTAAGTTGATATTAAAAAAAGAAAAAGAAAAGTTCAACAATTGCATTTTTTTTTAATTTTTTGGAGGGGGGAAAGCAGGGCAATTGGGGTTAAGTGACTTGCCCAAGGTCACACAGCTAATGAATGTGTCAAGTGTCTGAGGCTGAATTTGAACTCAGGTCCTCTTGACTTCAGGGCCAGTGCTCTACTCACTGCACCACCTCGTTGCCCCAATGATTGCATTTTTAAGGTATATTTTCTATGATAAGTAAAAAAAGAAAAAAATCTTCTTTTTCTTGTGTCTGAAATTCATAAATTCCCAAGACAGGCTTTCAAAACATACAGGTTTTAAAAAAGATATCCACCTCTATCTTTGGCCTGCTCAAGCCCATAATCCCATCATGCATAGAATGTACTAGTTCTTCTCCAAATCTAATGTAAAATTTGAAGAGGGAAAAATTGCAATGTATGTCACAAGTACATGTCTCCAAGTTTGTACTTTTAAGTAAGGACAATAGCTTTGCACAGTCCTATTAATTTGGTAACCCTGACAAAAACCAGAGGCATTTTAAGAGCTTAAAAAGCTGGGCTGACCTCACCTTCAGACACTGTATAATTGAAGACAATTTCAGCTTCCATTAGAGCTTTGTTATGTACTGGTCCTGTCAGAAAACTGAGATAAGCCTTATATCTTACTAAGACAAAAAGGCAGCAATTCATCTGCATTCATTTCATCTTGACACCTGATGGTAGAGGACATGGAAATAGATAATTTGACAGCATATGTTTTGGGTGACTATTACTAATGGAAGACTTTCTACCAGTCTTTCATTTCTTTGCATAAATGAAGGTCATGTTGACAGTACCACCTCTTTTCTATGAGGTTTGTATGTGTTTATGCAGACAGATGAGTCCTTAAAAATAGGACCCAACCCTCCTCTAGATTCCCCTGCCACAAAATGTTATGAACATGTATTTATTGTTATTTGTTTTTCTTAGAGAAAGAAGAAATTAAGAGAATTGATGTATGCACACACATTCATGGGAGATAGAGAACAGCATTTTGCCCATAATTTTGTGCCACAATCAGGTTTTACCTGTAAATATCCTAATTCTCTGAATTGTGTGTTTTGTATATAGGATAGAAATAGAGCCTAAAGTTGTGGTTTCATAAACAAAGAAAATTCACAGGTAAGAAAACCTCTTCTACCAATTCAGTTAGCAATTTCTCAGTCCAACTCTTAGATTGTTTCTTTGGGGTCTGAGAGGTTTAAGTATTTTGCCCACAATTACACAGCCATCCTATGTCGAAGAAGAGACTTAAAACCAGATCTTCCTGGCTTCTAGGCCAGCTCTCTATCCACTATGTCATGCTGCCTGTCCAGTTTAGAGATGAGAATGATTCATTTTTTGGATAAAGTTAGTCACATGTACTTACTTTCCTTTCATACTTTCATAAGTGAATAGATTGAAATATAAATAAAATAATATATGTTTTAATATCAAATTCTTAATGGACGTATTAGTTTATTGAAATAAAATACTTTGATTGTCATAGGATATCATGAACATGTCCCAGGGAGTTTGATAAAAATATAAAGGTATAACTGAAATAAAATGATTAGGTTTTTCAATGGTGGATATATGCCTTTAATAATGCAGGTCACAGAATCTTTTCCATGCCTGAGCATACTGTCATCATGAAAAAGAAGGAAGGAAAGAAGGAAAGAAGGAAAGAAGGAAAGAAGGAAGGAAGGAAGGAAGGAAGGAAGGAAGGAAGGAAGGAAGGAAGGAAGGAAGGAAGGAAGGAAGGAAGGAAGGAAGGAAGGAAGGAAGGAAATCAATCATGTTGGTTAATTTCTAGAAATGATCTGCTTGCTATCACCTAGCTTTACCTGACATTTAAAACTCCATGGTGATGAACCTAGTTTTTAATGAAAGGAGCTATGTATGTATCATAATAATATACTTTGATTCATCAATGCATCATTAACCTTATCAATGTGGACACTCCCTCCAACAATGGAGGCTACCTTGGTATCTCGCTACACTTTTTCATCCTGTGCATCTCTTACCTATGTCTTATTGTCTATTATCCACAAGATATACAGAGGGCAGGGAGGAGTGGGGGATATTTCAGACCTTACTCTTGATTGTTTAACACTATTACCAATTGAGCTCACAGGCCCTCTATTGGTCATCCTATAACTATCCCACCCTTTTCTGTTCCTACAACTGAAGCATAAGAAAGAGGCGGGGTATGTACAAATGGTTCTAAGAGATTAAGTACACATATTTTCTAATATTTTAATAAAACACCAACAGAATAGAGTCCTTAAATGACAGAAAAATAGTATTTAGAACAATTAAACCTTTTATATAGTTTGCAAACCTTCAACACAGATGAACCAAAGTTAATCCTAATGATTAGATTATTAATATTCTACATTAAAGATGCCTGTCAGCAGACCGTATGAGCCCACAAAATTTCTAATCATGGCCCCAAAATAGACAAAATTAACAATATAAATGAAAACATAGTAAAACATAGATAATGTTAATGTATGGTTTTCCAAGTTAATATGTAGTCCCCAGGGGTCCTTATGTACAGTTTGGCAGCCTGTTTCTATTTGGATTTTACACCACTTTTTATATCAATATAGACTGTATAGGATATCACATATTATGAATTCTTATGGAAATTCTAGCTTTGATCTTAAATAAGTTCACATAAGCATTCAGTAAAGGGTTTTAAGCATTATTTCCTTACTAATTATTTATTTCTGGGCATATTTTATAGGAATGTCATTAGTCAAGTGACTCTGTAGACATATGTGTGTGTGTGTATATATATATATATATATATATATATATATATATATATATATATAATTATTATTGGCTAGACAGAACTAGATAATGTATAGACTCAGGGGAATCTTATATCCTCCACAGCTATGAGACACATACATGAAGCTAAAAGCACATGAAATGCCTTTTCACATTTTCAGTAAGAATTTATTTAGAGTACCTCCGCAAAGAATTTGCTGAGGAAAAAAAGTAGACATATGTGTCATTAGTTCTTGATGCATTCTTGAACTCTTTTTGGGAGCAGGTATTTAGGGACCAGCCAAGGTTTTTATTATTATTATTATTATTGTTTTGTTTTGCTTTGTTTTTCCCACCTTTTCTTTTGGAAACTTTCCCTCCATGATTCTATCTGGAAAACTGATCCTTAAATGCCTTTCAGTTTTAAGTTGCTGATTATCAGAGATAATATTGACTTATTCTAGAGGATATTAACATGATTTTCATAAAATTTCTTCATTCTTCTTCTGCAAATGATATTGGTGTAGGAGACTTAATTATCTCCATGATGGTCATGGTGCTTATATTCATCTTCAGCACTGAAAAGCAAGATGATCAATTACCTCAATGAAAAAGATATATCCTATTACCCATGAGTGCATGATGGCATTAAACCCAACCAACTCTTTTACTTAGATCTCTCAAGACAACCTTCCAGCTATCCTTCCAATTAGCAGCAATTTCTTTTTGTTTTATGGTTCCATTTATAGGAAGAATTTCAATATGAATGCAATTCATTTCCTCTATCAACTCTTTGGTCTCATTACAAATATCTGAATCAATTTTTAGATGATGTCAAAACTATCCAGTTCTTATTGACCCTTGGATCTTTTTTTTTTGTTGTTCATTGAGTCCTCATCACTGTAGAAGTTGAGGAAGGTGGGGCACGGAGCCAAGACGGCAGCTGGAAAGCAGAGACTTGCGTGAGCTGCCCACCAGGTCCCTCCAAAAACCTATAAAAAATAGCTCTGAACAAATGCTAGAACTGCAGAACCCACAAAATAGCAGAGGGAAGCAGAGATCCCATCCAAGATAGCCTGGATGGTTGCTGGATAAGGTCTATCGTGCACGTAACAGAGGGGAGGAGAGCCCAGCGTGGGCCACATGGACCAACCAGACCAGGAGCCAGGTGAAACAGGCCCTAGTGCCCTGAATCAGTGAGCTGTGGCAGTTACCAGACTTCTCAACCCACAAACACCAAAGACAACAGAGAAGGTTAGGGGGAAAAGCTGCAGGGGACAGAGTGAAAAGAGTTTGGGGCTCAGCCACCACCCTGGAGGCAGCAGGAGTGGTGCAGCTACAGAACTACAGCTGCAGTTGCTTCCAGCCCCAGGCTCACCTGGTGGGAGGAATTAAGTGGCTGATCAGAGCAGGAATGCAGAGCCTACTTTAGATTTGCATGAAGTCAGGGTTGACTGTTCTTGAGGAAGAAGAAGTGCTGTGGTGGCAGTTCATTTTACAGATGAGGCAAACGTTGTTAAGTGACTTGTCTTGGGTCACACAGACAGTAAGTGTCTGAAGCCAGATTGGAACTCATGAAGATGAATCTTTTTTTTTTTTTTTGACACTTCATGATCCCATTTGGGGTTTTCTTTCATTTATTTATTTATCCATTCATTCATTTTTCTATTTAAATACTATTTTATTTTTCCCTAGTTATATGTCAAGAAAATTTTTAGCATTTACTTTTATAATACCCTGAGTTCCAAATTTCTTTCCTTCTCTTCCTTTCCCTTTTCTGAAAATGGTAGATAGTCTGATATAGTTTATACATGTGCTATCTTGAAGAAGAATCTTAATGATTCCAAGCCCATTGTTCTATTCACTGTACCACCTAGATGCCAGAGACACTTACATATACTCATAAGAGTAATTAGAGTAGAATTTCTAGAGAGTCTTCAGTATATCATACAGTTCTAAAACAAAATTTAGTTGTCTTGAAAAATTACAGCTTGAGTATGATATATCCATAGATTTGGTGTGAGAGGCATAGTCTTGAGGACACTATTCTACAGAAGGACACAAAAATTATTTAAATATATATTTTTAAAACTTCCATAATTATTAAAACAATTATACACACACACCAACACCAGTACTTGGATTGTTAGATTGTTTTGAAGTATTTGGTAATTAAAAAGAACAGTATTTGGTGGTAATGCCTAAAATATATGTGAGGCTTGGGAATTCTGTTTGTAGCTTTTGATCATTTAACTTTCAGAAGAATACAGGCTGCACTAGTCAAGTTTTTTAGATTTTGAAATTTTTTTTTTCATCATTGGATCTCAAAATTCCGTGTGAATATTTGCTTTCAACTTTAGCATTTCATGTAATAAATGTAACTATAAATTGACTGATAAAGCATTTATTTTATCAGCTACTATTTTTGGGAAATGAATCCCATTTATGTCATATGCATTATAATCTAAAATAAAATTGATGTTCAGCTTTCATTTACATAAATAGGATTCCAGAAGACCATTCATAAAAAGTATTATTTTTTTCTAGTGATTTTTATAGCGTCCATAGTGTCCAAGTGTAGTAGGAAGGCCGAATTTATGATCTCAAAAAGGATCATATAAATATCTGAATGGTTCGAAATCATTGGGTATACAGAATTCTCCAAGCAGAAGGCATCAAAAAATTTATTCAGGGCCCAGAGCAACAAATTAGCGAA
>CM053623.1:253970638-253989492 GCA_028646595.1 Phalanger gymnotis
TTAAACTAAGCCCATTTTGCCTTACTGGCACACCAAGTCGAGAATGAATCAGTTAAAAAAAAGTAGCTTGACTGCATTCTGAAAGAATTCTGCATGTTCAGCCAGCTATCAGACAGCATGCAAAGATATACACTTGTGTTTGGTAGAAAAGACTAAGAGCATTGGATCTTTCAAGTAGATTGCAATTAGCATAAGTAATCCATTTTAATGGGATCTCAAAACAAAAAAGAGTTATCCACTTAAATCTTTAAAATGTAATTGCAATCTATATAACATATTCTCTAAAATTTACAGTGAATGACAGAGAAGTGAGTGACAGAGTTTAATGTAAGCATTTAGGGATTTTTTTAAAAACAAAGATTTCTTTTAGAAATGTCATCCCAAAGTGATTGTGAAGCAGTTTTGGTTTTTATTTTCTCCATGCCAAATTTCTTCATTCATTTTGCATAATAGAATGTTCCTGAGTATATCTCTTACATATACTAAAGAAAGTTTGTTTTCTTATTAAAAATCATGCTGAAGAGGTAGAAGCTGAAAATTGCTGGAAGGTAATATCATTTCCCATACTTTTCTGAACATTATCCTATGCCACTAACCACACCTATTTTGTCTTGGCTCATCCCTTTAAGATTGCTACAATTTGTTGAAAACACTCCAGTATAGAGAGTGGATAAAATATACACTCCAAAGTTTGACATTAAAATCTGACTGTCACTGATCTTGCCAGTCTCATTACACATTGATCACATTTACTCATTCTACTTCTCTATCCAAAGTGAGTACCAGAGACAGGTCTTTACTAGAACTAAACTGCCAAGCATTCAAACTCTGCTTCAGAAAGCACAACTCTGATAGGCTGGCTGCTTTGCTTGAGTTAAAAATGCATCCTCGCCAAGAAGACCATTTTATGTAGAGCTCACTCGGGGTTAGTTCACATGATGGTCAGAAGAAGGGATACAAGGACGCTTCTCAAGGTCTTAAGAACTTGGAATTGATTGTGTGACATGGGAGACACTGGCACAGGACTGCTCAGCGTGGTGTGCTCACATCAGAGAAGTTGTTGTGCTCTATGAGCAAAGCAGAATTGGGCTCAAAGGAAATGAAGGATGCGCAAATTTAGTGTGTCCACTCCTAATGTTCACACAGACTATTTATGCCCAAGCTGAAGTACAGCATTCCAACCTCATGTTGGTCTGATCAGCCACAGTCAGACACATTAAAACTTGATCCTAACATAGTGATGTCATCTCGGTCCCCTTGGAGAATGAAGGACAACAACTACCACTTGCTATTTCCAATATAGGAAATTCCATTTCTTTCCCCTCCATGCCTTTCTACAATCTGACTCTTTCGCTTAGAATATTATTGGCTTTTGCCCCTGAACATGGAGCCCCTAGCTCTCTTTCAGACCCATCTCATGTGTATTCTCCCCTTTCCTGGTAGAATGTAGGCTTTTGAAAAGTATTGTTGTTCTTCCTTGACAGGTAATGAAACAATTTTAAAAAACACTCAAGGAACATTTAATCTGTCATTTGCAGTGCTGTTACTATAATGTCCACATATGTGGCTATGTGCTAAAAGAAAGCTGGACATTTCTTCTACTTTGGCACATTAATTTTCTAATTAATAGAAGGAAAGCTGTAGGAGACTAGTATGGCACTATGATATCCAGTCAGTTATCATGTGGTCAACAAGTAGATATTAAGGACTTTCTATGTGTCAGGCCTTGTGCTAGACTCTAGGGATACAAAGACAAAGAATGAAACAATCCTTGCTCACAATGACTTTTTATTCTGAGAGAGAAATCAAGTATATGTGTAAAAAAATAATGTATGTAACTACACACACAAAGTAGTAAAATATGAGGTAACTGTTAGTTGAAAGGGTCAGGAAAAATTCATGTAGACAATGGTGGTTGAGCTGCATCTTTAGAGAAGGGAAGGACTAGATGAGGAGAGAGAGAATTCTATCTCTTAGCAGATGGCCATTGCAAAGGCAAGGGATGGAATGTCATGAGTGAAAATCCAAGAGAACGGTTTGACTGAATTCTAGAGTACAAGAAGGGATATAATGCCCAGTGAGGCAAGAAAAGTACATTGGGGATTGGTAGTGTAGAATGTTTAAAGCTTAAAAAGAGTTTATATTTTATTGTAGGGACATTTCTAAGCCATCAGATTTGAATGAGCAAGAGAGTCACATAGGCAGAGCTGCGCTTAAGGAAAATTACTTTGGTATTAATGTGGAGGATGGACTAGAATGGGCAGAGACTTGAAGCAATTAGGAGGTGCTTGGAACAATCTAGTCAAGAAGTAATGAAGGCCTTGACTAAGATGTTAGTTGTATGAATGAAGGGAAGTGGGGCATGAGAGATGTTGTGGAGGTAGAAATGGCAAGATTAGACAACTGATAGGTTATATGATGTGGAGGATGGGAATTCTGGAAAAACATTGGATATATGTGCTATTTTTAGAACTCTCAATTGACTTTATAAAAATGAACTCTGGGATTAAAAAATTTCAATTGGTAACACTAAAATATGTGCCTAGTTTGGTTTCAGAAGTGTTCAAAGCCCTATTAGAGAAGTCCTGGAAGATTTGTCATATCTAGATGATACCAAAAGGTATGACTAGCATGTCCAAGATTATCAGCACTGGCTCTGACAAGAATAAGAATATAGCTAGTTAGCCTTATGGAAGGTCCAAGGAAATCAAATCCTGTGGTATCATTTGGGTTTGGGTAAGGCCATGAGCGCATATGTTTTAATAGATTTATAAGCTATGATCAGTAATGATGCTACTATTTCTCTTCATTATTATGAAGCACTCTTTAGGACCCTTTAGGTTGCCTTCCAATATGCCTAGTCCCCAAGGGCCACTTCTAATTGACCACAGAGCAAGCCACATCAATCTGGTCACATCAACTGATGAATTATCCTTGTAATATATAGCATAAATGCTGTCTTAGGATCAATTTCACCCTACAAAAAGGTCAGTCCATTAAGACTTATCTGGCCTGAAGCCAACATGGTTTAACCACAAAGAAATCCACCTGAGACATGTATTGAGTGGAAAGGCCATTCAAGTTACTAAACTTCATTACCTTTGATAATGCCATTTACAGCTACTCTGTCATGCCTCCCAAATCAGACAGCTCCAGATAGTATAACTGGTATTATAACTACTTACTGTTTAGAAGTGCCACTGGCTATGGTTTGATATTTATCTCATGTAAATCCCTGAGACTTCCATTTTTTAAAATGTCTTCATCTTAGCACATTGAAATACTTAGGGAAATTTCAATGCATTAATTTGAACAAATAGTCTATAATAAGCTCCTTGAAGGCAGGAATGGTTTGATTTTTGTCTTTGTTTCCCTAGTGTTTGGCATATAGTAGGTGCTTAATAAATGCTTGTTGCTTGATTGAACATGACTTTTATTTAGCGAACAAGAAAACTATGCAGCAAATAATGATAAAATAGCACATGGAGAGCATGATTTAAGATAACAAAGAAGTACTGGGGAAGTTAATTCAAACTTTTCTTTAGCTTCCCAAGTACTTGATTTTCATTTCCATGATTTCCTTAATTGTGGCTTCTTTACCAGAAATGGGATAAAGGCGTAGATACAGACCTATACACATCAAAAGACATATATGATTTAATCTCTACAAAGTGCTTTGTGAATGTAAAGGTAAACATGTCTGTGTTGATAAAGAGCTATGAGCATTTATAAGGCATATAATAGACAAAACTCATGCTAATCTCAGTGAGGTATTTATTTTGCTAAGCACATGGCCTCCCATAAACATGAGTAGCTCTGTCAAAGGAAAGCTATTTTAATCCAGCATGATTTTGTATTAGCATTGCATCTGCCTCAGCACAGGCAGATAATGGTCTGCATTCTAATCTGCTGTACTGCCTTATACACCCCTTCCCCCTGCCTTTGAATACTTTCTAGAACTCATTGTATGGGTTGCACTTGCAATAAAACAATTATGTTAACAAAAAAATCTATGATGAAATGGCTTGTATCTCATGTTGGACATCTAATTAATTTTATACACACCAGAGTTAGTATTAGCAACCTGATCTGGGAAAAAAAATCAATTGCATCATGCTTAAGTAGCACTACAGAAAGAAACCTGTATACTCTATTGAAAATCATTGAAAATCAGCATTAGAGAAGGCTAAATTTCCAATAGCCTTGCATATGCTTTCCTGATTGAATCTTCCTCTCCTCTTTCAATTGGATTTCACAAAAATTCTCAATCAATTGTTCTAGAAGTCTCCTCTCCACCCCCTCCCCAATTTGGCAATTAAAAATTCTAGATTATGTGATTCACATTGATTAATTATATATCTCCATGAACAAATCTCCAAAAATTGAAAGAATGGAATTGTCTTCAGATTCTCCTAGGGCGTTTTTGCATGAGCCCTCCTTTGGCCCCATCACACCACCTAGCACCAGAACTACTGCATCTCTGCCATATACCTTGTAACCTAGAAGAAAATTATATCTTTTTTATTATATTTCAGGAGGATCTGGGACCATTGAATATTATGAGATTAATTTCAAAAGCTACCTTCACCAAAGTAAATCTTCTGCTAACTCTTTGAGGGAAGGAAGAAACTGTTTTCTGTTTGTCTTTGTATTCTCAGTGTTTGTCACGTTTATTAAGGACCTTCTTATCTTAAACCACCATGAGGTAGGCCATAATAATCATGCTGCTATTCGCATTGATCAAGATAGTCTGGGTGAGCAATTATAGTAGAGCAATGTTCTTGAAGTTTTGCAATTGGATTTTGAAAACATCAACCATTTGTTATTCGAAAAGTTTGAATATTCCCTCCCCACATATGTAGGATGAGGCCTATATGATTGAACTGTGCTTCCTTGAGAAGCTATGGGGGAAATATTCATGACACTGCAGCCAATACGATTCAAAATACCTCAGAATATGGATAGGCTGCTTCTGAAGTGACGGATATATCACTATGTCAATACTTGAAATCATTCCTATCTAATAAAAGTGCCAGATCTTGTGGTCTTTCATCATAATCTTAGATACCCCAAAATCACCTCCATGTCATGGCAAGGCTTCAAGAGAAGAACTTTAGTGGAGATATGTTTTGGAGTAATGGGTGTAAACTGCTTAAATAAAAAAAATGTCTGTTTCAGATAACTGTAGATTTCTTTTCTGTCATTTTGCCATTTAAATTTAATTTAATTACAGAATCATATTGCATGACAGATTGCAGCTAATAGGCAGCTGACTGACACCATACTTCCTCACAGTTGGTTTCTGGGCCATTGCTGAAGCAAGCATTTCTCAATTCTGGGATATTCTTTTTCCTATAAGTTGAACTAAGTTTTTATTAAGATGAAGACCCCTTTATTTTGACTGATTAAAAAACATTCCATTGAAATATTTATTTCATCTCAAGCCTAATATCTTGAAACTTTGGGCCTTTTTCAACTTCATGATCTAATGTGTCAGTTCCCCAAAGTTGCTTATGTTTGGTTCCCAACTTCTTGTTGGAAGGTAGCACAAACCAGAGCAAATCTTGATCACCTAAAATTTAACATCAGAGATGGGGCAGGGCGTATAGATAGAGCATGGGTGTGGTCAGGAAGGGAAACAGAGATCAAATGGGCTCAGCATTCATTTCATGTGGTCAATTTATAACAATGAATTTGTGATAAACATAAACTTCCCAGAATTTAGAACACAGTGCAGTAGGATTTACCCCTTCAATGAGTCTTGGTTCTCTTCATATCACTCTTCATTATTTCATGGAAGTCTTTCTATGTTTTTTCCCCTAAAATAAACCTGCTCATTGCTTCCTGCCACACAGTAGTATTCCATCACAATCATATACCACAATTTGTTTAGCCATTCCCCTATTGACACCCTGACAATTTCCAGTTCTTTGCCAACACAAAGAGACCTGCTATAAATGTTTTAGAACAATACACCCAATCATGGTTTTGCTAGGTCAAAGAGTATACACTGTTTTATTATTCCTTGGACATAATTCCAGATTCCACTCCAAAATGGATAGATCAGTTCATAGTTCCACCAACAGCGTATTAGTGTCTCATTATTTCCACATCATCGCCAACATTTCTTGTTTTCCCCTTCTATCATTTTAGCTAATCTGATAAATAAGAATTGGGAACTCAAAGTTATTTTAATTGGCATTTCTCCAATCAATAATGATTTAGAGAATATTTTCTAGTGACTATGTACAACTTTGATTTCTTTACACAAAAACTACCTGTTCGTATTCTTTGACCATTTGTCAATTGGAGAATGACTCACATTCTTATGTATTTAACCAAGTTATCTATATATTTGAGATATGAGACCTATATCTGAGAAACTTTTTTTTCTTCTCATCTGTCCCCTTATTTATCATCTATTGAAATTCACCCTTCTGTTGAAACAACTCAGCGTTATTTTGAATCAATCAATAAACATTTAAAATTACTTAATACATGCCCAACAATGTACTAAGTGCTGGGAGTACAAAAAGAGACAATAGATAGTCTCTACCCTCAAAAGGTTTAATGTCTAGTAGAGGAGGCAACGTTCAAACAAAAAGATACAAAGCAAACTATGTAGAGGATGAAGAAGTAATTAACAGATGGAACCAACTAGAACCAAATGGATTGGGAAAAGCTTCCTATAGAAGGTGAGGTATTAGTTGGCACTTAAAGGAAGCCAAGAAGTTCAGCAGTTAAAGCATTCAAGGCAAGTGGGATATGTAGAGAAAATGTCTGGGGCAGGGAGATGGAATATCTTGTTCACGGAACAGTCAAATCGCCAACAATTGCCAGATTATGGAGAAAGCAAGGGAATTCCAGGACAAAAAATCTGTTTCTGCTTCAATGACTACACTAAAACCTTCAACAACAAAAATGTGTCAAGCCCTTTAAAAAATGGGAGTGCTAGATAAACTTGTGTCCTGAGGAACCTGTATGTGGAGCAAGAAGCAAAAGTTAGAGCTGAATATGGAACAACTGATTGGTTTAAGATTGGAAAAGGAATGCAATAAGGTCTTGTATTGCCACCTTACTTATTTAACTTATATGCAGAGTACATCATGTTAAATATGTGGCTGGACAAATCAAAAGCCAGAATTAATTTGTGGGGAGAAATATCAACAATCTCAGATATGTAAATGATATCACTCATGGCAGAAAGTGAGAAATTAAGAAGCCTTTTGATGAAGGTGAAAAAGGAGAATGTAAAAGCTGGCTTGAAGCTTAATATAAAAAAGAAAAGATCTTGACAACCGGTCCCATTGCTTCCTGGCAAATAAAGGGAGAAATGGAAGCAGTATCAGATTTTTTTTTTATTTTGGGGCTCAAAGATTACCGTAGTCATAAAATTAAAAGGCACTTCCTCCTTGAAGGAAAGCTATGGCAAATCTGGACAGCATACTAAAAAGCAGAGACATTGCCTGGCCTACAAAGCTCTTTATAGTTAAAGCTATGGTTTTCCCAGCAGTAATGTATGGCTATAAGGACTGGAAAATAAAGAAATCTGAACTCTACAGGATCAACACTGTCTAATTGTTGTGCTAGAGAAGACCTTTGAGAGTCCTTTGGACAGGCAAGAAGGTCAAATCAGTCAATACCTAAAGTAATTCAGGTTATTCACTGGAAGGTCAAATTCTGAAGCAGAAAATTGTGTACTGTGGTCATATAATGAGAAGATGGGTTTCACTGGAGAAGACTGATGTTTGGAAAGATTAAACGCAAAAGGAAAAAGGATGGCAGAAGATAGATAGTGTCATGGAAATAAGAACCATGAACTTGAACAGATGATAGACTTCAGGAGACAGTGGTGGATAGAAAGCTCTGGCATGCTATGGTCCATGGGGTCATAAAGAGTTTGAATCAACTGAATAGCCCAACAGCAACAGCAACAATGGGGAAATATTTTGTGGAGGAAGTATAGTGCAGTAGAAAGAGCATTAGTGAGAGTAGAAACCAGACAATTGTTGGGAGTGGAATGATGACTTGCTGTATATGAAGAAGCCAATTTTTGTTCCCACTATCTCACCCACCAAATTATCACACTCTTAACACTGTGTAATAGATTTAATTGACCAATTGTAGCTTAAAATTTCCTCTGTCATTGTCACCAAATTGGCTATAGAGCTGGTACCATGTGTGTGAATGTTTTAAATCAGCTAGAATTTTCAATATGACTCCAAATTGTCAAATAAGCAATAATAATAGTTCACATATACATAGCACTTTGGAGATGGCAGGGTGCTTTCCTCCTAATAATCCTAACAAGGAAGCAAAAAAATCCTCCCATCCCATTTTATAGATGAGGAAACTGATCCTAAGGGATAAAGTACCTTGCCCAGAGTGTTATTTTTCAGAGTTTGTTCTCAAAGGTCTTTTGAATTCCAAGTCCAGTAGCTCACGTCTACATTTGCAAGAAATGGTCTAAATACAAACACAGACAGGTCATATCAAGTTAGCATGGCCTGATATAGCAGTAAGGCAAAATTCATGACATAGGAGAGGACCATGGGCATGCCTTAATTTGGTTTGGAATCATGAAGTATAAGGAATTCTCTAGGGAGAAGGCAGAGGAAGTATAACATTTATTTAGACTCCAGAGGATTAGATTCAAGGACCAATGCCTACCTCACTCTAGTAACAAAGAAATTATAACAAAATATTATAGCAAGGAACCAAGCCATACTGTAGCTTTGCTTGATGCTGGGGTCTTCTATAAAAAGATCACTCATGAATCCTAACTGTCTGCTCAGCACTTTCTCCTGCAGCTCTGCTGACTCTGAGTTCTTTGATCTCTGTAACTCTCTCTTGTTCAGCACTCTCTCAATGCTGGCTCTTTGCTTCTGAATCCTGCTGCTCTCTGCTCTGCTGCTCCCAGTTCTGGGCTCTCTTTTTATACAGTCCTAGCTGATTGACTAGAACTCAGGGCATGTACCATTTGGCCCTCAGGGCTTCATGCCCACTTGGCTGAGCACCTAGTAAGTAGGGGCTTGGGACCTACTTATGAACAAAGATATAATCAGACCTTCCCACCTAGGCCTACCTGAGCTCTATTGAATGGGTGGGGAAGATTTTTGATTAGATTAATACTACTTCTTAAGGACTGACTTTGATAATAAGCCTAGCCAAGTTCAAAGAGGCTCCTCACAAAGCATTAGCCAGCCAGTCAGTCAACAAATATTTATACAGTTATCTCTTCCACATCAGGATTTCCCATTTCCATTCATCAAAGGTTGGCATAAGAACTTAAATGGGAATTTTTGAGAAGTTTTGCAGAAGCTGCAGATGGCATGTGAAGCCCAGGAGATGATGCAGAAAAAGTTTAGAAACTCAGAAGAGCATAACTCAAATTTCAAAATAAGGTATTGTAAACATCCCACAAAAGAAAAAGAAAAAGATTCAGACTTCTTCTCTAGTACAAAGAGAAGGCCAAAAATTTTTATGTGGATTTTCTGGATCACAGTGGTCCCATGCCCTAACCCCTATCCCTTTCACAGATGTGGAAGGGATAATTGTATTGCACCTATACCCTATACACTAGGCCCTGTGCTGGGCCTGCAGTTGAAGACTTAGAGCTTGGGGAGTATTTTGTGTCATATAGTTTAATAAACACTATAGCCTTTCCTCATCTCTCCAGTTCTTGGTCATTGCTCTTTCCTCAAATAACCTAGTATCCAGGTATTTCTGTATACGATAAATCCCAACCCCAAGTAGAATGTCTACTCCTTAAGTCAGGGACTACATTCATATTTTGTCTTTCTGTCTCCAGCACCTAGCACAATTCTTTGAATAGAATAGGTGCTTAAGAAGTAATTGTTTGAGTTGTCAGGTTCTTCCCCCACATTCACTTTGTCTTCAGTTGTGAGTTAGGGGAGGAAGGATTACATTGAACTGGCTCTCCACTGACACAGACAGGAACCCAAGTTTCTTTTCAGCTTCTAAAGGACAAACAGCAAAGAGACAGTGTATGCTAGAATACTTCATGCTACACAGCCACTACCTGCACATGCCGTGTAGCAAGAAGTAATGTGTAGGTACAGCAATGGGAGGCATCAAAAAAGAGATATTCAGTTGGAAGCTTTGAAGGCATCCAGGCAAAATATATGAACAAAAAGAAAGTCAGAGCAATAGAAGGAACTGCTCAATGTCTTCATGGAAAGAAGCAGTCCAGGTATTAAAGCACCAAGGTGGGAGGCAATTTTTAATGCAGCTTTGATGTCTAGATTCATGTTTCTTCCTCCTCTGGGCCATTTCTTGTGGATATAAGACATGCTCAATAGTGCTTGTTTGAAGAGACCAGGTTTTTTTTTTTTTAATCACCAAAACTCTTCACATCTTTTAATTTATTATTTTTGGTTTAGACTTATGTGTATATCAGTGTAGGGAAATCCCTATGAGGAAACTTCTCACATCAAAGCAGATCTGCCCTTATTCTACAAATTAAAGTCCTTGAGAGTTGCCTGAGGCTCTAAGAAGTTGTCTGATTTTCCTGAGTTCAATGCTAGCTTTGTATCTTCTAGGCCATGCTCCCTTGCTTTAAATTGAATATAAAATTTACTTTTTTTTTTAATTGGAAGGAAAGTTGAACATTTTATGTCTTTATAAGGTTTCCCACTGGTAGCCCCACCATGATCTTTGACTCCACTAAATATGGTAATATACTCGTAGCAGAGTTGGCTTTTATTCATCATTTTTATAAGCTGTTTGGTTCTGTCTGCTGTAATTTAGTAATGTATTCAGCATATCTGTTAATGTTGCATTATTCTGTTTCCTACTGAGAAGGAAAGAATTGATTGGGATGTTAAACTATTTTTATGTATAGTTTTGAGCATAATTCTAATTCAGATTTGTTAGATCATATTATCTAAGAATTGTGCTGCATGTTGCTAAACATTTAGAGTGATAGGTTTTAACCAAAAATAAAATCTATGTACCGTATTGTGAAATTGAACTCAAGTAAAAAGGAGAATCTCTACAAAGCTATCTTTATTTTTAGAAACTGATATATCAAAGAATCCTTATAGTACAAATAGTCTAGCCCCTACACTAGATGGAAAAATAGCCCTGGATCAGAATTCAAGAAGAATGGAGTTGGTTCTCAGATCTTCTGTTCACCCTTTTTATAGTTCAGTTTCCTCATCTCTAAAATGAAAGTAACATGAGTTCAAACTTTTGTCATTCACTATACCTCTATGGGCCTCAGTTCCTCATTTCTAAAATGCAAAGTTTGAGTTAAATGACTTTTAAAGCCCTTCCAACTTTAAATATGTGATCTATGATTTATTATCTACCTCAGAAGGTGCTATATAAATGTTATTTATTCATGATTAATCTGTTGCTTATTAATTATCATCTTCTATTTGTTTTTATTTATTTCAACTATAAACTATATTAATCTAGTAGTATAATAATCTATTGATATATGCTAATATTTAAATATCTTAATGAAATTATCAATGATTGATTATTAATTATAATTAAATCAAATTAACCTTATGATGCCTTTTAGTTGATCAACTGAGACATACATCTGCTACATTTCAGATGTAGACATTCTATGATTCTATCCATTCCATAGCTTTTTTTTGTTCTAATAACAAAATGTTCACATAAACACCTGTCAAACAAAGAACAAATGAAATTTTGCTCTTGGTCTGTAAACGATCATTTATTTTTCAGATTATTTGTAATAGACTTATTTAAAATTTTGTATAGATTAGAATTCATTTTGTCATTAAGATATTGAATTAATTATATTTATCATGTTAAATTTTAGACGTTTTTTCCAAATATTTATGTCACTGTCGATGAGCTTCTTACTATTCAAAAGTTTTCCAAACCTGAAGACAAAAGTTTGGGTCTCTTAGTAATGTTCTAAAGGTGATCTTTTTCATTCAAAACTGTTTTCTATAGCTTGCTTCTTCATTTGCTTCCTCAGCAATTGTCACAGAACTTTGTATATATAGTGGATACCTAATGAATGGATATGGAAATTACACCAAACATGTGTTTCTTAAAACTCTCCCTGTTATCATTTTTTTTTCATGTCAACTTGCCACAATGCAATGTCGAGTATAATACTGAAAGCTTTTTTTCACTTTGACCTTTTTTAACATGGTAGTTTGTTTTTTTTTTTCTTTGACCCTAAGGAAATGGAAGACAACTGTTAGACTGTAACACACAGGAGACACTGGAGGCTTCAGATTCCAGTCTCTAACTCTTGATCTGGTCAGACAGGAAAGATATCTTTTGAGGAGTTAATAATAAGCTTTATTGTAATCTAGTTTTCTCTAACACAGCATTGCTGATAAAAAGCACAAACTCCTACAGATGCCTAATCACCATTCCCACAGGGGCTGGTGAGAAGGGGGGGGGCAAAAATCCCTATGTCTAGATAGGGTCAATTGAGACAAGTACAACCCATGCATCCCCTAAATTCCCTTAATAGGGGCCAGTTGAGGCAGGCACATACATTCCTCTATGGATTACCCATGGACTCCCCATTGATTCCCCCAACTCACTGACCAATGCCCACCTGATTTACAGGGCACTGGACAAAGGAGGCATCTTGCCAACATAAAGCTCACAAGTTAAATTTAACAATATCATAGCAAGCATAGTAAATACCAATTATGTCACCCCTATATCTCACAGCATAGCCTCAGTAGGACTGTCTGTCACTATGATTCTAAGAATTACTATCTAGGATCCTTGAGACTATTCTAGGAGTTATTATCTAACGCCTGAAACTAGACATTGCCATGGCCATGGATCCTGGGAAATTAAACTCTAAAAGGATAACAAAATTCTCCTTCTATATAACTACTTCTTTAGCCTTTTGGCCTCCAAATTACAATATAAAGTGATATGGGAAGAGAGAGACAGATTCTTTTTCTGAAAGTATGTTTGTACCTGTCATATAATATTGTATAAGAGGTTATGTTGTATAACTGGATTGGGAGTTGGGAAGAACTAGTTTCAAATGCCACCTCAATCACTTACTAGCTACATGACCCTGAGCAAGTCATTTACCTCTACATGCTTCAACTATGTGACCCTGGGCAGGTCACTTAACAATTCCCAGCTTTGGTTTGATCATATGTTAAATGAGTGAGTTGGACACAATCCAGCTCGCAATCTATGATCCCTTGTTATATATCTAATATCAAGTGAAATCTAAATGGTAACAGGGACACTCTAACCAACTTTCCGATTTTATGATGTAAGGAAACTGAGACCCAGAAAATTAAATTATTTGACTAAGGTTTTAACTAGGGAATAAATAGCAAAGTGATGATTTTGAGTCAGGTCTTCTGATTTTAAATAGTCATTGCTTTTTTTCTGCTATACTACACTGATTGCTTTGACTAAAAGAGCAAGAATGTATTTAGACCTACTGTGCCACAAAGCCATCTACTTGGGACAAACAGAGAGAGAGAGAGAGAGAGAGAGAGAGAGAGAGAGAGAGAGAGAGAGAGAGAGAGAGAGAGAGAAGAAAAGGAAGGGGGAGAGGAGGAGGAGGAATAAAATGCAATATCTTTGTTACTTAAGATAACATTAACATAATATCATTACAAAATATAAAGGGAAGCAGGATCTTTTTACAGTTTTTAATTAGTATTCAACAGAGAAATTGACAAACATTTTACAAGGAACTGAATGATGAAATTCAGATTTTTCTTTAATGAAGAGAAAAGGAAAAGTCTAACATTTTCTTAACCATTTCCATTTTGCCTCTAATTTTAGTAGAAATTCATCATCCATTACATATTTAATAATCTCATTTTGTCTCAGTGTTTCTTTGTGACCTCTTAGTTTGGACCTAACTATTGATGATCTGCTTTATCATCCTCTTGAAAATGCTGTGATTTTAGCTGGGTGGTACATTGAAATCCACAGAGCCACCATGCTTCTAGTTACCCTAGTGTGCACCCTTGTATCTCTCTTTGCCCTTTCTCTCCCATGACCATATCCAGACAATTGCCAAGAATCACTAATTCTATATCCAAAAACAATGATTCTTGTTTCTTCTTCTCTCTACCCACACAGCTAACACCTTTGTGTAGGCTTTCATGGAGCATTTAGAGTTAGTGTCAGAGTGGAGATTTTTGTTTTGCTATCTCTCCTTTCTCTAACCAATTCATCCTCCACATAATTACTAAAATAATATTCCTGAGATAAGTATCTGACCATGTCACTTTCACCAAAACCAAAACAAAACTTTTGATGAATTCCTATTGCTTCTGGGAGAAAATGTAACCTCTCTTCCCCTCCATCAATTACCACCTGTATGACTTTGGAGAGTCTCTTGATTTTTCTGTAAAACTAGAAGGTTAGACTACATGGCCTGTAATAGTCTCTTCAAAGAAATGAAGGGAACCCAAGACAGTATTGGGATTTGTTGAAATGTGACTTGTAATAAGACAAGATTAAGAAATAATTCAAAAATAGAGGACAGTGTTAAGTCGAAGTGATTAACTATGGTGTCGAGACTATGAAGAGACCTACACTAGAACATGAGTCCTAGGGACATAAATTTGAATCTGGAAGGAATTTTGAAGTAATACAACCCAACACCATCATTTTGCACTTAAGGAAACTCCATCCCCAAAATAATAAGTAATTGTTGCAAGAGGAAACATAACATCTATCAAAACAGAGTCAGGATTTTTTCCCAGGCCCTCTGACATTCCTTCCATAGTATAACATGGCCTGCTGAAGGGTGATGTCCTGGGAGAATATGGAGGTGTAGAGGGACAAGAGATTGTGGAGAAATGGAATTGCTGGCTTTAAGAGGAGTGAGGCAGAGGGAGAGAAGGAAGGATAGGAACTTAATACTGAATTTTTTTTTTTACTTTTAGGTTAGCCTTCATGTGACAACTCTAATCTATTTTTGAGGGGTAGTCTTGAAAACTCGGTATAGAACTGAACTGAGGGCATGTCTCATTTCTAATAAATACTGGTTTGTGATCTCGACTCACCAGGCAGCTCTCTAAGACTACAAATTGTAAAAAATGGTATTGATTGGCATTGGTAAATAAAGTCTCTCACCTTGAGTCTTTTGTACCAACGAAATCACAGGTTCGATCCCCTCTTTCCCCCACCCCACAAAAATCTATTTGCTATATTAGGGTGTATTCTTTCAAATTAGAGTTAGTTGTTAATTCCTTCATACAATTCAGAAATCGGCTCTGAATTTGACACTCATGCAAGGGTTAAGATGCTAAAAGCTTTAGTAGGGTTTGAGGTCAGGATTTAGATGTTAAAAGCAGAATTGAAGATTCAATGCCAAGGTGCACAATCCTTTAAGCATAGGGGGCCACATCCCTAATTTCCTGGAAGCTAAAGGGCCATAACTCTTTTGCATAATCATTTGCATATGATATCTTAAATTATTTGCCCTAATGGACTTCATGGCTATAAATTGAAGAAAAGTGAATCTTACTGTCCTTGACAAAAAGTTTTTCCTTATATTTTTTTCCTTCCAAGAGCTTATGTTGTTGCACAATAAAACTTTGTATCTCTTTCTCCAGCATATTTCACATTTCCCTCTCCTTTCTATGTATTCTGTAATTACCCTACGTTCTACTGATTAACATATAGCAAGAAAAATAGCCATTTGTCTGGCCCCCAAATCCAGTGAAAAGATAGGCTCATTCCAATGTAATCTTTAAAGCTATTTGCCCTGCAAAGAAACTTAAATGGCATATGGTTTTGGACCACAATTGGATTAAGTAGCTTTATTTTCATCATCCTATGTTTGTTCCATCTAAAATCTGGAAATGCTTGCCTTGTGAAATGGGCTGTTTCATTTCTTATCACATGGTAGTAAAAGCACTATGAATGATAATGTATTCATCTTGTTATACTTTTAGTTGAGGTATTCAAGGAAAATTAGGAACAACATTTTATATTCTTATATTACGAACTCAGAACAAGAACAGGAAGAACTATTATTTATGAACAATTCATTTAGAAATGCTTTTTGAGGAGCAATTTTTACTAAGATTAGAATGACCTCTCAAAGTTAGTTTTCATTGGTAATAATAATTTTAAAAGATGATTGAATATACTGATGATATAATAAATGGGCTATTTTCCTTTTTAAATTATGTCACTAAAGATATTCTTCTTAGCAGCATGGGGTGCATATCACCAATTCGATACCCACAGTAGCTTCTATGAATATGCTGCTGTATTTCAAGGTTTGAGTCACAAAATATAACAGACTGTCTTGCTCAAAGATGAAACCAAGGCATTTATTCAAACTTCGAAGAGCCAAATCTACCATAATAACTAAGAAATTTATTCACATTATCAATGCTGGGAGCACCACCATCCCCAAGCATTCCATCTGTCAGGCCCCACAAACAATCTCCTTTAAGCAAAATCACTCTCTCTCTCACTCTTGCTAACTGCTCTCTCGTGTGCGCACTCTCTCTCTCTCTCCCTCCCTCCTTCCCTCTCTCTTTCACTCCCACCCCCAGGTCTGCCTTTCTCCCACTTCCTGCTCTACCCTTTGGGCAATCTCCTCCCACTACAGGTTCCATGTGACCCAGGCTCAAAGCAGGCCACATAGACTATTAATGGATGGGAAAGATCTTTCCATTGTATTAACATTTCAAGGTGATATCCAGTGTCCTATTTGAGCTCTATGGGTGCCCTAGGAATAAGCATAGGAACTTGACTGGTAATTTCATTCATATGGGAAACTTCCAGCTGAGGAAAGTCTTACAAGACAGGATATCTTCAGTATGTCCAAAATGAGGCTCATTATCTTTCTCCAAAGTTATGCTTTGTATTTATTTGTTCTGCAAATGCTTTATTGTATTCTAGTCTCACCCATAGAAAGCAAGCTGTTTTACAGCTTTTGCACTATTTTATTTAGTTAGTAAGTTTTGGAAATTGTAGACACTAAATAAATGCTTTTTGATAGGATTGATTGATTGATTAGAGTTTCTGAAGGCCTGTCTAGTGGGAAAGAAATATGTTTCTTGGTTTTAGAGGGCAGAACTAAGGAGCAACAAATTTGAAGTTGGAAAAAGGAAGATTTGGGGCCCAAAAATTAGAGCTGCCCCAAAATGGAATGGACTGCTTCAAAAGACAGGAGGTTAGTCCTCACTAGAAATCTTTAAGCAATAGCAACATTGACCAATTATATTTTACAGACTAGTCACTCATTTTGCACTAATCAACATCTGATGTCCCTTACAACTATCAACATTTGGGGATTCAATGAAAAGGTATTAGGAAATAACAGACATTGTTGGTATATGAGCATAAGATAAATAAGCAACATTTGGAATATTAATCTTAGAATAAGACAGATATCCATAGAACTTTATATCTAAATTTGGAGGGCAGTGATGGTATTATATGGTACTTTGTGTTAATGGTGATATCTACCAAATTTCCTTCCATGAAGTATATATAAATCCCATGATTTAATTGATTGAACTGCATAAGGTCATGTATTATTTAATCTTTTTCCTGTGCATTCCCCAGAACTTAACACAGTGCCTGATACATAGTAAGTGATTAAATATAAAATGCTTATTAGTTGATTAAAATATTATATCTTACATGTGGCTTTAACATGTATATGGGAGACTCCTGGAGGGAGCAGAACCTTTAATATTTCAAATTGTTGTGCTTATTCAGATGATGTTTTGTAACCAACAAATTATAAGAACAACAGAATATGATATTCTCTACACCTTTCAGCCAATTGTCTGTAGAAAATCATTTTTGTTGGGGAGGGGCCAAGATGGCAGCTGGAAAGCAGGGACTTGCTTAAGCTCTACCCCCAGGTCCCTCCAAACAACTGTGAAAAATGGCTCTGAATAGCAGAGGGAAGCAGGGCTTCAGCCCAGCACAGCCTGGATGGTCATTGGGAAGGGTCTATCACACAGAGCTGGGAGCAGAGCAGAGCTGTTTCAACAATCCAGCTAGCAGCTATTGTGGGGGTGAAAGACCAACACAAGCCCAACAACAAGAACGCTACCAGTACACTGCAAAAGCACAGATTCTTTTCATCTGCTTTAGTAAGGAAAGCAAAGTTAAAGGGTTGACAAGTTTACTTTAATTCAGCATACAAATATCATTCACTTAGTTCAGGGGAAAAAACCAGCACCCTGAACTTCAGAGCAAAATACAAAGTACAAACATTGAAAGACAGACCTTGACTGATTCAAATTCCAATACATAGTTACCAGAGTTTAACAAAATCTCAGCATCTGGGTTACAAGCTGGAAGGCTCTTAGCTACAGCTGCCCAGAGTCTCCACATCAGCACAGCAGCACAAGTGAGAGCCCTAAACAAATTCCAAACATCGAGAGACACACCAAATACAGATTCATAGTTACCAACATCTAGGTTCAGCCCAGGGGCTCATAACGAGGGCTGGCCCAGAGTCACTCTCGCCACCACTGCTGTGGGTAAGAGCTCCGAAAAATAGAAAGCTAATCCCTGATTTTATATCTTTTTTCAGGGTCGAGGGTGAGTCACACATGTGACTCACCCACGTGACCTAGAATTGTCACAAAGAGGCAACTTGAACCCATGTGGTCTAAAAGCCTCTGATGTCCCAAACATGTCACTCAAACTCATGTGTAAACTAGGCCCTCCCCCAAGGCAAGGAGGCACCAAGGACACCCGAATCTAATCAAGGAAACAAAGGCCAAACTCTTCAAGGGGACTTGGTTGAACTAAGTGTTAAGAGCCCATTTTACTCACCAACAAACTGGATCTGGGCCAAAATCCTGGTTGGCGATTCTTGAGGGAGGAGTAGTGCTTGTGTGGCAGAGCTTGCT